>JARQOC010000008.1:1186602-1744102 GCA_033576535.1 Allobates femoralis | reverse complement strand
GGCCTCTACGGGTGGAGTGTGGTATTACAGGCTCCCATCATCTGCTTATTATAGGGGGGTCTGGTGTGTGAAGCCCCTTCTATACTGGGAGCAGACTCTATAGACTCTATACATTGTCTCTCCAGCGGCGACTACAGGTGGAGTGTGGGTATTACATGCTCCCATTCTCTGCTTATTATAGGGGGGTCCTTGTATAGTGGGAGCAGACTCTATAGACTCGATACATTGTCTCTCCAGCGGCCACTACAGGTGGAGAGTGGGTATTACATCCTCCCATCCTCTGCTTATTATAGGGGATCCTGTGTGTGAAGCCCCTTCTATAGTGGGAGCAGACTCTATAGACTCGATACATTGTCTCATTCATTGTAGATCATGTTAAGTCTCCCGATCTTTATCGATCCCTCCTCATTCGTTTCTATGAGCTGTGGATCACTCTGGGGTGAGTTCACCTGGTGAGACGTCTCTGCTTCTTTATGTCTCTTAAGCCCCTGATAATGTGGGGACTGATTTATTCTGTTCAGGCCTCGGTCTGAGGACGTTGTGTGCGTTTGGCCATTTTTCAGGCAGATAATGGATGTATAATGTGAGAGTTGTAATTACAGTGTGTAAGTGCACCTCAGTGTGTAAGCCCCGAGCTGCCAGGGGCCCCGTGATGCATTACATGGGGGGTTAAGCCGGGGTTATTATATAAATATGATCCTGCGGCTGGATTGTAACATGGAGGACTCCGGCGAGGAGAGGCTGTCATTCAATGGTCACAGACGGATTCGGGTGGTTACAGCAGATTTAGGTTTATATGAAAAAAAAACAACATGAGGTTTCCCCTCTTTACTCCATTATATGTTTATCAAGCAAATTCCGCAGCACTTTACAGACAGTAACTTACCTGTTATTAACCACCATCCCCTATTAGATATTTGTAACTACACTATTTACAGAAAACGTCAGGAGGGCGGTAATATCTACAAAAGGAGAGACCAGGAGGCAGCACTATCTGTCTATAGATCTGACAGGGAGGCAGGGATAGTGTGTTACATCAGAGAGAGACCAGGAGTCAGCACTAGCTGTCTCTATAGACTTCACAGGGAGGCAGGGATAGTGTGTTACATCAGAGAGAGACCAGGAGCCAGCACTATCTGTCTCTATAGACTTCACAGGGAGGCAGGGATAGTGTATCACATCAGAGAGAGACCAGGAGTGAGCACTAGCTGTCTCTATAGACTTCACAGGGAGGCAGGGATAGTGTGTTACATCAGAGAGAGACCAGGAGCCAGCACTATCTGTCTATAGACTTCACAGGGAGGCAGGGATAGTGTGTTACATCAGAGAGAGACCAGGAGCCAGCACTGTCTGTCTCTATAGACTTCACAGGGAGGCAGGGATAGTGTGTTACATCAGAGAGAGACCAGGAGCCAGCACTATCTGTCTCTATAGACTTCACAGGGAGGCAGGGATAGTGTGTTACATCAGAGAGAGACCAGGAGCCAGCACTATCTGTCTCTATAGACTTCACAGGGAGGCAGGGATAGTGTGTTACATCAGAGAGAGACCAGGAGCCAGCACTATCTGTCTCTATAGACTTCACAGGGAGGCAGGGATAGTGTGTCACATCAGAGAGAGACCAGGAGCCAGCACTATCTGTCTCTATAGACTTCACAGGGAGGCAGGGATAGTGTGTTACATCAGAGAGAGACCAGGAGCCAGCACTATCTGTCTCTATAGACTTCACAGGGAGGCAGGGATAGTGTGTTACATCAGAGAGAGACCAGGAGCCAGCACTATCTGTCTCTATAGACTTCACAGGGAGGCAGGGATAGTGTGTTACATCAGAGAGAGACCAGGAGCCAGCACTATCTGTCTCTATAGACTTCACAGGGAGGCAGGGATAGTGTGTTACATCAGAGAGAGACCAGGAGCCAGCACTATCTGTCTCTATAGACTTCACAGGGAGGCAGGGATATTGTATCACATCAGAGAGAGACTAGGAGGCAATACAATCTGGGCCTTCATCTGCTATAGAAGAGAGAAAAGAGCTCGCTAATACCAGACTACATATTAATAAATAATAATAATAATCTTTATTTATATAGCGCCAACATATTCCGCAGCTTCACAATACAGAGGTTAGAGTACAGAAAATACACAATATAATACAGTAAGAAAATACACTATATTATACAGGAGAATATACAATATAATGCAGTAATTCCAGTAGAGAAAGAATAGAGTGCAATAATAGGAAACTATACAATAAGCAGAGAATCAGTGTAGAAAATACAATACAATAGATAAAGCAAAAATAAAGGTGACCCTGCTCAAGAGCTTACAATCTACAGCGAGATAGGGGTTTTAAAAGGTACAAAGGCTTATTACACTGATGGTCCAGGCATCCTGAGGAAATGGGGGATAGAAGTAAAGTGACATGAATGGTCACCAGACATCTGTGTAGAGGCTTTTGGGTTTGGTGGATTTTGAAGAAGAGTTATGTCCAGAGAGATAGTGACTGGGCTATATACAGTACAGAAGACTTCTATTAGGGAGTATGATAGGCCGCCTTAAAAAGATGTGTTTTTAGGGAGCATCTGAAGCCATGCAAATTGTGGATAGTCCTGATTTCTTGGGTAGAGCATTCCAGAGAATTGGTGCAGCTCATACACTTTAATTCTCTTCATGATATCTTCTCCCCTTGGGGAGAGCGGTTTGGAGCTGCTCTGAGGAACGACCAGGACCTGGGCTGACATCAGAAAGGAACGCCCCTCTGTACCACGCGGCGGGATCACGTGACATGCAGTGGAAGACACCGCCGTCCTGACCGCTTCCCACAGCAGCCACGCTCCTGTGTACCCTCCTCAGTGAACCGCTCACTGCTCACCTACGCTGGACACTTCAGTTGTGTGGAGCTAGCACAACTAAAAGAGGTGAGTGAGGTGAGGCTGAGGGTTACAATTGGTTCTTAATGATCTGCTCCTAGGTGCAATTTCTCTCTCTTTTTTACATGGCACAGAGCGGAGGCATGTGAGTAACGATTGGCCAGGTGGGTGATCCTGGCTGCTGCATTAAGGATGGACTGGAGAGGAGAAAGTTTAGAGAGGGGAAGACCAATTAATAGAGAATTGCAATAATCAAGGCGGGAATGGATTAGGGCCACAGTGAGGATTTTAGTTGTTTTCATGGTGAGAAAGGGGCGAACTCTAGAGATGTTCTTCAGGTGCAAGCGGCAAGAGCGGGCGAGAGATTGTATATAGGAGGTGAAGGAGAGATCAGAGTCACATAACACCCAGACAGCGAGCCTGCTGACCAGGCGTTATCATGGTGCCTCACACCGAGAGATGTCAGATTTAGGGAGGTTAGTGGAGGGCGGGAGCAGAAGAAGTTCAGTTTTGTAGTTCATATTGTTCATATTGTAGTGCAGATAGGTAGGCAGTACTGTGTGTCTATATATATTTATGCTTTATATATTGTGGAGAGACTAGGAGTCAATACAATCTGTGCTTTCATATGCTGAGTCTACATATTGTACTGAAAGCCATATTTATAGTACCATCTGTTCCGACATCATTTACAGGGGGACAGTACTGTATTTGGTGAGATTTAGGGTAACCCTGCTATCTGTATACACATGATTTGTAGGGAAACAGGGAGACAGTACTATCTGTGCTTACATTTTTATACAGAGACAGAGAGTAAAGTCTCCATATCATTTGGGGGCAGATACATCTCAGGATGACTCTCTGTGTCCTAATCATTTATTATGTGGAGATGGGGGAGCCTGATACATTGTGTATGTGAGAAGATACTATTGTTACTGTGGGGATCTGAAGTTGTAGGTTGCAATAATCACCTCGGCAGATTAACGATGCAACAAGCTTTATTTGTATCCGTACATTGGGTTACAGCAGCTCCAGGTAGATGGATACAATGTGATGTGCTCAGTTAGTGGAGTGTCGTGAAGCTCATGAACTCTTATGCAAAAGCTCCAACGGGGCCCCCAATTACTTCAAATCTTTATTAGCATTAGTCTTTTTCTATAGGTATAAGAACTTTTTGGGCCCCCAAGGCTCCAGGCCGCAGGTGCAATTGCAACCCCCTGCCCCCAGTCCTCAAGATCAGACACCAGCCGGCAACAATAGTCCATACGTTGGTTCCTAAAATCCAGAAAGTAGATATCTTGACCGTAGTGCAAGCTCCAGTCTGCAAGAATAGTCCTTAAGGTGGTTCCTAAAATCCATGACCATCGCACATCGATATCGAAGTTTAGTGTCTATAATCCATTTATGGGCTTCATGACCTGGCCTCAGCACTGATCCTCTCCCTTCCAATTCACAGCACCAACTAATGTCCTCCAAACTTGTGTCTTCTATTTTTCTGCATCCTTCTTGGAATTAGCCCCCTAGTTGAGCAAAATTTAATTACACTGACTCCTTAACCATCAGGTACATTCAATTCAAAGACTAAAAGATGTTCAATGGAGTCTCTAGTTAGTCTCAAAGGTGCGTATCCAGGAGGCGCCTGCAGGGAGGAACAAGAGACTCAGGACATTGAATGGTAGTCTGATTGCATTATGGTCTATGAAACCAGGCTGGAAGGGACACTCTGGTACATCCCCTTCAAATTGTGAACCTGGACCTGATGAATAAGCAAATCTCTGATAAAACACAATTATATCAATGTAACCGGTGCTCCGTGCTGTATAAAGTCAGCTCTATGTCCATTGGTATAATAGTCTTTAATCCACAGCCAGCTCTTCACAGCTACTATCTACATAATTCACATGAGGAGAGAGGGAGGTATGACTATCTGATCTGTACCTTCAGTCTTTTTTACCAAGTTGATTAACCCCTTCATGATCAAAATCGAATATATAAGCCCTTGGCCATGTGCTGCTCCTTGATGTGAGCTCACGCGCTGAGCTCGCATCGTCCCACCCATATCTCAGTGATCTGATCGGTTGTGTTAACCCTTTGGATCCAAAGCACCATGGCGGGGATTGCTCTGTTTCCCACCATGATCGGAGGTCCCCTGAAGCAATCACAGGACCTCCGCTGTTACCTGCACAGCCCGGGGTCCGGTAATGACCCCAGAAGCTGTATGGAATCACATCCTGCTGGCCATGACTCAATGAGTATCATTATTAATGTCATAGAATATTATATATAATATCTGGAGATGGCCCAACGTCTCCTGTAAATTACTGTCGAGTCAAACAAAACGTTTGACACTTTTTGTTTTTATGATGGTCGATGATTATGCGATTTAACCTCAGATGTTTCTATAGTGTCCTCTGATGTCCTGCAGAACTTGAAAGACATCCAGCAAAACCGGAGCATAGAGGACCATAGAGTCTGCAGATATATGACTGCCGTCATATTCCATATCATGGATACATACATTATGTCTATGACAGTGTTATGGTCTTGCATTATTACGACATTGTGGGATTTATTAACTCTCCTCTACAGTTCACACGCTGCATTATCAGATCTCTAGTGTATCCCAGCCTCATCTCCTAACCATATGCAATCATGTCTTAATTGGTTTTATATCCTATTTTAATGTCCTTGCCTCATTCTGGGGAATGTCACAGGGGACGATATACTACAACGCATACAGAAGATGGATATTCTTTTCTTCTTGCCTTTTTTAATGTGCTGTAGACAGTATACCCAACAGACAAGGTTAGGATATGGAAGGTGAAGAATGCGTATTCGAGCATCCAAAGCCCTGTAGAATCTACGTAGTCATAATGGGATCTTGTACAAAACAATCACCTTAACAGAAGCAAGATTTAAGCATCATTACGTTATTTAAAGGGGGACCTTTCACTTGATATTTCAATTTAAACTGAGTATCTGATCTTATTGCTGCTGTTCCACTGATTCTGGAACAGTTTTCCTTTTTCTTCTGAGCCCCTCGATTCCAAAGTTATGCCCCCTGGAATAATGGTGCAAATTCTCCCTTCAAGAAACTGGGTGTGTACCAGTCTTTTCAGTGGGTGTGGCTGTATTTCGATTGGCTAGCATCAGAGGAGAAATAGAACACACCCACAGAGAAGTTCTTTTGTCCACGCCCAGTTACAAGAAGAGAAAAACTATACCATTATTATTAGAGGCATAACTTCGTAACGGAGGGACACAGAAGAAAAAGAAAAGCTGTTCCAGAATCAGAAGAAGAGAAGAAATTGAAGGATTTAAATGTAAAAAATCCAATGAAAGGTTCCTTTTAAGCCCCTAAAAGATGCAGGGCTTGAAGTCCTGACCGGGCAGATGAGGCTCAATGGTTGGGAAAGTGGGAAAGTAATGTTAATAAACCTTAAGCTTTATATATTAAGATGTGCAATCTTCAAGACAATGTTGTTCTTTCTTCCTACAGTGAATTGTAGGTTACACGATTAAAGACAAAGACCCAGTAAATGTTAACGTTTCAGGGCCGCTTCCTCACACAGTTTACAACAGAAATCTTTTAGGAATTTTGAGAAGTTTTACTTACGCAAAAATGTTCCTATTCTTTAAGTTTTTACATCACCTCCGTCAGCTTTACGACAAGCCTAGCCTTAGCGGACCAACAATAGAGTGGAGAAGAGCAAAAGGCTTCTAGATGCTACAAGAGACGTCTGGAGGCTTCATCAATGCCAAAGGGGACGACCAAGTATTAATTAGGGGCCTTTATTGCTGCACATGATGGTTATTCTGTTTCTTCTTTGAAATTGCAACATGTAGGTCATCAAACAATGTTTCATTGTTGTATTACTTTGGACACTAATATTTCTATATTATACAGCCAATGAAAAAATGAAGGGGCCAATGATGGTGATAATGGTGAGCAGCTCTGTATATTTAAAAGAGTTGTCCAGAATTCTACAAACATGGCTGATTTCCTTCACAAGCAGCGCCACCACCTGTCTACAGGTTGTGTGTGGTATTGCACCTCAGCTCCATTTAAGTGAATGGGCCTATGGTGTAATACCACATGTAGCCTGTAGACAGTTTCTTCGGTGCCGTCCTGACAAGAAAGCGCCGATATTCAATAGCATCTTGAGTTGTAATAACATGACGGTCAGCGGGCTTGTGGCGCAATCTACGTCTGCTTAAAGGAACAGCAACCAAAACACGACCATATATTCATCTACCAGTGATGGCTTCGGAGAAGCATGATTCACAGTTCTTGGTATTTATTGACCCGGCTATGAGCGCGCTGCCTTGTGTTGTGGCTCTCTAGACTTTGACTTTCATTGTCTGAGACCTCGGAATAAATTCCACTCTTGATGTTATTACATCGTATTCCCAGAACTGAATTACATGAGTAAGATCACAGCGAGCCACTGATGTAACAGATCAGAGGAATCCATAGCATGAACTGGCCAAGGATGTCACAACAACCCCACCAGAGTCTGCCTCATTGGCATCTGCTTATGTCATCAGTTTCCACTCTATTCACCCTGTAGGTGGCGCTGGTGATGAAGAAGATTAGAGCCAGGGACTCTGGAGAGCGCAGGCATTGCTCATCCACTAATATTAGAGTGACCTTATGTACTTCAGTCTGACTAGTGGATGTGTGTGCTGTCCAGCTGAAGTAATTAACTCCTGACTGCCTATTGGAAACACCACGCCCTACTAATACCTTCAGCCTATTGGAAAGTACCACACCCTACTAATACCTTCATCCTATTGGAAAGCACCACACCCTACTAATACCTTTAGTCTATTGGAAAGCACCACACCCTACTAATACCTTCATCCTATTGGAAAGCATCACACCCTACTAATACCTTCAGAGTATTGGAAAGCACCACACCCTACTAATACCTTCAGCCTATAGGAAAGCACCACACCCTACTAATACCTTCAGCCTATTGGAAAGCACTACACCCTACTAATACCTTCAGCCTATTGGAAAGCATCACACCCTACTAATACCTTCAGTCTTCTACTGGAATCTGCCAGAAATAGCTTTTGGTTCCCTGGGATGTCTCCTGTCTTGTAGAGAGTTTTCCTGTTCTGCCCCAGCCTGTTTTATGGAAGCTTCTCCTGTCTCATGATTTTATACCTTGCTCCCTGACTACTATATCAGATCCTGATTTTGTCTTTTTCTGACCTCCCGGCTTTGACCCTGCTTGGTGACTCCCCTGTCTCTGGCCTGCAGCCCGTCCATAGGCAGCAATCTCCTAGACCCCATTGTAATTCCAGATCTCAGTACAGGGATTAAAGGGTTTCAGGGTTTCTCGGGGTTCTGCCTAATGAAGTGGCTTGTTCCTAGTCTGTCTGAGATAGCGTTTTTGCTTGTTACCTTGGATGGACATTGCAAAGGGGTTGACCAGTAAAAACAAGGTATAACCTATCAATATCACGAGATCTCCTATCCTTGGGAGATGTGTGACAGTTTTGAAATATGATTCTCACATTGACTTGTGTGACTCAGGATTTTAAACATAGTTGCTTTCTTTTTGGGACAGCAAGGGTTAAGGAATCTTTCCTTGTTGGTTGTTCCTTGCTACTCCTTTCTCAGGTGCTGAGGGTTTGTGACCACTCCCCTCCACTTTAAATAGTCACACGTTCCATCTCCTGATGCCGGTTATAGAGATTCATTCTTGACTGATCACCTTGGAGGAAGGAAGCTTTGGTGTAGCTGCTGGAGGCCTCTTTCCTGTAGTCCTGATATTTTGGCTGCAGCTTGAAGTAGTAGCATATCCTTTTGCTTATGTTCCCCTGTCTGTCTACCTTGCTCTGAGTTTATTACAGTAGTGGTGAAATCTAGTGCATTCCCAGCCTTCGCACTATCCAGGGTAAATGGATGGACAGCACAGGGACAGGCACGTGATAACAGCAGGGGAAGGACCTGCTTAGGGATGTTAGGGAGTGGAGGGTGCAGACACAGGTTCGTGTCAGGTGGTCACCCGTCTCCTCTCTCCGTATTGTAAGGCCTCCCCACCCTTCTTCATCCCCTCATTGTAACCACTGTAGTGCACCATGCTATCCCCTTGTCCCTGCGTGACATTATAAATGGCCCATAAAAATTGTTATTTTTGGGGGGTGGTTCAATATGGCCCAGGCTACGACTTTGGCACCCCTGATTCAGAGTCTTTCGCAGGAAGTTACTGTTCTGCAGTCTGAGGTGGTGCAGCAGCTGCAGCAAAGTGTAGGTCTACTGGTCTCAGCCCAAGCCCAGACTCAGCCTGAACCAAGATATCCCTCCTGGGCAGGTTTTCTGGAGGAAGGGATAACTTAATGGTGTTTAGTGAAGCCTGTAAATTGTAATTAAAGCTCCACCCTCGAGGAACAGCAAGTGGGGATTATTGTCTTTCCTGCAAGGAGATCCCAGTCCTCGGCCTTCTCTCTGCCAACTGACTCTCAGTTGTTACAGTTGGTGGATGAGTTTTTTGCGGCTTTGGACCTTGTGTGCGGTGACCCTGATGGTGTCTCTCTTGCTGAGTCTAAACTCTGTAGGCTCCAGAGGGGGGCAGGGCTCGGACTATCGGAGATGGGCCAATGACACCCAGTGAAATGATCCTTCTCTTAGGAGTCAGAGTCTGTCCAGTTGGCTTAGAAAGTCTTTGGCTCAGTGTGCCGGAATCGATGGAGGCCACCATGTTTTTCTCACGTTGCGCATAATGTGAACTCTTCACAAATACCAAAATCATATACTTTAGGGCAAAGGCCTTTTGGGGTCTTTGGAGAGATGGGCACCCGTCCTGTTGGACCCAGGGGTTCCTAGTGAGCCCCTATCACATGCCGGGACCAAAGGTGCATGAAGGCACTCTGTTTTCCAGGTTTCCATAGGTGATAACAATCTTATATTTATGGCATGTATGATAGGGCATGGTGGCATCTGCATTATACAGTCGGCATCTAAGTCTAACTATAGCAATTGGAACAAGCTCTCAGCTGTTTAACCTCTTAGATTCTGCCATCAATTGTGACAGCAGAATATAGAGTATGGAAATGGGTTCTCTCTCAATGTCCATCACCACCAGTACCATCACTGGGGGTTCGATGAGTGATTTGTGCCAATGCCATTGACACCGCAGCTGAGAACCTACTGCAAGTCCCAATATCTGCACCTAAATGTCAGAACTGCGGCTAAGCTTCATATGGGATGGGAGTGCTCCTGCACACTACAGCTCACTCCCTAGCTACCCCTCCATGGTTATTCCTTTCAGTTGTGAGCTTTAGATATCCACTTCCAGTCACATCCATTTATATTAGATGTGGAGCTACTTTCAGCCAATTCCCCAGTTCTGGCCAAGACTCCTCATGGAGCAGAGCACGTGTGTGGGGTCTCCTCACCACCCAAGGCCCAAGGCCTGGAAGTTCATCCTTCCCTTCACCACAAGATTTCCTGCCAGGCCCAATGCCTAGAATCCTTCTCTGTCTCCCAAAGACTTTGTACCCTGGATCCTCGCTGTCCGGATCTACACATGCTTCTTCAGACAGTAGGACATACTGAGTATACAAAAGAACCTACTGCTCCCAGTTGGGAAAGATTGAGGGTCTCCTGTCCCATCGCAACATTAGTGACTTGCATGCCATTGTCCATGCACCTGCCATCCGGTCTCCGTAGCACGTCGGGCAACTTTCTAAATTTGCTTTCTAGTATTTCTTGACTAGCTGTGACCCCCGAGATTCCAGGTCTGCACAAACTTCTTATTATATCTACTCTTCCACTCTAATCTACACTATATTCTCAACCTTCCTATAAAAGTATCTAAGCATTGCATCTATAATAATCTGTGTTCTTAAAGCTCCAGAACTCCAATTGCACTTCAGTATTCATCTCCAAGCTGTATTTGCCATGGCCTACCCCTGTGAGACTGTGAAACATTTACTCAACGTTCCTGCTAGAGTAAAGCGACTGTTATCTCTGATACTTGTGTCTGTGGTCATTAAATTCAAACAAACAATTGACAAGAAGGCGCCCATGAGTAGAACCTGGTGGTCTAGTGGGTAGATGATGTGGGGGCGTGGTGCCCACTCTCCTTCCCGGTATAAGCGGGAAATCAGGGATATTTGCCGAGAGGTCCGGGCACCGCCGCCGTGGTCCTGGTTGCCGGTCATGCGGTTCGGTCATGTGCTCGTCCGGGTCTATTGCGTCATCACAGGTCCTCAAGGCTGGAGCTGTATGAGGTTTTCGGAGCTATCCCTACCGCTCTCCCGGGGGGAGGTATATCGGAGAAGAAAAGAGATATAGCGGTCTTTGGAGTGTTGAGAACAAGGGGGGACAATGTTTTAATGTTGCCACAACGCGTTTCGACAGCTATGATGCTGTCATTAAATTGGGGGTGGATAACAGGGAACATCAGCCTCGTAGATCACCCAGGGAACACAGGCCCTGCACCCTTATGCCAGAACAGCAACTATGACATATCAAACATCTGGGGCCCCCGGCTCCTGGGCTCTACCGAGTGCCCAATGGGGCTCCACCTCTGAACCGGACTCATCTCTACAAGTGACGCCTATTGTAGCGGGTAGACTCAGATCGCAGTCACATATTCATTGTGTTTATTAAGAAGATTGTTTTCTGAGCCCGTAATAAGAAAACCCCTGATGTATAATCCAAAGCCGGAGTGAAACCATCAGAAATGGCGACCGGGGAATTGGGCCGCAGTCAGCTTCCGCCACAATCAGATATAATTATTCCAATTAAGTAGTATGAGGATTGTACATATTTAACATGCTAATTGCCCTTTTAAACAATCAGTCGCTCATTTTAACACGTCCATTGATTATAATAATGAAGAGATTTTATTAAACAGGGAATAGCGGCGTCTTCCATAACTGATACCGGCGAATGGAGCCGCACCGGGCGCCAAAATAGCAAACGCTAATTATTGTCATTTGTTAGAAATTACTTGGTCTAATGTGTGGAAAATAAAGTCCAACGGCAGATACTGAAGGAGTATATTAAAGGAAATACATTTATATAATGGGACTTTAAAGCACCCCAGAAAATGAGGATACTTATTTTTGAGCGTTTGCAGGAAAAATATTATTTTTATGTTATTTTTTACATTAAACCAGATGTTTTTATGACATGGCGTGCCGGATTATAATGAGGGCAAACTGGCCCCGGCTACCCTTAATCCAAATTCTGGAACCCCAAAATCTAAAATGTAACATGGAACCCCTTGTTTAGCACAATGTGCTGTGAGGCGGAGGGTAGACCACTAGGTGTGACGTGAGATGGCAACCCTATTCGAGAAAACCGGCACGGCAAGAGGAGTCATCTCTGATAGGTTCTGCCAGATGTGGAATAGGGCAAAGAGTCACAGTATAGAAACATTGGAATTCATACAAAATATATGTATCATCGCAATCACAGCATATTAGACTTTGTATTATTATATATTCCATATTCGGTAAACAGTAGAATGATCCACTTTACCAACACGCTCCATCTTGTCCCTCCTTACCTAGAAGGATGTTGGTTCCTCACGTACATTTTGTCCTTTTTCCGTCTCTGGGTCCTCCTGGGTCTCCTCCATAGTGTTTCACATGTTGACTGATAGGTGTCGCTGACACTGATGCCCCCTGAGCCTGCAGGACGGCTTCAATATCTTTGGACCTTTACTGGGACTTATCCACCATCCGGACCATCCTATATTGCAACCTCAAATCATTAATTTTTCTCAGCCATCAACATCCAAGGAGATTAGCTAGAGTGCCATGGGTCGTAAACTTCTTGATTCTGGAGATGGACTTGTAACCTTGAGAGTGTTGACATTTTCCACAATTTACGTTATTGTCCTCAGACTGTTCCCTTCTCATCTCTCTGTCCTTCATGGATACTGCGGCAAACACGCACAATGCAAAGACTGAGGCAACTTCTCCCCTTTTCATCTGGTTTTAGGTGTGATTTCGTTATTGCCCACTACTCTTACTTGTCACAGGAACATCACATGCTGGAAACAAAGCTGTTTACTCACAATTTTAGAAAGGTGACAACTATTTTTTCTGGCCTATTTGTAGAGTTTTGTGTGAAATTATATCCAATTCATTTTTTTATCCTTTTTTTTTCAGCCACGATTCAACCTTTATGAAGCCAAATATAGAAAAGACAGCAACATAAATGCCCCAGAGGATCCTGTGATAAATGACCCAGAGGATCTTGTGACAAATGCCCCAGAGGATCCTGTGATAAATGCCCCAGAGGATCCTGTGATAAATGCCCCAGAGGATCCTGTGACAAATGCTCCAGAGGATCCTGTGATAAATGCCCCAGAGGATCCTGTGATAAATGCCCCAGAGGATCCTGTAACATGCCCAGAGGATCCTGTGATAAATGCCCGAGAGGATCCTGTGATAAATGCCCCAGAGGATCCTGTGATGAATGCCCCAGAAGATCCTGTGACAAATATCCCAGAGGATCCTGAGTGACATGCCTCAGGGGATCCTGTGTGACTTGCTTCAGAGGATCCTGTGATAAATGCCCCAGAGGATCCTGTGATAAATGCCCCTGAGGATCCTGAGGCACTACAGAGGATCCTGTGGGACACGTCCCAAAAAATACTGTGAGACACGCCATAGAAGATCCTGTGAAATACGCACTAGAGGATCCTGTGAGATATGCTCCAGAGGATCCTGAGATACTTCCTAGAGGATCTTGTGATATATGATCCAGAGGATCCTGCGAGGCATGCCCCAGAGGATATTTCAGACACGCCCCAGAGGATCCTGTGAGACATGCCTCCTTGTAAAGACAATAACAATAAGCAAAAAGCCCCAAATCTCTGGATTGTATGAGAGATTTTAAAAATACAAAAATGTCAGAAGTGAGATACACAGTATAGAGATGGTGACCGGTGTCTCTAAGTCTTGTATTTATGTCAGTTCCACTGATAACGGGACTCAAGTAATAAACTTATACTGTGACGATGCTCAGAATTCTTATTAGTTCTCACAATGGAGGAAGTTGTGTATCTGTCACTATAGGAAGGAAGTTTAGTTGTTGGTATTGTAGTGTTGTGTAGTGTAGTGTTATGTAGTGTGCTGTGTAGTGTGTTGGGTTGTGAAGTGTAGTGTGTTGTGTTGTGCTCTATTATGTTGTGCTGTATTGTGTTGTGTAGTGTGGTGTAGTGTTGGGTTGTGTAGTGTTGTGCTGTATTATGTAGTGTTGTGTTGTGCTGTATTGTGTAGTGTTGTGTTGTATTGTGTTGTGTAGTGTGGTGTGGTGTAGTCTTGGGTTGTGTAGTGTTGTGCTGTATTGTGTAGTGTTGTGTTGTATTGTGTAGTGTTGTGTTGTATTGTGTTGTGTAGTGTGGTGTAGTTTTGGGTTGTGTAGTTTTGTGCTGTATTGTGTTGTGTTGTGCTGTATTGTGTAGTGCTGTATTATGTTGTGTAGTGTTGTGTTGTGCTGTATTGTGTTGTGTAATGTGGTGTAGTTTTGTGTAGTGTAGTGTTGTGCTGTATTGTGTAGTGTGGTGTTGTATTGTGTTGTGTAATGTGGTGTAGTTTTGTGTAGTGTAGTGTTGTGCTGTATTGTGTTGTGTTGTGCTGTATTGTGTTGTGTAATGTGGTGTAGTTTTGTGTAGTGTAGTGTTGTGCTGTATTGTGTAGTGTGGTGTTGTATTGTGTTGTGTAATGTGGTGTAGTTTTGTGTAGTGTAGTGTTGTGCTGTATTGTGTTGTGTTGTGCTGTATTGTGCTGTGTAATGTGGTGTAGTGTTGTGTTGTGTAGTGTTGTGCTGTATTGTGTTGTGTTGTGCTGTATTGTGCTGTGTAATGTGGTGTAGTGTTGTGTTGTGTAGTGTTGTGTTGTATTGTGTAGTGTGGTGTCTGTAATCTAATACACTGATAACACAGTAGATCTGATGCCCGTCCGGGCCCAGTAGAATCTGTTAGCTGTTTCCACCCTTCCAGTGGTTTGGGTATAACGTCTCCTTTATTCCAGCCTGTGTGTTCTACAGACACCATTTGTGAAGATATTAATAAAGCTATGGAGATTTAGCTCAGCATTATGGAGTCATAACATAATTGTGGAATTCACTTATTGATGCTTTCGCTTTTTCTATAGTCGCCCGGGGATTCATATTATATAGACAATAATGTCAGTGTGCCGCCATTAGGAGTCATCAGGGGAGATGTGTGATACATTGTAATGAGATCTTGTGCTATTTGTAGAGGGGTCGGGGCTTCCCTCTTGGGTTGGGCATCGCTCCTCCATTGCACCATACAGGGGCTACATTACTAGTTATATCCAATGCCTCCACCTCCAGATACATTAGAGATGGGTAACACAAGTGTGTGAGATACGGACGGAGCAGGGCGATGATTGGTGTAATGGTGCCCGGAAGTGGTGGAGTTCAGTTGTGGTTCCCTTGTGTACCCGGAAGTGTTATCATGGGGACATAGAGGAAAATCCAAATCTTCTCCAAATAAAGTGGTATAAAAGGTAATAAAATAGTAATTAATATGTTAAATGTGAACAATCGTGAGAGGTTCATCATTGAGGCACCAGATTTTAGGGCTGAATATGATCCGGTGCTCGGACGGGCTGAACAAAGTACAATGGAAGTCAATGGGAAATTAGAGATTATTTCTGGAAGATCCTTAGGATGCTTAAATCTCCCACTGACTTCCATTATACCTGGCCCACAAGGAGCCTATCCAAGTGTCTGACTGCTCATTATGAGTACCGAGCTGGTACGGCTGGAGTAACAATGCTACATATCATAGGTGACAGGGGCGGACATGCCATTGGTGCAACTGGTGCTGCTGCATAGGGGCCCAAGAGGTCTGGGGGCCACATCAACCTCCAGAGCAGGAGGACTGTGCATTATGAGATATTGGCCTGTAAAGGGCCCATCTATGGTTCTTCCACAGGGGCCTCTTCTATCTGCGTCCACCATTGATGGGTGATATCTATGGTGGCTCAGTGGAATATACTGGTTGTATTCTCAGTCACGATTAGACTCTTGGAGGATTGGAAAGAAATTCTAAGCAGTAAACAGAACACTTGTATGGAGTTTGTCCCTTCTCCTCTCACTTATCCTCTAATATTCTGCTTTCCTTCCTTAACTCACACTGATCACTACATGTGATAGCGTCACACAAAGGATATAGTGGATAAGGGAATGGAAGCAGGATGGGAACATTGAGCAAGAGAACTGGGTAACTAGTCTGACCCTATAGGCTGGGGTCCCTGCCTGATCCTATACCCAGAGGTACCTCTGATGGTGAGGAGGTCTGGGCCACCACCCTTGCCCTCTGCTCCTCAACCAGCCCTGTGCTACACCCTGTCACCTCCACCCATGGATTTGGATAGACAGCAACTCCAAAAGAAGGAAAACGCCAAGAAACTCAGCACAAGGTGCACCCAGGTCTTCTCAGTTTGCGGTGTTGAAGAGACTAAAACTCTATCAGCGACACCTAGTGAAAGGAAGTGGTACTATTTAACTATTTAAAGGCTGGGGGAGTGGACAACTAAGTCAGCTGACGCACACAGCAACAGCAGCTCACCTACGCCTGGAGAGCCGCCTCACACATAGACTGCAACACAGCAGCATCCACACATTAACTCCGAATGTGCCAAAGGGAATAAACATCCATTAAAACTACAAAGAGCTCCTAGACTGCAGCGGTGAACACATGACAGATAGTCTGTAGAGCTGGAGCGTAACACAGAAGGTGCTGAGGTACCTGCCCCTCACCTCTGGGGAAGGGTCCAAAATCCCCAACAACTGCATTATAGAATTTAGAGATTAATCAGTAGAAATATTGGCAAAGGCTTCATAGTAAAATGAGGATTTGTGGAATGTTGCCTCTGTTCTCCAGATATCAGACATGTCAGATGCTGCAGTGCTGTCTTATCTCCATGAATGGTCTATATATCCCCCATACACATCATTGATTGTTCTGGGTGGTAGTAGAGCGTCCTCAGTACACACAGCTGATCCGGCCCATATCTAAACATCTTTATAACCTCCTGACTCCAGAATAGAAGAAAGATATTGATCAGCGGCCCTAACAATGGCCCAAACCAGCAATGCCTGAATCCATAATGATCTGTACACACGGGCACCGCGGGCACCTGGCACAACAAAGGCGGCCACAAGGCGCATCACATCATTAACGCTCACAATGACAATCTGAGCATCAATTGGTTCACTTTATTAGTAAATCAACAAAATAGAGAAATAAGAAAGGCAGCTCTGTCACCCTCGCCCGGGGAATGCTGTGCCCCTGTATATATATATACACACACAGAATATATGTTGACATGTTACAGATTAATGTGTATTATGTTTGTGCTGCTGCTCCCTGGAATTTAGGATAGCTAGGGTTAAATTACTTAGTGAGCTAGTACACCCCTTAAGTGTGGAGTTATGGGTTTCCTCTAGAAGTGAAAGTGTTCTTAGGTTGTAGATAGTGAGTGCACCCATTAGGGGTGGAGCGTAAGGCTGGGTTCAGACCACAGTTTGTTCCTGTCCATGGAGATCCTGTTTTTTGCAGGACCTCACAGGCAGGAACTGACAGGACCGGATTGGTAACTCCGGATCTGGGATTTTGAGAGATCCAAACACAGAAAGATCTAGGAGGAGCCGAGCCTGCAAAGCGCAGGCAAGTGGTGTCGGGGCTGTTACTTTCGCTTTCACAATATATTTATATACACTGCTAAAGCGAAATTAAAGAAAGCAATGGCTGTTGACTCTCTCTTTCTCTGTTCGCTTTGGTGTGCGTCTCCGGACAGTATGGCGGTGGCTTGGACTCCTGTGAGCCCTCCGGGTTGCCACTGAGCTGCCTGTCCTTTGGGGTAGGGACCCTAACGTGCAGCTGTGGTCACCCGTCGGTTGTCTGGGGATGCCGGGTGAAACTACGGTCCCCTCTAGAGCTGACACTCTACTCAGCCCAGTCTCCAGCAGTCCTCCCGTGTGAGGCTCTACCAGGCTCTCTCTACTGTGTCTTCCAGTGTCATAGGAGGGCTACTCCGCCTGCAGTCTGGTCGTCTCAGCCGTGGTTCTAGGGCCCGGTATCACCGTCCCTCTCTTCCCTCACACTCCTGGGTGCTGACTCTGGATGGGCTTTCTCTCTGCGGCTCACACTGGCTCTGTTCAGATTCTGCGCTCCTACACCCCACTCGTCCAGAACGTGTGATCTCTGTCTTTACTGCTCAGCTTACCTCGGCCTACTGACTCCTTCCTCCTCCCACTTCACTATTTCTACTGTCTGTCACCTGACTACGTGTTAGCCCACCCACTGTTCTAAACCCACCACCCCTCTTCTGCTTAGAGTTCCAGGCTCCGGGTTGGGTGCTGCCCTCTACTGTACGTGGGTTGTGTGGGCTGTGAGGGTGTTGGTGTTCAACTGTCCTACCTGCCTGGCTGCAGTTCCCTTTGTGGCCTCCTGAACGCAGGGGCGCCACACGTGTGCAGTCTATGTGCAGTGCGTGTGGTCTGTGTGCAATCCGTGACTTTGTCGGACCATATACTTGCATTGGCGAGTCTCGCATGTAAATCGCATACTGTTGCAGCGTGTTGCCACTTTTCTTTCAACCAGAATCTGCATAAGAAAAAATTGTCCGACTCTCGCCAACCTGCGCTCAGACATTGATTATCATTGGTCCGAGTGTAATGTGATACAATGACGCATCGCACTCGTCCGAGTTCACACTACAGACTCTGTTACATCACACTGATGATCGGGCATTGACCAGCTGTGATCTCATCAGTGATCGGGCATTGACCAGCTGTGATCTCATCAGTGATCGGGCATTGACCAGCTGTGATCTCATCAGTGATCGGGCATTGACCAGCTGTGATCTCATCAGTGATCGGGCATTGACCAGCTGTGATCTCATCAGTGATCGGGCATTGACCAGCTGTGATCTCATCAGTGATCGGGCATTGACCAGCTGTGATCTCATCAGTGATCGGGCATTGACCAGCTGTGATCTCATCAGTGATCGGGCATTGACCAGTTGTGATCTCATCAGTGATCGGGCATTGACCAGTTGTGATCTCATCAGTGATCGGGCATTGACCAGCTGTGATCTCATCAGTGATCGGGCATTGACCAGCTGTGATCTCATCAGTGATCAGGCATTGACCAGCTGTGATCTCATCAGTGATCGGGCATTGACCAGCTGTGATCTCATCAGTGATCGGGCATTGACCAGCTGTGATCTCATCAGTGATCGGGCATTGACCAGCTGTGATCTCATCAGTGATCGGGCATTGACCAGCTGTGATCTCATCAGTGATCGGGTAGCAGGATCTAATCTCTGTATGACTCCGGATTACCTCTAGATCACATATTCTGGGGGACCAATCACAGCCGCTCCCTGCCTTTCACTCATTATAATATTTGTATATATTATATAAGTACAGAAGATGATGAGATTCCTCAGTTTTCTGCCAATTTCGCCACCTGTCGCCCCGAAGTCAGAGATACAGCGGTGACTATTACAGCAAACACTCGGCGCCCGGACGCCGGATTACCGGCCTGTGATTGGCTGCAGGGATTAAACAAAGATGATCTGCGTGAAGGCAAACATGTAATTATAATAACTAAAGTCATCACAATCTATAGACAAACACACACCTGTGTAACAAGGGATAGAGGTGGAGAGCGCCCTTACAAACAGCTTTCAGCAGGTTTGTGCTATGTAATCCGAAAGCTACATGATATAGGGGCAGAGACCCTGATTCCAGTGATGTCTCTCTCACTGGGCTGTGAGTTATTTTGTCAATGAAATCAGTGTTTTATCTGCAGGAGATTATCATTACAGGACTAGGTGTCTTGTGCCTCCTGATCCAACTGCACCCAACACCGATTAGCAGGTTTGTGTCAATATTCAGCATACAAAGCAAGCTGCTAATTAGTGGAGGGGCGGGGTTATACACTGGAAGCTGCTAATTAGCGGTGTGGGCGGGGTTGTACAGTAGAAGCTGCTAATTAGTGGAGTGGGCGGGGTTATACACGGGAAGCTGCTAATTAGTGGAGTGGGCGGGGTTATACACTTGAAGCTGCCAATTAGTGGAGTGGGCGGGGTTATACACCAGAAGCAGCCAATCAGTGATGTAGGTAGAGTTATGATAAATGTTGCTGCTCACCCAAATGCTCTCTGCAAATCCACCTGGGGGTCAGTGGTGTGTGTGGGGGGAGGGGAGTTATACACTGACAGCTGCCAATCAGTGATGTGGGCGGGGTTATATAGGGCTCAGCATTCTGAACTGGAATCAGCGTCTCTGCCCCTACATCATGCTGCTCTCAGATTACAACACAACAGTCATCCAGCTGGCTGTAGAGAGTCTTTCCTTTCTATATCGGCCAAATGGATCATTAACCAGATTGCACCTTTGAATCGATTCTGCCTCTCTATCATGATTTGAATATCTATCTATTCTATCTATCTAATCTATCTATCTATCTATCTATCTATCTATCTATCTATCTATCTATCATATCTATCTATCTATCTATCTATCTATCTATCATCTATCTATCTAATTCTATCTATCTATCTATCTATCTATCCTATCTATCTATCTATCTATCTATCTATCTATCTATCTATCTATCTATCTATCTATCTATCTATCTATCTATCATATCTATCTATCTATCTATCTATCTATCTATCTATCTATCTATCTATCCATATCTATCTATCTATCTATTATCTATCTATCTATCTATCTATCTATCTATCTATCTATCTATCTATCTATCTATCCATATTATCTATCTATCTATCTATCTATCTATCTATCTATCTATCTATCTATCTATCTATCTATCTATCTATCCCATATCTATCTATCTATCTATCTGAATTCCACACTTAGATCCTGGTGTGTTTGGGAAATAAATGTTATGGATCAAAAAAGCAAGAAATGTGTGACAAAAAAATACCACAACAAAGCGGAACTTGTGGTGTTGGAAGTTTCCTGTGACTCACAGACGAGATCTGGGAACAGGGGATTATTCTCAGAAAAAAATAAATAAAAGCAAGAAAAATGTAACACTGAGATAAAGATCCAACACCCCCAAGATTCCCCGTCAGGACCAGGACCAGGACCAGAACCAGGACCAGAACCAGAACTAGAACCAGACCCAGGACCAGAACCAGAACTAGAACCAGACCCAGGACCAGAACCAAGACCAGAACCAGAATCATGACCAGAACCAGGACCAGAATCAGGACTAGAACCAGGACCGGAAGCAGGACCAGAACCAGAATCAGGGCCAGGACCAGAACCAGGACCAGAACCAAGACCAGGACCACAACCAGGACCAGGACCAGAACCAGGACCAGAACCAGGACCAGAACCAGGACCAGGACCAAGACCAGAACCAGAATCATGACCAGAACCAGAACCAGGACCAGGACCAGAACTAGGACTAGAACCAGGACCAGAATCAGGACCAGAACCACAACCAGGACCAGAACCAGGACCAGAACCAGGACCAGGACCAAGCACAGGAACACACACGTCATGTGGACATATCTGTATTTTTTTTTTAATAAATATTTACGGGGGGGGATGGGGGAGGGCACACAATGTTTTTTTTATATAAAATGCTGTTGCAGCTTTTGATCCATTTTGAAGGACGAGGAAAGTGAAGGAAGGACTGAAGGACGGGATCGAAAGACAAAACAAAAATCATCTTGTGTTTTTAAACCCCCTGTCCCTAATATATCATGTGACTGTGAGTAAATGACAGCTCCACATGAGGGACATTGTACTGAACCTTATACAAAATAAAGTGTTACATTATATCACTACATAACACAATACAGGGATCATTCTGTTCCTGCAACATTATCTATATATATAATACCGGAGTGATGTAACAAGAAACATCCTATAATATAATCGTCTTATCGTATCTCTCTAACAAAAATCCCGTGTCGCTGATTGGTCGTCTTCAGCTGGGCGCGACCAATCAGCGACAGGAAAATTCTGGCTGTGAATTGGCACGGGATTTGAACCATACAAGCCACCGCTACCTGCTGATCTCCCAACGGCAGTCACGGGTCATCTCCTGCCGCACAGAGATCCATGTCGCCCAATCGGTAAAGCGGCCTGTGGCTTGGCGGGGAATATGAATCCCGCGCCACTGATTGATCGCCACTGCTGGCTCAGTGGTTAGCACTGTATATGGTGGCTCAGTGGTTAGCGCTGTATATGGTGCCTCAGTGGTTAGCACTGTATATGGTGGCTCAGTGGTTAGCACTGTATATGGTGGCTCAGTGGTTAGCACTGTATATGGTGGCTCAGTGGTTAGCACTGTATATGGTGGCTCAGTGGGTAGCACTGTATATGGTGGCTCAGTGGTTAGCACTGTATATGGTGGCTCAGTGGTTAGCACTGTATATGGTGGCTCAGTGGGTAGCACTGTATATGGTGGCTCAGTGGTTAGCACTGTATATGGTGGATCAGTGGTTAGCACTGTATATGGTGGCTCAGTGGTTAGCACTGTATATGGTGGCTCAGTGGTTAGCACTGTAATGGTGGCTCAGTGGTTAGCACTGTATATGGTGGCTCAGTGGTTAGCACTGTATACGGTGGCTCAGTGGTTAGCACTGTATACGGTGGCTCAGTGGTTGGCGCACTGTATACGGTGGCTCAGTGGTTAGCACTGTATATGGTGGCTCAGTGGTTAGCACTGTATACGGTGGCTCAGTGGTTAGCACTGTATACGGTGGCTCAGTGGTTAGCACTGTATATGCTGGCTCAGTGGTTAGCACTGTATATGGTGGCTCAGTGGTTAGCACTGTATATGTGGCTCAGTGGGTAGCACTGTATACGGTGGCTCAGTGGTTAGCACTGTATATGGTGGCTCAGTGGTTAGCACTGTATATGGTGGCTCAGTGGTTAGCACTGTATATGGTGGCTCAGTGGTTAGCACTGTATATGGTGGCTCAGTGGTTAGCACTGTACATGGTGGCTCAGTGGTTAGCACTGTATATGATGGCTCCGTGGTTTAGCACTGTATAGGGTGGCTCAGTGGTTAGCACTGTATATGGTGGCTCAGTGGTTAGCACTGTATACGGTGGCTCAGTGGTTAGCACTGTATACGGTGGCTCAGTGGTTAGCACTGTAATATAGTAGCTCATGGTTAGCACTGTATACGGTGGCTCAGTGGTTAGCACTGTATATAGTAGCTCAGTGGTTAGCACTGTATACGGTGGCTCAGTGGTTAGCACTGTATGGTGGCTCAGTGGTTAGCACTGTGTACGGTGGCTCAGTGGTTAGCACTGTATACGGTGGCTCAGTGGTTAGCACTGTATATGGTGGCTCAGTGGTTAGCACTGTATACGGTGGCTCAGTGGTTAGCACTGTATATGGTGGCTCAGGGTTAGCACTGTATATGGTAGCTCAGTGGTTAGCACTGTATGTGGTGGCTCAGTGGTTAGCACTGTATATGGTGGCTCAGTGGTTAGCACTGTATATGGTGGCTCAGTGGTTAGCACTGTATACGGTGGCTCAGTGGTTAGCACTGTATATGTGGCTCAGTGGTTAGCGCTGTATATGGGCTCAGTGGTTAGCACTGTATATGGTGGCTCAGTGCTAGCACTGTATATGGTGGCTCAGTGGTTAGCACTGTAAAATGGTGGCTCAGTGGTTAGCACTGTATATGGTGGCTCAGTGGTTAGCACTGTATATGGTGGCTCAGTGGTTAGCACTGTATATGGTAGCTCAGTGGTTAGCACTGTATGGTGGCTCAGTGGTTAGCGCTGTATACGGTGGCTCAGTGGTTAGCACTGTATACGGTGGCTCAGTGGTTAGCACTGTATATGGTGGCTCAGTGGTTAGCACTGTATATGTTGGCTCAGTGGTTAGTACTGTATATGGTGGCTCAGTGGTTAGCACTGTATACGGTGGCTCAGTGGTTAGCACTGTATACGGTGGCTCAGTGGTTAGCACTGTATATGGTGGCTCAGTGGTTAGCACTGTATATGTTGGCTCAGTGGTTAGCACTGTATACGGTGGCTCAGTGGTTAACACTGTATATGGTGGCTCAGTGGTTACACTGTATATGGTGGCTCAGTGGGTAGCACTGTATATGGAGCTCAGTGGTTAGCACTGTATATGGTGGCTCAGTGGTTAGCACTGTATATGGTGGCTCAGTGGTTAGCACTGTATATGGTGGCTCAGTGGTTAGCACTGTATATGGTGGCTCAGTGGTTAACACTGTATATGGTGGCTCAGTGGTTAGCACTGTATATGGTGGCTCAGTGGGTAGCACTGTATATGGTGGCTCAGTGGTTAGCACTGTATACGGTGGCTCAGTGGTTAGCACTGTATGGTGCTCAGTGGTTAGCACTGTATATGGTGGCTCAGTGGTTAGCACTGTATACGGTGGCTCAGTGGTTAGCACTGTATAGTGGCTCAGTGGTTAGCACTGTATATGGTGGCTCAGTGGTTAGCACTGTATATGGTGGCTCAGTGGTTAGCACTGTATATGGTGGCTCAGTGGTTAGCACTGTATATGGTGGCTCAGTGGTTAGCACTGTATATGGTGGCTCAGTGGTTAGCACTGTATATGGTAGCTCAGTGGTTAGCACTGTATACGGTGGCTCAGTGGTTAGCACTGTATATGGTGGCTCAGTGGTTGAGCACTGTATATGGTGGCTCAGTGGTTAGCACTGTATACGGTGGCTCAGTGGTTAGCACTGTATACGGTGGCTCAGTGGTTAGCACTGTATACGGTGGCTCAGTGGTTAGCACTGTATATGGTGGCTCAGTGGTTAGCACTGTATGGTGGCTCAGTGGTTAGCACTGTATACGGTGGCTCAGTGGTTAGCACTGTATATGGTGGCTCAGTGGTTAGCGCTGTATATGGTGGCTCAGTGGTTAGCACTGTATACGGTGGCTCAGTGGTTAGCACTGTATATGGTGGCTCAGTGGTTAGCACTGTATATGGCTGGCTCAGTGGTTAGCACTGTATACGGTGGCTCAGTGGTTAGCACTGTATACAGTGGCTCAGTGGTTAGCACTGTATACAGTGGCTCAGTGGTTAGCACTGTATATGGTGGCTCAGTGGTTAGCACTGTATATGGTGACTCAGTGGTTAGCACTGTATATGGTGGCTCAGTGGTTAGCACTGTATGGTGGCTCAGGGTTTGCACTGTATATGGTGGCTCAGTGGTTAGCACTGTATATGGTGACTCAGTGGTTAGCACTGTATATGGTGGCTCAGTGGTTAGCACTGTATGGTGGCTCAGTGGTTAGCACTGTATATGGTGGCTCAGTGGTTAGCACTGTATACGGTGGCTCAGTGGTTAGCCCTGTATACGGTGGCTCAGTGGTTAGCACTGTATATGTGGCTCAGTGGTCAGCACGTATAGGTGACTAGTGGTTAGCACTGTATACGGTGGCTCAGTGGTTAGCACTGTATATGGTGATTCAGTGGTTAGCACTGTATACGGTGGCTCAGTGGTTAGCCCTGTATACGGTGGCTCAGTGGTTAGCACTATATACGGTGGCTCAGTGGTTAGCACTGTATATGGAGGCTCAGTGGTTAGCACTGTATATGGTGTCGTGTACAGTTGAGTTAGCACTGTATATGTGGCTCAGTGGTTAGCACTGTATACGGTGGCTCAGTGGTTAGCACTGTATATGGTGGCTCAGTGGTTAGCACTGTAATAGGTGGCTCAGTGGTTAGCACTGTATATGGTGGCTCAGTGGTTAGCACTGTATTGGTGGCTCAGTGGTTAGCACTGTATACGGTGGCTCAGTGGTTAGCACTGTATATGGTGGCTCAGTGGTTAGCACTGTATATGGTGGTTCAGTGGTTAGCACTGTATATGATGGCTCAGTGGTTAGCACTGTATACGGTGGCTCAGTGGTTAGCACTGTATATGGTGGCTCAGTGGTTAGCACTGTATAGGTGGCTCAGTGGTTAGCACTGTATACGGTGGCTCAGTGGTTAGCACTGTATATAGTAGCTCAGTGGTTAGCACTGTATACGGTGGCTCAGTGGTTAGCACTGTATATAGTGGCTCAGTGGTTAGCACTGTATACGGTGGCTCAGTGGTTAGCACTGTATGGTGGCTCAGTGGTTAGCACTGTGTACGGTGGCTCAGTGGTTAGCACTGTATACGGTGGCTCAGTGGTTAGCACTGTATATGGTGGCTCAGTGGTTAGCACTGTATACGGTGGCTCAGTGGTTAGCACTGTATATGGTGGCTCAGTGGTTAGCACTGTATATGGTAGCTCAGTGGTTAGCACTGTATTGGTGGCTCAGTGGTTAGCACTGTATATGGTGGCTCAGTGGTTAGCACTGTATATGGTGGCTCAGTGGTTAGCACTGTATAGGTGGCTCAGTGGTTAGCACTGTATATGGTGGCTCAGTGGTTAGCGCTGTATATGGTGGCTCAGTGGTTAGCACTGTATATGGTGGCTCAGTGGTTAGCACTGTATATGGTGGCTCAGTGGTTAGCACTGTATATGGTGGCTCAGTGGTTAGCACTGTATATGGTGGCTCAGTGGTTAGCACTGTATATGGTGGCTCAGTGGTTAGCACTGTATATGGTAGCTCAGTGGTTAGCACTGTATGGTGGCTCAGTGGTTAGCGCTGTATATGGTGGCTCAGTGGTTAGCACTGTATATGGTGGCTCAGTGGTTAGCACTGTATAGGGTGGCTCAGTGGTTAGCACTGTATATGGTTGGCTCAGTGGTTAGTACTGTATATGGTGGCTCAGTGGTTAGCACTGTATACGGTGGCTCAGTGGTTAGCACTGTATACGGTGGCTCAGTGGTTAGCACTGTATATGGTGGCTCAGTGGTTAGCACTGTATATGTTGGCTCAGTGGTTAGCACTGTATACGTGGCTCAGTGGTTAACACTGTATATGGTGGCTCAGTGGTTAGCACTGTATATGGTGGCTCAGTGGTAGCACTGTATATGGAGGCTCAGTGGTTAGCACTGTATATGGTGGCTCAGTGGTTAGCACTGTATATGGTGGCTCAGTGGTTAGCACTGTATATGGTGGCTCAGTGGTTAGCACTGTATATGGTGGCTCAGTGGTTAACACTGTATATGGTGGCTCAGTGGTTAGCACTGTATATGGTGGCTCAGTGGTTAGCACTGTATATGGTGGCTCAGTGGTTAGCACTGTATACGGTGGCTCAGTGGTTAGCACTGTATATGGTGGCTCAGTGGTTAGCACTGTATATGGTGGCTCAGTGGTTAGCACTGTATACGGTGGCTCAGTGGTTAGCACTGTATATGGGCTCAGTGGTTAGCACTGTATATGGTGGCTCAGTGGTTAGCACTGTATATGGTGGCTCAGTGGTTAGCACTGTATATGGTGGCTCAGTGGTTAGCACTGTAATGGTGGCTCAGTGGTTAGCACTGTATATGGTGGCTCAGTGGTTAGCACTGTATATGGTAGGCTCAGTGGTTAGCACTGTATACGGTGGCTCAGTGGTTAGCACTGTATATGTGGCTCAGTGGTTGCACTGTATATGGTGGCTCAGTGGTTAGCACTGTATACGGTGGCTCAGTGGTTAGCACTGTATACGGTGGCTCAGTGGTTAGCACTGTATACGGTGGCTCAGTGGTTAGCACTGTATATGGTGGCTCAGTGGTTAGCACTGTATGGTGGCTCAGTGGTTAGCACTGTATACGGTGGCTCAGTGGTTAGCACTGTATATGGTGGCTCAGTGGTTAGCACTGTATATGGTGGCTCAGTGGTTAGCACTGTATATGGTGGCTCAGTGGTTAGCACTGTATATGGTGGCTCAGTGGTTAGCACTGTATACGGTGGCTCAGTGGTTAGCACTGTATATGGTGGCTCAGTGGTTAGCACTGTATATGGTGGCTCAGTGGTTAGCACTGTATATGGTGGCTCAGTGGTTAGCACTGTATACGGTGGCTCAGTGGTTAGCACTGTATATGGTGGCTCAGTGGTTAGCACTGTATACGGTGGCTCAGTGGTTAGCACTGTAATGGTGGCTCAGTGGTTAGCACTGTATAGGTGGCTCAGTGGTTAGCACTGTATATGGTGGTCATGGTAGCTGTAGGTGGCTCAGTGGTTAGCACTGTATATGGTGGCTCAGTGGTAGTTAGCACTGTATAGGTGGCTCAGTGGTTAGCACTGTATATGGTGGCTCAGTGGTTAGCACTGTATATGGTGGCTCAGTGGTTAGCACTGTATATGGTGGCTCAGTGGTTAGCACTGTATAGGTGGCTCAGTGGTTAGCACTGTATATGGTGGCTCAGTGGTTAGCACTGTATATGGTGGCTCAGTGGTTAGCACTGTATATGGTGGCTCAGTGGTTAGCACTGTATGGTGGCTCAGTGGTTAGCACTGTATATGGTGGCTCAGTGGTTAGCACTGTATAAGGTGGCTCAGTGGTTAGCACTGTATATGGTGGCTCAGTGGTTAGCACTGTATATGGTGGCTCAGTGGTTAGCACTGTATATGGTGGCTCAGTGGTTAGCACTGTATACTGGTGGCTCAGTGGTTAGCACTGTATATGGTGGCTCAGTGGTTAGCACTGTATACGGTGGCTCAGTGGTTAGCACTGTATATGGTGGCTCAGTGGTTAGCACTGTATATGGTGGCTCAGTGGTTAGCACTGTATATGGTGGCTCAGTGGTTAGCACTGTATATGGTGGCTCAGTGGTTAGCACTGTATATGGTGCTCAGTGGTTAGCACTGTATAGGTGGCTCATGGTAGCACTGTATATGGTGGCTCAGTGGTTAGCACTGTATATGGTGGCTCAGTGGTTAGCACTGTATATGGTGGCTCAGTGGTTAGCACTGTATATGTTGTTAGTGCTCAGTGGTTAGCAACTGTATACGGTTGTGTCAGTGGGTTAGCACTGTATATGGTGGCTCAGTGGTTAGCACTGTATATGGTGGCTCAGTGGTTAGCACTGTATATGGTGGCTCAGTGGTTAGCACTGTATATGGTGGCTCAGTGGTTAGCACTGTATAGTGGCTCAGTGGTTAGCATGTATAGTGGTATTTAGCACTGTATAATGGTGGCTCAGTGGTTAGCACTGTATATGGTGGCTCAGTGGTTAGCACTGTATATGGTGGCTCAGTGGTTAGACTGAATGGTGGCTCAGTGGTTAGCACTGTATACGGTGGCTCAGTGGTTAGCACTGTATATGGTGGCTCAGTGTTAGCACTGTATATCGGTGGCTCAGTGGTTAGCACTGTATACGGTGGCTCAGTGGTTAGCACTGTATATGGTGGCTCAGTGGTTAGCACTGTATATGGTGGCTCAGTGGTTAGCACTGTATATGGTGGCTCAGTGGTTAGCACTGTATATGGTGGCTCAGTGGTTAGCACTGTATATGGTGGCTCAGTGGTTAGCACTGTATATGGTGGCTCAGTGGTTAGCACTGTATAGGTGGCTCATGGTGGTTAGCACTGTATATGGTGGCTCAGTGGTTAGCACTGTATATGGTGGCTCAGTGGTTAGCACTGTATACGGTGGCTCAGTGGTTAGCACTGTATATTGGTGGCTCAGTGGTTAGCACTGTATACGGTGGCTCAGTGGTTAGCACTGTATAGGTGGCTCAGTGGTTTAGCACTGTATACGGTGGCTCAGTGGTTAGTAGCTCAGTGTTAATGATGTGGGGCTCAGTGGTTAGCACTGTATATGGTGGCTCAGTGGTTAGCACTGTATATGGTGGCTCAGTGGTTAGCACTGTATATGGTGGCTCAGTGGTTAGCACTGTATATGGTGGCTCAGTGGTTAGCACTGTATGTGATTGGTTGGGCTCAGTGGTTAGCACTGTATACGGTGGCTCAGTGGTTAGCACTGTATATGGTGGCTCAGTGGTTAGCACTGTATATGGTGGCTCAGTGGTTAGCACTGTATATGGTGGCTCAGTGGTTAGCACTGTATATGGTGGCTCAGTGGTTGCACTGCTATAGTAAGGGTGGCTCATGTTAGCACTGTATTGGGTTCATGGTTAGCGCTGTATACGTGCTCATGTTAGCACTGTAATGGGCTAGTGGCTTGCACTGTATAGTGGCTCAGTGGTTAGCACTGTATATGGGGCTCATGGTTAGCACTGTATATTGGTTCAGTGGTTAGCGGCTGTATTTATTGTGGCTCAGTGGTTAGCACTGTATATGGTGGCTCAGTGTTAGCACTATATGTGGCTGTGTTAGCACTGTATTTTTGGTGGCTCAGTGTAGCACTGTATAGGGTGTCAGTGGTTAGCACTGTATATGGTGCTCTCATGGTTAGCACTGTTATATGTGGCTGTGTTGCACTGTATAGTGAGTGTTAGCACTGTATATGGTGCTCGTGGTCTACATATATGGTGCTCATGTGGCTGTGCTGCCTCCTATATGTGATTAGAGGCTGTGCTGCCTCCTATCTCCCACTCCTCACTGTTCAGCTTCCTATGTAATGTGACCCTCACATTTCTAACATAGCAGAATAATGGGCCAGGTGCAGGGTCCTGGGGTCTGCCCCTATAGCCGCTCATTAACACTCTGATGCTCTGCCCCTGTGGATGGTTCTGCTCTCAGTGCATTTATTACTGAAACAACCCAAGACCAATCTACACACACATCACTCACATCAAATAGGGGTATATACACTCATTATAAGACATATGATGTATGGATAATAAATATAGAACCATGCACATATAGGAAGACATATAGTGTATATGAAGAATAAATATATAAATATATATACACATATAGTAAGACATAATGTATACAGAATATATATACACACACACACAAGTGTTTGGTCCCATTGTAGCCAGTTGAAAAAAGATGGATTCCTCTCAGTGGGAGAAACCGAATAATAATCTTGTAATTGTGGAGCATTGTGTGTTTATTTTTGTTAGCCATAAAATGTATCACAACTACAAGATTATTATTTGGTTTCTCCCACTGAGAGCGATCAATCCTTCTATATACACACCCCCATATACATATACCAACATATATATACTGAGGAAATACACACACACACATATATACATATAAGAGTATAAATACACATACACAAACTTCTATACAGAGGAAATACATATGTCTATATACACACCCATTTATATAAATATATATATAAAATAATATATATGCACACAAAAACATAAATATACACACATCCATATACAGTATGTATACACACATATTTATATATATATAAAATGATATATACACAAGCACACACATATATATGCCTACATATAATATAATATGTATGCACACAAAAACCATGTATATACAGAGGAAATACATATATATACTTCCTCCCTCTGTATAGAAATTAATGTATGTGTATATACACTATTTTATATATATGGCTGCATATATACATATTTGGGTTTTTATTATGTGCATATATACATATTATTTTATATATATATATATATTTTTTTTTTTAATCTCCTCTGTATATAAGTAACTGTGTGCATATATACTATTTATATATATATATATAATCAATTTTACATGTAAAGTCAGCAGCAGACCGCTGTAGTAATGATACAATATGGAGATGTAACAACAATGTCACAAACCACTGAAAAGAGACCAATAAATGTTTATTCCCAGATAACACATCCAGTGTTTCCAGCACCATCATCGGCCCTGACCAGGCAAATACACAAAGAGGAGAAACCACACATTAATATACATTTGTATGAATCCGGTGTGTTTGTTATGTGATCAGTTATTCAGCTGCGAGAGGTGAGATCCCTGGTGCTGATCCTGTGGATCCCTGACATTCACCGTCCATCAGTTCCTGCACTTTCCTGCCTCAGTCCTGGACATTTATAATTCCAGAAATCTACAACAAGCGGGAAACAATGAATGAAAGAATGAACGAATGAATGAATGAATGAATGAAAGAAAGTGTCCTCAACATGTGTCACAATGCAGGACCCTATATATATATATAAAGGAAGGGATCTCTCATTAGTGTGAATAATATAAGTGAGGAGTGCTAAAAGGATTTGTTTATCTCTATAATATATATACCGTAAGTAAATATATGTATACTTGTGTGTGAGTGTGTAAACATGTATAGTTATGTGAGTGTTTGTATATATATACGTGTGTTTGTGTGTACATATTTTATATATATTTTGTATGTAATCCCTTCTCTTGTATAGCACCATGGAATTAATGGTGCTATATAAATAAATAAATAATAATATATATTCATATGTGTATATATATATTTATGTGTATGTACATATTTATCAGTGTGTATATATGTATATTTATATGTATATATATATTTATGTGTATGTATATATGTATAAGTGTGAATAAAAAAGAAAAAAGCACTAGGAACAATTCAAGGTCAGGTGCAGCGTCCATCAGGGCTCAGCTGTGTATATTTACCAAAAACCGGACAGCACTCCATATAGCAAGATACACTTTATTGGCCCATAACAACCGAACGTTTCAGTTCCTCCAGATTGCTGGAAGAAGGTTCTTGAGGAACCGAAACGTTCGATTGTTATGGGCCAATAAAGAGAAGCAAAATTGCTATATGGAGTGAGGTCCGGTTTTTGGTAAATATAAGTGTGTATATATATTTATATGTATGTATACATTTCTAAGTGTGTATATATATATATATATATATATATATATATATATATGTATGTATATATTTATAAGTGTGTATATATATTTATATGTATGTATACATTTCTAAGTGTGTATATATATATATATATATATATATATATGTATGTATATATTTATAAGTGTGTATATATATTTATATGTATGTATACATTTCTAAGTGTATATATATTTATATGTGTATATATACATATATATTAGAAATGTACATGATGCAACGCCTCACTTTTACCCCTCTACACTTTCTTCTTCTCAGTGACATAAATACATATAAATACACAGTCATATATATATTGTGTTATAATGTTATTTATTTTCATTAATTTACAAATATATATGTTTAGTTTGTTCTCGAATCATTTGCAACTTCCATTTGGTAAGTGAAGGTAACAGAGTATTTATTATTCTAAATGAATAATAGTAAATAAGTCATATTAGTAATAGTAGTAATCATGACGATAACTATTAATGGCCAATATTATATATACACTACTTTGCATATATAATATTTAATTCGTTATTATTATTCTTGTATTATTTCCTGAAACAGTAGCAATAACCATATTATGATTTACAACTATTCTAATTAATTCATTCCTAATAACAACAATTCAACTACAAATAGTTACACAATATGGTGAATGGTATTTTAGTTATGAATGACAAAATAGAACATTGATTATATGTAAAAGAAGAGGAGTGAAGTCCTGGATCTGTGAGTTGTTGGTCAGAGAATTGAAGTCTTTCCAGACAATAATAATAATAATAATAATAATAATAATAATAATAATAATAATAATAGCACTACACACTCAGCTTCTTCTCTCCACACAGGAGAAATCTCTGCTTCACATTTGCAAACAAATCACTAAAACCCCAACAAAGGTCATAAAATTCCTTGAATTCATCACAATCTTCATCCAAAAAACAGATTGTGCAGAATGTTGTAAAGCTTCTGTTAGGATAAGAAGGAACCACGTGATCAATGGTCAGAGGGGGGTAAATATCAGCAATTACTGTACAGACTGACATCTCATCCCCTAAACAACTGATTTACCTGAATGTAAAATACACTGATATAAAGTAGGATATATAGTACATGTTATATATACAATTATATATTGCAACAGTTACATGTATGTATGTGTGTCTATATACAGGTGTTTGTCATTTTTCAATACAATATATATATATATATATTTAACTGTAGTATTATATATACATGTATATTATGTAAGTTACACATTTTTCAATAGTTTGCACATGTATTATGTATCAATCTATACACAGAACATATAATAAATATTCATATATAAATATACAGTTATTCAGTTACATTCTTCACATCAAATATATAGAAAATGTAAACCCCAACAAAATATGAATGAAATATTTAAATAAGTTGATAAATGCCATTAAAATAAGTAAAGAAGCAATTCATTCTCTTTATTCCTTTTTTTATCTTTTTCTTCCCCTTTCTCACTCTCTCTGTCTTTCTTTTTTCCTTCTCTTTCCTCTTCCTGTCATTTCCTTTTATCTTTCTCTTCTATTTCTTTCACTTCCTCAGTCTCTTTGTTTCTTTTTATATTACCTTCGTCTTTCTTTCTTGTTTCTTTCTCTCCTATTTATTTCCTTCTTTCCATTTCTCAGTCTCTTACTTTTTCTTTCTTTTTGTATTTCTCTCATCCATTCTTTCCTTCTCTCTCCACTTTCTTTCACTCTTGCTTTCCTTCTCTTTTCTTTCTTTTTGTCTTTCTCTTCTTCTTTCTTTTTTTTGTCTTTCTCCCATATTTCTTTCCTTTTTTTCCCTTTCTCACTTTCTCTCTTTTTATTTATTTTATTTTGAATTTCTCTCCACTTTCTCTTTTTCTTTCCTTCTCTCTCTTTCTTTCCTTTTCTCTTCTTTCTTTTTGTCTTTGTTTTTCTTTGTCTTTCTCCTTTTCTTTCCTGGTTTTGTATTTCTCTTCACTTTCTTCCTCTTCTTTGTTTTTGCTTTTCTCCTTTTCTTTCTTTTTTATATTTTTCTCCAATTTCTTTCTCTCTTTCTTTCCTTCTCTCTTCCGTCTTTTTGTCTTCCTCTTTTTCTTTGTCTTTCTCCCTTTCTTTCCTTTATTGTATTTCTCTCCACTTTCTTTCTCTCAATCTTTCCTTCTCTCTCCACTTTCCTTCTTTCTTTCCTTTTCTCTTCTGTCTTTTTGTCTTCCTCTTTTCTTTGTGTTTCTCCTTTTCTTTCTTTTTTATATTTCTCTCCACTTTCTTTCTTTCTCTCTTTCTTTCTCTTTTCTTTCTTTCTTTCTTTCTTTCTTTCTTTCTTTCTTTCTTTCTTTCTTTCTTTTTTCTTTCTTTCTTCTTTCTCTCTTCTCTTTATTTGTCTCTTCTTCTTTGCCTTTCTCCTTTTCTTTGCTTATTTGTATTTCTCTATTTCTATCCTCCTCTCTTCTTTCTATCCTTCTCTCTTCTTTCTTTTTCTCTACACATGACATTCTATGTTCACAATTAGGTAGATTTCCCTATGTATCTATTTCAGTAATAATACTATGAATTCTGTAATCGATAAATATCCAGTTTGGGATGTAAAGCAAACAGCCCTGAATCCACAGGAGAAATCTCCTCCATTTACAGAGTTTGGTGCAAATCTGCTGCGGTGGAAGATAATCTGAGCAAGAGAATGCAAACCTGTATTTATCCCACTAAGCTAATAATAAACCTTGTTTGTACAACTAAACACTGACATTTATGGCTTCCTACCCCTGTGGTAAAAGCTTGTTGCAAAATAAGACCACCCCCAAATGTAAAGTTCTCCTAAAAGTATGTAAAAAGGGGGGACCAGTCTAATGTGACCCTTCCAGGCTGAGTCCAGGGGAGGGAAGGGTTAAGTGTCCAGTGACTGCAGCATTCTAGAATGGAGGAGATTTCTCCCGACATCTGCAGTATTGATCCAATCACATCCTGCCCCACGATCATGATCTGTGGCCTCAGCTTCATTAGCTGATCAGGAAAAGGTGCTTCATACTAGAAAAGAAACCCTACTACTAACCCCATCATCTGCTGCAAGGTGGGAGAGTGCTGCCTGCACTGAGGAAGGACTACAACTCCCAGTGTGGATCTGGCTGGGGGCTGTAGTCCTGGAGGATGGGATCATCTTTCTCCCTTTATATAGTAAAGTCTTGCAGCTTCCAGGGATTAAATGGAAAAGTTACAAGTGAGATTGTGAGGGGAAGTGTTAAATATTCACTGAAATCCAAGGAGAAAATCATCCAAACCACAGAGAACTGGGGCCAAACCTGAGACCAAGGGGACCCGAGAACTGCCAGGGGCCAAACCTGATAACAAGGGGACCCGAGAGCTGCCAGGGGCCAAACCTGAGAACTAGGGGACCCGAGAGCTGCCAGGGGCCAAACCTGAGAACAAGGGGACCCGAGAGCTGCCAGGGGCCAAACCGGAGAACAAGGGGACCCGAGAGCTGCCAGGGGCCAAACCTGAGAACAAGGGGACCCGAGAGCTGCCAGGGGCCAAACCTGAGAACAAGGGGACCCGAGAGCTGCCAGGGGCCAAACCTGAGAACAAGGGGACCCGAGAGCTGCCAGGGGCCAAACCTGAGAACAAGGGACCCGAGAGCTGCCAGGGGCCAAACCTGAGAACAAAGGGACCCGAGAGCTGTCAGGGGCCAAACCTGAGAACAAGGGACCCGAGAGCTGTCAGGGGCCAAACCTGATAACAAGGGGATCCTAGAGCTGCCAGGGCCAAACCTGAAACAAGGGGACCCGAGAGCTGCCAGGGGCCAAACCTGAGAACAAGGGGACCCGAGAGCTGCCAGGGGCCAAACCTGAGACAAGGGACCCGAGAGCTGCCAGGGCCAAACCTGAGAACAGGGGACCCGAAGCTGCAAGGGGCCAAACCTGAGAACTAGGGGACCCGAGAGCTGCCAAGGGCCAAACCTGAGAACAAGGGACCCGAGAGCTGCCAGGGCCAAACCTGAGAACAAGGGGACCCGAGAGCTGCCAGGGGCCAAACCTGAGAACAAGGGACCGAGAGCTGTCAGGGCCAAACCTGAGAACAAAGGGACCCGAGAGCTGCCAGGGCCAAACCTGAGAACAAGGGACCGAGAGCTGTCAGGGCCAAACCTGAGAACAAGGGGACCCGAGAGCTTCCAGGGCCAAACCTGAGACCAAGGGACCCGAGAGCTGCCAGGGGCCAAACCTGAGAACAAGGGGACCAAGAGCTGCCAGGGGCCAAACCTGAGAACAAGGGGACCCGAGAGCTGCCAGGGGCCAAACCTGAGAACAAGGGGACCCGAGAACTGCCAGGGGCCAAACCTGAGAACAATGGGACCCGAGAGCTGCCAGGAGCCAAACCTGAGAACAAGGGGACCCGAGAGCTGCCAGGGGCCAAACCTGAGAACAAGGGGACCCGAGAGCTGCAGGGGCCAAACCTGAGAACAAGGGGACCCGAGAGCTGCCAGGGGCCAAACCTGAGACCAAGGGGACCCGAGAGCTGCCAGGGGACAAACCTGAGAACAAGGGGACCCGAGAGCTGGCAGGGGCCAAACCTGAGAACAAGGGACCCGAGAGCTGCAGGGGCCAAACCTGAGAACAAGGGGACCCGAGAGCTGCAGGGGCCAAACCTGAGAACAAGGGGACCCGAGAGCTGCCAGGGGCCAAACCTGAGAACAAGGGGACCCGAGAGCTGCCAGGGGCTAAACCTGAGAACAAGGGGACCCGAGGGCTGCCAGGGGCCAAACCTGAGACAAGGGACCCGAAAGCTGCCAGGGGCCAAACCTGAGAAAAAGGGGACCCGAGAGCTGGCAGGGGCCAAACCTGAGAACAAGGGGACCCGAGAGCTGCCAGGGCCAAACCTGAGAACAAGGGGACCCGAGAGCTGTAGGGGCCAAACCTGAGAACAAGGGGACCCGAGAGCTGCCAGGGCCAAACCTGAGAACAAGGGACCCGAGAGCTGCCAGGGGCTAAACCTGAGAACAAGGGGACTCGGGCTGCCAGGGGCCAAACCTGAGAACAAGGGGACCCGAGAGCTGCCAGGGGCCAAACCTGAGAACAAGGAACCGAGAGCCCAGGGGCCAAACCTGAGAACAAGGGGACCTGAGAGCTGCCAGGGGCCAAACCTGAGAACAAGGGACCCGAGAGCTGCCAAGGGGCCAAATCTGAGAACAAGGGGACCCGAGAGCTGCCGGGGCCAAACCTGAGAACAAGGGGACCCAAGAGCTGCCAGGGCCAAACCTGAGAACAAGGGGACCCGAGAGCTGCCAGGGGCCAAACCTGAGAACAAGGGGACCCGAGAGCTGCCAGGGGACAAACCTGAGAACAAGGGGACCCGAGAGCTGCCAGGGGCCAAACCTGAGAACAAGGGGACCCGAGAGCTGCCAGGGGCCAAACCTGAGAACAAGGGGACCCGAGAGCTGCCAGGGGCCAAACCTGAGAACAAGGGGACCCGAGAGCTGCCAGGGGCCAAACCTGAGAACAAGGGGACCCGAGAGCTGCCAGGGGCCAAACCTGAGAACAAGGGGACCCGAGAGCTGCCAGGGGCCAAACCTGAGAACAAGGGGACCCGAGAGCTGCCAGGGGCCAAACCTGAGAACAAGGGGACCCGAGAGCTGCCAGGGGCCAAACCTGAGAACAAGGGGACCCGAGAGCTGCCAGGGGCCAAACCTGAGAACAAGGGAACCGAGAGCTGCCAGGGGCCAAAACCTGAGAACAAGGGGACCAAGCTGCCAGGGGCCAAACCTGAGAACAAGGGGACCCGAGAGCTGCCAGGGGCCAAACCTGAGAACAAGGGGACCCGAGAGCTGCCAGGGGCCAAACCTGAGAACAAGGGGACCGAGAGCTGTCAGGGGCCAAACCTGAGAACAAGGGGACCCGAGAGCTGCCAGGGGCCAAACCTGAGAACAAGGGGACCCAGAGCTGCCAGGGGCCAAACCTGAGAACAAGGGGACCCAGAGAGCTGCCAGGGGCCAAACCTGAGAACAAGGGGACCCGAGAGCTGCCAGGGGCCAAACCTGAGAACAAGGGGACCCGAGAGCTGCCCAGGGGCCAAACCTGAGAACAAGGGGACCCGAGAGCTGCCAGGGGCCAAACCTGAGAACAAGGGGACCCGAGAGCTGCCAGGGGCCAAACCTGAGAACAAGGGGACCCGAGAGCTGCCAGGGGCCAAAACCTGAGAACAAGGGGACCCGAGAGCTGCCAGGGGCAAACCTGAGAACAAGGGGACCCGAGAGCTGCAGGGGCCAAACCTGAGAACAAGGGGACCCGAGAGCTGCCAGGGGCCAAACCTGAGAACAAGGGGACCCGAGAGCTGGCAGGGGCCAAACCTGAGAACAAGGGGACCCGAGAGCTGCCAGGGGCCAAACCTGAGAACAAGGGGACCCGAGAGCTGCCAGGGGCAAACCTGAGAACAAGGGGACCCGAGAGCTGCCAGGGGCCAAACCTGAGAACAAGGGGACCCGAGAGCTGCCAGGGGCCAAACCTGAGAACAAGGGGACCCGAGAGCTGCCAGGGGCCAAACCTGAGAACAAGGGGACCCGAGAGCTGCAGGGCAACTGAAAAGGGACGAGATGCCAGGGGCCAAACCTGAGAACAAGGGGACCGAGAGCTGCAGGGGCCAAACCTGAGAACAAGGGGACCCGAGAGCTGCCAGGGGCCAAACCTGAGAACAAGGGGACGAGCCGGGAACTGAGCAGGCCAGAGCGGGGCCAAACCTGAGAACAAGGGGACCCGAGAGCTGCCAGGGGCCAAACCTGAGAACAAGGGGACCCGAGAGCTGCCAGGGGCAAACCTGAGAACAAGGGGACCCGAGAGCTGCCAGGGGCCAAACCTGAGAACAAGGGGACCCGAGAGCTGCCAGGGGCCAAACCTGAGAACAAGGGACCCGAGAGCTGCAGGGGCCAAACCTGAGAACAAGGGGACCCGAGAGCTGCCAGGGGCCAAACCTGAGAACAAGGGGACCCGAGAGCTGCCAGGGGCCAAACCTGAGAACAAGGGACCGAGAGCTGCCAGGGGCCAAACCTGAGAACAAGGGACCCGAGAGCTGCAGGGGCCAAACTGAGAACAAGGGACCCGAGAGCTGTCAGGGGCCAAACCTGAGAACAAGGGGACCAGAGCTGCAGGGGCCAAACCTGAGAACAAGGGACCGAGAGCTGCCAGGGGCCAAACCTGAGAACAAGGGGACCCGAGAGCTGCCAGGGGCCAAACCTGAGAACAAGGGGACCCGAGAGCTGCCAGGGGCCAAACCTGAGAACAAGGGGACCCGAGAGCTGCCAGGGGCCAAACCTGAGAACAAGGGGACCCGAGAGCTGCAAGGGGCCAAACCTGAGAACAAGGGGACCCGAGAGCTGCCAGGGCCAAACCTGAGAACAAGGGGACCCGAGAGCTGCCAGGGGCCAAACCTGAGAACAAGGGACCCGAGAGCTGCCAGGGGCCAAACCTGAGAACAAGGGACCCGAGAGTTTGCCAGGGGCCAAACCTGAGAACAAGGGACCCGAGAGCTGCCAGGGGCCAAACCTGAGAACAAGGGGACCCGAGAGCTGCCAGGGGCCAAACCTGAGAACAAGGGGACCCGAGAGCTGCCAGGGGCCAAACCTGAGAACAAGGGGACCCGAGAGCTGCCAGGGGCCAAACCTGAGAACAAGGGACCCGAGAGCTGCCAGGGGCCAAACCTGAGAACAAGGGGACCCGAGAGCTGCCAGGGGCCAAACCTGAGAACAAGGGGACCGAGAGCTGCCAGGGGCCAAACCTGAGAACAAGGGGACCCGAGAGCTGCCAGGGGCCAAACCTGAGAACAAGGGGACCCGAGAGCTGCCAGGGGCCAAACCTGAGAACAAGGGGACCCGAGAGCTGCAGGGGCCAAACCTGAGAACAAGGGGACCGAGAGCTGCAGGGGCCAAACCTGAGAACAAGGGGACCCGAGAGCTGCAGGGGCCAAACCCTGAGAACAAGGGGACCCGAGAGCTGCAGGGGCCAAACCTGAGAACAAGGGGACCCGAGAGCTGCCAGGGGCCAAACCTGAGAACAAGGGGACCCGAGAGCTGCCAGGGGCCAAACCTGAGAACAAGGGGACCCGAGAGCTGCCAGGGGCAACTAAACAACAGTGACCACTGAGAAAAAGGGGACCCGAGAGCTGGCAGGGGCCAAACCTGAGAACAAGGGGACCCGAGAGCTGCCAGGGGCCAAACCTGAGAACAAGGGGAATCGAGAGCTGCCAGGGGCCCAAACCTGAGAGCAAGGGGACCCAAGAGCTGCCAGGGGCCAAACCTGAGAGCAAGGGGAGCTGAGAGCTGCCAGGGGCCAAACCTGAGAACAAGGGGACTGATGATGGTGCAGGGAGCTTGTCCACATTACACAGGTGATGGTGCAGGGAGATTGTCCACATTGCACAGGTGATGGTGCAGGGAGATTGTCCACATTGCACAGGTGATGGTGCAGGGAGATTGTCCACATTACACAGGTGATGGTGCAGGGAGATTGTCCACATTGCACAGGTGATGGTGCAGGGAGATTGTCCACATTGCACAGGTGATGGTGCAGGGAGATTGTCCACATTACACAGTGATGGTGCAGGTAGATTGTCCACATTACACAGGTGATGGTGCAGGGAGATTGTCCACATTACACAGGTGATGGTGCAGGGAGATTGTCCACATTGCACAGGTGATGGTGCAGGGAGATTGTCCACATTACACAGGTGATGGTGCAGGGAGATTGTCCACATTACACAGGTGATGGTGCAGGGAGATTGTCCACATTACACAGGTGATGGTGCAGGGAGATTGTCCACATTACACAGGTGATGGTGCAGGGAGATTGTCCACATTACACAGGTGATGGTGCAGGGAGATTGTCCACATTACACAGGTGATGGTGCAGGGAGATTATCCACATTACACAGGTGATGGTGCAGGGAGATTGTCCAAATTACACAGGTGATGGTGCAGGGAGATTGTCCTCATTACACAGGTGATGGTGCAGGGAGATTGTCCTCATTACACAGGTGATGGTGCAGGGAGATTGTCCACATTACACAGGTGATGGTGCAGGGAGATTGTCCACATTACACAGGTGATGGTGCAGGGAGATTGTCCACATTGCACAGGTGATGGTGCAGGGAGATTGTCCACATTACACAGGTAATGGTGCAGGGAGATTGTCCACATTATACAGGTAATGGTGCAGGGAGATTGTCCACATTACACAGGTGATGGTGCAGGGAGATTGTCCACATTACACAGGTAATGGTGCAGGGAGATTGTCTACATTACACAGGTGATGGTGCAGGGAGATTGTCCACATCACACAGGTGATGGTGCAGGGAGATTGTCCACATTACACAGGTGATAGTGCAGGGAGATTGTCCACATTACACAGTTTATGATGCAGGGAGATTGTCCACATTACACAGGTGATGGTGCAGGGAGATTGTCCACATTACACAGGTGATGGTGCAGGGAGATTGTCCACATTACACAGGTGATGGTGCAGGGAGATTGTCCACATCACACAGGTGATGGTGCAGGGAGATTGTCCACATCACACAGGTGATGGTGCAGGGAGATTGTCCACATTACACAGGTGATGGTGCAGGGAGATTGTCCACATTACACAGGTGATGGTGCAGAGAGATTGTCCAAATTACACAGGTGATGGTGCAGAGAGATTGTCCACATCACACAGGTGATGGTGCAGGGAGATTGTCCACATCACACAGGTGATGGTGCAGGGAGATTGTCCACATTACACAGGTGATGGTGCAGGGAGATTGTCCACATTACACAGGTGATGGTGCAGAGAGATTGTCCACATCACACAGGTGATGGTGCAGGGAGATTGTCCACATCACACAGGTGATGGTGCAGGGAGATTGTCCAAATTACACAGGTGATGGTGCAGAGAGATTGTCCACATCACACAGGTGATGGTGCAGGGAGATTGTCCACATCACACAGGTGATGGTGCAGGGAGATTGTCCACATTACACAGGTGATGGTGCAGGGAGATTGTCCACATTACACAGGTGATGGTGCAGGGAGATTGTCCACATTACACAGGTGATGGTGCAGGGAGATTGTCCACATTACACAGGTGATGGTGCAGGGAGATTGTCCACATTACACAGGTGATGGTGCAGGGAGATTGTCCACATTACACAGGTGATGGTGCAGGGAGATTATCCACATTATACAGGTGATGGTGCAGGGAGATTGTCCAAATTACACAGGTGATGGTGCAGGGAGATTGTCCTCATTACACAGGTGATGGTGCAGGGAGATTGTCCTCATTACACAGGTGATGGTGCAGGGAGATTGTCCACATTACACAGGTGATGGTGCAAGGAGATTGTCCACATTACACAGGTGATGGTGCAGGGAGATTGTCCACATTACACAGGTGATGGTGCAGGGAGGTTGTCCACATTACACAGGTGATGGTGCAGGGAGATTGTCCACATTACACAGGTGATGGTGCAGGGAGATTGTCCACATCACACAGGTGATGGTGCAGGGAGATTGTCCACATTACACAGGTGATGGTGCAGGGAGATTGTCCACATTACACAGGTGATGGTGCAGGTGTCTGTGCCTGGAGGCCTCCGGCTCTGAACTTCACAGAATTGTTACTTATTACACAGAAAATAAAACAAAAAGTCATGAGATTCAGTGTTTGTGTCACTATATGTGTATATATATGTGTGTTTATATATATATATATATATCTCTCGTATATATGCACACATGTGTATGTATATATGTGTATATAAACGTGTGTGCATGAATCTGTATGTATATAACTAAGTGATACAGTGAAAGTGAGAAGTGTAATTAGGCAATAGAAGGGATAAATAATGATAATAAACGTGTATATTTGCAGTGTGTGGAGTAGGTGGATTGTGTATATTTGTTTTGCTGGATGTGGGTGTTGCTCTGTTTACATGAGGGAATGTACAGGAGGATGGAAAAATAGAGCGATATCAGATAGGTAGAGTAAGTGTATATATATATGTGTATGTTATATTGTATTCAGGAATATAGCATAGACATTGAAATGTATAGAGTAATGTACAAATAGATATTATAATGCATAATGGAAAGAAAGAAATGAGAAAGAAAGAAAGAAAGAAAGAAAGAAAGAAAGAAAGAAAGAAAGAAAGAAAGAAAGAAAGAAAGAAAGAAAGAAGAAAGAAAGAAAGAAAGATGAGAAAGAAAGAAAGAAAGAAAGAAAGAGAAGAAGAAAGATAGAAAGAAAGAAAGAAAGAAAGAAAGAAAGAAGAAAAAAGAGAAAGAAGAAAGAAAGAAAGAAAAAAGAAAGAATGAAAGAAAGAAGAAGAAAGAAAGAAAGAAAGAAAAGAAAGAAGAAAAAAGAAGAAAGAAAGAAAGAAAGAAAGAAAGAAAGAAAGAAAGAAAGAAAGAAAGAAAGAAAGAAAGAAAGAAAGAAAGAAAGAAAGAAAAAGAAAGAAAGAAAGAAAGAAAGAAAGAAAGAAAGAAAGAAGAAAGAAAGATAGAAGAAAGAAAGAAAGAAGAAAGAATGAGAAGAAAGATAAAAGAAGAAGAAGAAAAAGAAAGAAAGAAAGAAAGATGAGAAAGAAAAGAAAGAAAGAAAAAGATGAGAAAGAAAGAAAGAAAAGAAGAAAGAAAGATAGAAGAAAGAAAGAAAGAAAGAAAAAGAAAGAAAGAAGAAAGAAAGAAAGAAAAGAAAGAGAAGAAAGAAAGAAAAGAAAGAAGAAGAAAGAAAGAAAGAAAGAAAGAAAGAGAGATAGAAAGAAAGAAAGAAAGAAGAAAGAAAGAAAGAAAGAAAGAAAGAAAGATGAGAAAGAAAGATGAGAAAGAAAGAAAGAAAGAATGAAAAAAGAAAGAAAGAAAGAAAGAAAGATGAGAAAGAAAGAAAGAAAGAAAGATGAGAAAGAAAGAAAGAAAGAAAGAAAGAAGAAGATAATAGTTGTACATCTATATACAGGAGAGGATGAAGGAAACACATGGGGATTTATCTCTCTCTTTTAGTCTATAGGAAAAAACAAACAAACTGCACAGCACTCCTATTGTATCTTATGGAGTGGCTGGATCCTTGCTGCAATGTGCACCCTCATTACCTACAGGTGATCGAGGGTCTAGATGGTGTCCGCCCACTTAGTAGTGGGGGGTGGACAAGGAGGATAGGGATATCAGCTTAGGACTCATCATACCTGAAGTCACTTTGTTGCAGTTGACGAGCAAACAGACATTGGCCGATGTATGTACCAAGAACTTCAGAAATAATAAAAAAATAAGATTTTGAGTTTTTTTGAAAAAAACGTAAGTTTTTAAACTTTTTTCTCAAATATATACGGTAGCTTGTTAGCATCTGTACATCATTGATAGTAGCTGAGTGCTGCAGAGAATTTTTTTCTAGTTCTTTCAGTCTATAAATAGATGACAGGGAGATAGCTAGAGAAATGATTACCGTATATATTCGAGTATAAGCCGACCCGAGTATAGGCCGAGGCCCCTAATTTTACCCCCCAAAACTGGGGAAACCTGTTGACTCGAGTATAAGCCTAGGGTGGGAAATGTAGCACTCCCCCGTCCTGGTATATAATCCCTCATCACTGTAGATAGCCCTTAAAAATGGTGTATATAGCCCCTCATAATATCATGCCTCCATCACTAGTATATAGCACCCCCATTACTGGTATATAGCGCCCATCATAGTACATAGCCTCCATTATTGGTATATAGCCCCCCATCCCTGGCACAGCTCCCCCATCCCTGGCACAGCTCCCCCATCCCTGGCACAGCTCCCCCATCCCTGCAGGGCTCCCCCATCCCTGGCACAGCTACCCCATCCCTGCAGGGTTCCCCCATCCCTGCAGGGCTCCCCCATCCCTGCAGGGTTCCCCATCCCTGCAGGGCTCCTGCATCCCAGCAGGGTGCCCCTATCCATGCAGGGTCCCCCATCCCTGCAGGGCTCCCCCATCCCTGAAGTGTTCCCCCCATCCCTGCAGGGCTCTCCTCTGGTAGGGCTCCCCCATCCTTGGTTAAGTGCCCCATGCTGCCGCCACCATAACATAACAAACGTTCTTACCCTTCCGACGCTCAGCACTGTCTGCGGGCTCCAAGCGTCCTCCCTCCGGTCTGCCGGCTTCTAATCATATGACCGCGATGCAGCCGCGATGACGTCACTGAAGCGCCGGTCACATGATTAGAAGCCGGCAGACCGGAGGGAGGACGCTTGGAGCCCGCAGACAGTGCTGAGCGTCGGAAAGGTAAGAACGTTTGTTATGTTATGGTGGCAGCAGCATGGGCACTTAACCAAGGATGGGGGAGCCCTACCAGGGGGGAGGCAAGTAAATATGCACCGCTCCCCCTGCCACTGATTGACAGGGGGATGCAGTGCATATTTAATGAGCGGCCCCACGTGACCGCCCGCTCACTCTGCAGCCTCCCCCCGCCTCCTCCAGCCCCCGGTCACCACCCCCCAAGCACTCAGGCTCGAGTATATAGTGTATAGACTCGAGTATAAGCCGAGGGGGACACTTTCCAGCACTAAAATTGTGCTGAAAAACTCGGCTTATACTCGAGTCTATACGGTAAATACACAATTTATTACTGACTGTCACATTATAAGCAGAATATGCTTCAGTGATATCATGGAAGAGCATGGAGCTTCCTGCGATAGATAGATACATAGATAGATAGATAGATAGATAGATAGATACATACATAGATAGATAGATAGATAGATAGATAGATAGATAGATAGATAGATATAGATAGATGATAGATAGATAGATACATAGATAGATAGATAGATAGATAGATACATAGATAGATAGATAGATAGATAGATAGATAGATAGATAGATAGATAGATTTTGTGTCTTCTTTTGTGTCTCATGTTTATTTTGTCTCCTGTTTTGTATCTTGCATCTTATGTGTTGTTTCTTGTGTTTGGTGTTTTGAATCTCATATTTTGTGTCTTGTTTCTTTTGTTTGGTGTTTTGTATTTTGCGTCTTGTGTTTTGTGTCTTTCGTCTTGTCTTTTGTGTCCTTTATCTTGTGTGTCATGTTTTCTGTGTTGTGTCTTGAGTTTTGTGTCTTTTGTTTTGTGTCTTTCTTCGTGTGTTGCGTCTTGTGTGTTGTATCTTGAGTCTTGTGTGTTGTATCTTGAGTCTTGTGTGTTGCGTCTTCTGTCTTGTGTCTTTTTGTCTTGAGTCTTGTTTCTTTTGTCTTGTGTTGTGTCTTGTGTGATGGGTCTTGTATCTTTTGTCTTGTGTTTTATGCCTTGTGTCTTTCTTCTTGCGTGTTGCATCTTGGGTCTTGTTTGTTGCATCTTCTGTCTTGGGTTTGTGTCTTTTGTCTTGTGTGTTGCGTCTTGTCTCTTGTGTGTTGTATCTTGTGTCTCGTGTGTTGCGTCTTTTGTCTTGTGTCTTGTGTGTTGCGTGTTGTGTCTCATGCTTTGTGTCTTTCGTCTAGTGTCTTGTGTTTTATGTCTTGTGTCTTGTGTTTTGTGTCTCTCATCTTGTGTCTTTTGCCTTGTGTCTTGCGTGTTGTTTCTCATGTTTTATGTCATCCGTCTAGTGTCTTGTGTTTTATGTCTTGTGTTTGTTGTCTTCTGTCTTGTGTTTCATGTCATTTGTCTTGTTTCTTGTGTCTTGTTTCTTGTCTCTCGTGTGTTGTGTCTTTTGTCTTGTGTCTTCCATCTAGTGTCTTATGTTTTATGTCTTGTGTTTGTTGTCTTTCATCTTGAGTTTTGTGTGTTGCATCTTGTGTCTTGTTTCTTGTGTGTTGCATCTTGTATCTCGTGTGTTGTGTCTTGTGTGTTGTGTCTCACGTTTTATGTCTTCCATCTAGTGTCTTATGTTTTATGTCTTGTGTTTGTTGTCTTTCGTCTTGAGTCTTGTGTGTTGTGTCTCATGTTTTATGTCTTCCGTCTAGTGTCTTGTGTCTTGTGTTTCGTGTCTTTTGTCTTGAGTCTCGTTTCTTGTGTCTTATTTCTTGTTTCTTGTCTCTTATTTCTTGTGTCTTGTTTCTTGTGTGTTGCGTGTTGTGTCTCATATTTTGTGTCTTCATCTCACCTCCTGGTTTGGATATTAATGAACGTGTCACCAACATACATTATATTCTTCACTTCAGGGCTCTATAGGTAAATGTGCTTCAGAAAGTGACAGACTCCATCATGTTTGGTACAAATACCCTCTGGTCGGCGCTTCGTCTTATAATGGCCAGTAGGGGGCGATAGCTGAGGATTCCTGACCTTGTGATAGTTGCACAGAGCAGATTCTAGGTGGTAATTGAAAGCATCTAGATAGTAAGTGAACTAATTTCTCTCCTATAAGTTGTTCCAAATGATTTGGGATAAGAAACCCTAATTCATTTTAACAATAGGAGAGAAACTATGTAGCTTAATTTCAAACGTTTCTAATAAATTAGATCAAAGGCGCCCAGGACTCGGGGCTCCAATTACCAAAGTACTTTCCTCTGAATTTATGGTTGGGTTTTAGACCGGCTGTGAAAGGGGCTAACGGGATATATTGGGGGATGTGATGGCTTGGAGAAAAAAAATCCTTTTAAATCTTGAAATAACAAAACCAGACGCTGTATTCTTTCCATATTGCAAATAAAGAATGGCATTGTGTGCTGTGCTGCAACGTGTGATGGAAGCCAAGAGAGAATGGGCCATTTGCATACACACTCCCCTACAAATGCCCCAGAAGGTGTTTATACCATGACCCAAGCTTTTATGTTCCTTAGGCCAATGTCGGATCTGGTAAGAAATGAGTTTTTGGCCAATAAAATATAATAAGACCGCGCTGTTAGTTAAAAGCATCTTGGCAACAAGTCGCATCAATCTCCATTGTGTAATTGTGGAATCCTTTCATGATAAAAAAATCTGATTGATGTTATTTAGGATCTTAAATAGGAGAGAGATGAGTAAATGGGCATCGTCCCCTACAAAGACCTGAATCTACATTGTGTAGGGTTTACTTCATGGGTCTGTATGAAAACTAAGAAAACTCAGGCACAGGAATGTAACATTGTAACAAAGCAAATTACACATCAATTAATCAATTAAGATGACTTGTATCATTCTGCTCCCATCACAATTGTTCTTAGGTCTTATGTAAAGCAACAATAATTAACAATATTAACATTAATAATAAACTAGTAGTAATAATAATAACAACAACTAACAATATTATCAGATTTGTATGGCTACTTTTTAAAATTGCCCCCTATTAACACTTTATGTTCTACAACAGACGGTATATAATTATATCATTATACTTGTAAATAAAAACAGAATATATTTAATTTATATTATATATCATTAATATTATATTACATATGGAAATATAATATATATACGGTGGTATAATAATCATAATTGTGTGGATACTTTTTAAAATCGCCCTCTAATGACACTTTATGTTCTACAACACATGTATATATATATATTATTATATTACCACATTTATAAATAAATCAATACAGAATATATTTAGTTTTTATGATATATACACTTATACTCTTGTATCTGTACAACCAAATTGTCAACATTTATTGTTACTTGTATTGTTACTTGTCCCAGTCTGCCCTTTTAGCATGTAAAGCGCCATGGAATATAATGGCGCTATATAAATAAATAATAATAATAATAATATATATATCAATTTATATCATATTGTATAGTAATATACAACATATTATGTATAACATAATCATATAATAATCAGAAATGTGTGAATTCAGTTTAAAACCACCCCCTGCTAACACTTCAGTTATATATATGTATATATATATATATATATATATATATATATATATATATATATATATTAACACACTAATAGATAATTGCATACAGAATATTGTTAATTTAAATTACACATAATTTATATTATATTGTAAATGGTAGTATATAAATTATGTATATATACAGATAATATAAATGAAATACATTTTGTATTTATTTATAAATATGATAATATAATAAAAAAAAAATATATATATATATATATATATATATATACACACAACATAAAATGTTAGTAGGAGGTGATTTTAAAACGTACCCGCACAATCCTGATTATTATATTATCATATATATGTAAACAAATAAATACAGAATATATTTAATTTTTGCAATTTTTTTCAGAATTTTATAACCATACATTTTTCTTTAATTAACATTTATTTTACAGTTACCTTTTATTCAGATTTTTTATTTATTTAAAAGAATTTGCTTTTGTTTCAGCCTTTTATGATCTGACCAAAATCTTTTCATACTATAATGATTTTTAATGAATTACAAACGCAAACGAGTTTCTTTTGATTCTGTACGTTTTAGTTTGCATCTTTTTTCCAATCTTCGCTCCATGGATTTCCACTTAAATGGAACGAAATATAGATATTTAGAACAATTGATAAACAATTAATAAACTGCTTAAAAAGACCATGAATGGCTCCATCCCTCCGCACATACAAGATATTAAAGAGAAGAAAGTGTCAAATGAAGGAGAACATTTTATCCTTTCTCTAAACTCTCTCTATTCCCTTATATACAATTGTATCAAATCCAAGAACTCAGAGTTCACTATAAGGATTTGTAGAATTCATTAAACATTGAGTCGTGGATTGTGTCGACCATTTGTGAATTTAGTCATTTAATTTTATTACGGTAATTGCTGCTTTTATTTAAAGTTATAATCTGCAGATTTTTAGCTCTTTCAGGATTCACAATTCTGTAGATTCACATTGTTATAATAAAAGATAAGATGACAATGCTGTACCCATGACTTATACAGGCATTATATTATTAGTTTTTATACATATTATTATTATTACACTACTAATTCCATGGTGCCGTACATGTGAAGAGGAGGCTAATAAGTAATAATAATATATATAATACTTATCATATTCTTAATAACATCAATATTATTAATAGTTTAATAAAAGTAAATATTTAATATGTAAATGTGTATACATATATTACATTTTTATTAAATTATTAATAATTTTATTGATATTATTAAAAGTATGATTATTTATTGATATAATAAACATTATTATTATATTACTATTATTATATCACCAAGGTTGATAATATTAACATTAATATATTAGTAATATTGATATTATTATTATCATTATCAATTCATTGCACAGCCAGGAAAAGACACAGCTTTTGTCATAAACCATCTTAGAGTTATGTAAACCATTCAGACTCTATTTCTATATTCTATATCATTATAAGTTCGATGAGTTTTTATATTAACTCTTCAAAAAACCTATTCTGATACATAGAGGTTACTATTTCCCAGTGGGGTAACTTGAATCTCATGGGCACCGATGAGAAAGCTCCAATGGGGCCCCCAGTGATTGCAAATCTTCACTAGCAATAGTCTTTTTCTATAGGTCAAAGGGACTTTTGGGGCCCCTAGGCTGCAGGGCCCGGTGTGATTGCAGTCCCTGCACCTGTTGTAGTCATGCCCCTGCTATTCCCCTAAAGACAATGGTTGACGTTCCTGATACTTTGACATTCCCGATACTTTGATGTTCCTGATACTTTCACGTTCCTGATACTTTGACGTTCCCAATACTTTGACGTTCCCGATACTTTGACGTTCCTGATACTTTGACGTTCCCGATACTTTGATGTTCCCGATACTTTGACATTCCTGGTCTTGATTAGGGTCTTAGTGTCATGATAGTCTCTCTTACTTTGGAGAGTTGTGACAGGTTTGGGACCTGTGTCTCATTCCCATATTGAGACTTTATATTAAACTAATTTCTTTCCTTTGCGAGTGTACAAGTTAATGTTAGTTTCTGTTGCAGCAATGCTCCTTAGTTCTCTTTCCAGGTGTGGCTACTTCGTGATCACTCCCATCTCCTTTATATGGCCACATGTTCCAGCATCTCTTGCTGGTGATTGAACTCCTTTCCTGGCCTAGCTACCTGAGGTGAAGGTACTATTCTGGAGAAGCTGACCATTGCCGAGCCCTCTGCTGCTTAGGATAGTGACAACAGGTGTGAAGTTATTTGTTGCTTCCCCGTCTGTCTTTCTTTCCCCTCTTATTGATTTTAGTGCAGTGGTTGGGACAAGTGCTCCTGCCGACCATCTCTCTATTGAAGGTTGACATCAAGGCCAGCGAGGGACTAGGTATCCTGTTTGATGATGGGTGAAAGAACCCATATAGGGACAGTAGGGAGTTCAGGGATCAGCCACAGGTGAGAGCAGGAGGTCTCCTTTCCCCCATTCCCTATGAGTAGTGCCCTCAATTGTATGTTTCCCCAGTGTGTTGTGTGTAGTGCGCCGGACACCGTTGGTTTGTGCACCACTGACACGCACTGTATCCGGATGCTCCCTAGTCCGTGACGTGACACTTAGACTCTGAACAGACGGGGCACATGTTCATCTGACCGCTCCTTTGTCAACACCTCCTTGAGACGGTCATGTGACCAGTGCAAGTCATGGAACAGCAACAACTCTGATCTAAAAATTATCATTAGTGGATGGAGGATAATTTTTAGACTCTAGATAAATTGTGTAAAGATAAGGGCCAGGTGACCGTGTCGGGTGACCCATCGCTCCAGCTGCCTTTGAACCCATTGTTGATGCCTTCTGCCATCTTCATGGTCACATACCCTAGAGCCATGTGTCATGGTAGTTTTTGACAGAGAGTTATTTTGTGTTATATTGAAAGTCAGAGAGAGCGCCGTCCTAATGAAGGCTTATTGGGTTATACAGGGCCATATTTCCATGCTCGGTTTCCTAAACATTAGCAATTTGTCAAATTTGAGGACTTCATTTTGTAGCCAAATTGTTTCTTAAATGAACATTAAATGTAAATATTAAGTCTCGGCCAAACGTTTTCCTGTTCGGCTCATTTACGAGGAAACAATTTTCTTTCGTTCCTCTCCGGCCTCCTGTGTTCTTCAGCGAAAGGAAACAGCATGGAAGAAAATTATGAGCCTTTTGCTTTCAGCTTTAGTCAGTTATTAATTTCATGAATGAAATGAGCGAATCATAAAAAAAGCAAAGTACTAAAAAAAATTAAAGGTTTTGTTTTACCTTGAAAAATCACTTAAGGTACGAGACAGATTAAAACATGTTAGTTGTAAGGTGAAATCTTATATCACGTACTAACAACTGCAATAAAGGGATGGTGCACATGGCCACTTTACAGCTCCGGCCGGTGGGGAGGCGCAGGGGACTTTATTCAACCTCCAGTCGCCTCTGATCTCGCACAGATGAAAATGTTGCCTGCTCATTGGGTATGTAAGTAGTTACACAACTCTACAGAGTGTGGGAGATTGATGACTAGAGATGAGCGAAACGATCCCAACTACCTTGATCTAAAGTCCATATAGGTCCCCCATGGCACTGTCACGCTGCAGACTTGGGAATGTCCGGACATGGTGCATGACGGTGGCGCATGGACCAACGATGTCCAGCGCACTACCCACAACAGCAGACTGGGGAAACAAACACAACGGGGCCCTGCTCATAGGGAATGGAGTTCCTGCACTCACCTGTGGCTGTGCCCTGATCTTCCTACCACCCCTATATGGGTTCTTTCACCCGACGCCGAGCAGGATACCTAGTCCCTTGCTGGCCCTGATGTTACCCCTCAATATGGAGATGGCCGGCGAGAGCACTAGTCCCAGCCACTGCAATAAACAAGACAAGAGGGAAAGGATAGACAGACGGGAAACAACCAGGCAACTTCACCCCTGCTGCCACACTCCTAGGCAGGAGACCGCTTGGCAATGGTCAGCTTTCCAGAGAACTACCTACACCTCAGGTATCCAGGCCAGGCATGAGTTCAATGACCAGCAAGGTATGCTGGAACTTGTGACCATATAAAGGAGATGGGAGCGATCACAAAGTAGCCACACCTGGAATGAGATCTAGGAATCTTGCAAGCAACAGAAACTGACTTTAACTCCGACACTGCTAAAGAAACACATTTAATATGAAGTCTCAATACAGAAAAAAGACAGAGTTCCAAACTAGTCACAAGTCAAAGTAAGAGAGACCTTAGTGACAGTCATGCAGCCTTCGTTCACTTGTGCCCCTGCATTTCTTTGCCGGTTCTCTGGGCTGATTACAAGGCTCCTGTCATGATGTTTCGGCACAACACACATAATGACATAATGATGAGGCTTCACTCAATGCCATGACATCCCAGGGTCTAGACAGAGACGGTGCACCCAGGATGTCGGGACACAGTGAGCGCTGCAATGGAGGAATAAACTGGGCCCCGGACTAGCGTAGTTCATTTTTTTCTCAACCCATTGTAAGTATTGACAGAGCAGAGAAGTTGAGCAGTAATGGCAGAGCAGATCAGGAGGCTCATGAAGTCTGTCAGTGTCGTAAGGCCAATGGAGGCAGATCATGTGGCCACTATGGGACCTGGTGCCTACTATACTATATGGGGGTTTATGGGGTGTGCATTATACTATGTGGAGGACTATGGATGCATTATACTATATAGAGGTCTATATTAAATGGAGAACTATGGGCTGTGCATTATAATATATGGAAAACTGCTCTATGATGTCATTTACCAGTCACAGAACTTTGCTTCATATGGACAAACATGTGATGGTTTCAGCCAATCACTGGGTGCCACGGTTACATGTCCTGAACAATTGATGCCAATATAAAATATAAGCCCTATCACATCATTTGGAGCCAAAAACAATATTAGAAAGGAATAGCGGCAAGTTTAGGAAGCTAACTGAGCATAGCAAACTCTGTAGCCAGCTGAAAGAATTGTCTCAACCAGGGTTTCTTCCAGCCTAATCCTGGGATCCTAGGATGAACTCCTGCAGAATATAATCCAGCTTTTGCGCTCTTCTAGTCAGACCCGAAGCTCCTAAACTGATGCCATGCAGAATATGATGACACAATGTTATCCTAGCAGTTGGAAATGAAATTCCTAGGCTGAAGTTATGGTCTCTAACTGGGACCGGAAGCCCCTAGGTTGCAGCCATGTAGCATATGAACTCCTTGTGACTGAATTAGTCCTTTTTATATCTCAAGCCTACACCTCAGGCTATATTGTGTTCTTCTAGGATTTGTGGAATATGGCTGTACTCTTAATGGTTGGCATTTCAGTCCAACTGCATAATTCTCTTCTGAGTGAAGTAGACAGGGGGGTGAAGTAATTTACATTAAATTTAGCAATACACAAACTAAGGACAATGACGGCTCTAAGTAGTCTGGCAAGAAACAATGAGTCAACAAACAACAGAACAATACATCTGGCCAAATTAAGAAAATGTAACCTACGCCACACAGTGTAACAGGCTTTGTCGTCACATATTCCTTTGTGAAGACTTTCCCACCAGAATGTAAATGTTTTATAAGATAGTTTGACTTCTATTCGTGCTCCATATTTTTACCCCGGTTCACACATGATGTCTCCTTTCTATAAACCATCTTGTGGCTGTGAAGAAGCACAAAGATAAACACACAAGGGTGGAATATGGCTGTTCTCTTATTGGTTGGCATTTCAATCCGACTGCATAATTCTCCTCTGAGTGATGTAGACAGAGGGGATGAGGTAATTTAGATTAAATTAGCAATACACAAACTCTGACAATGCAGGCTCCTAGTAGTCTGGCAAGAAACAATGACCCACTTCTCATGAGTCAACAAACAACAGAACAACACGTCTGGCCAAATTAAGAACATTTTACTTACAACACACAGTGTAAAAGGTTGTGTCGTCACATAATCCTTTCTAAAGATTTTCCCACCAGAATGTAAATATTACATAAGATATTTTGCCCACTATTAGTCCTCCATATTTATACCCCGGTTCACACATGATGTCTCCTTCCTATAAACCGTCTCTTGGCTGTGAAGAAGCTGCGGCAGGAACCTCCCCCCCCATCCACAATGGTAAACCCCAACCTCTCCGCCGGATTCACATTAATGCCCGTTTCCTGCCAAACTTCTCTCCGAGTGAAAAGTATCAAACTCAATTTTCCCGGTGTTTTTTCTTCATTATTTTTTTGGTTTCCCGTGAACCATTTTTTCCCCTCAATCAATGAATGAAAATGGCTCCTCACGTTCCTCCCATTATAATCCCTTCTTTCCACATTTTGCGGGGTAGGGTAATGTATGGTTGGGGCCACCCGGCTCTCTTCATTTCTTTGCTAGTAAAAATACAAAAATCATTTTTTAAACATTATTTTGTTCCAAAAATTATAAGTGAAAACATCAGATTTAATGAAGCCAAATGTAATATTTTCCATGGCGACCACAAAAGCAAAATATAGAGAAAGGTAAAGGTGAGTATAACGAGGTCATTAGCCTCCTCAGGTCAGGGGTCACTCCGGCTCTTTCCATTACATCAAACACTTATTACATGCAGGGATTATTATACTTCTGTTAAAGAAAACTTAAAAAAACCCACTTCATTACAGCCCAGAAATTAAAGAAATATTAAATCGCTTCAAGATAAAACAACTTTGTATCTGGACTAAAAAAGTGGAACTACCGATACATTCATATAAGTAAGGGATACAGTAGAATCATCAGAGTAATACAACATAGATATAATAGAAGAGAATTGGGAATGATATTATGAAATTCCTCCTCTTATCTTAAAGGGGTGCTCCATTTCTTTTCTATATTACCCTCTACTCGCCTCTCATACCAGCACCCTTGAAGCAATATTGGCGCCGGGGTCTCCCGAGGCTCACATGACTTTCTTATGCTACAGGTGCTTTGCAGCCAATCAGTGTTTGGCTGGGGTGCTGTCACTTTCTCCGAGGTTAGTGTAAACTTAGCAGGGTCACAGAAGTTCAATAGCGGCCATTGATTGGCTACAGGGCTCGCAAGGTATAAAAAATGTCATGCAATCCTTGGGAGACCATAGCCAACGTTGCTGAAAGGACACCAGTATGGGAGATCTCCTGAGGCTCACATGACTTATTTATGTTAGAGGTGCTTTGCAGCCAATCAGTATTTGGCTAGGGTGCTGTCCCATTCTCCATTGTTTGTCTAAAATTAGCAGGGACACAGCAGCTCAGTAGCGGCTGTTGATTGGCTACAGGGCTCACACAGTATAAAAATGTCATGCGATTCTTGGGAGACCAGAGCCAACATTGCTGAAAGGACACTAGTACAGAAGATCTCCTGAGGCTCACATTACTTTTTTATGCTACAGGTGCTTTGTAGCCAATCAGTATTTGGTTAGAATGCTGTCACTTCTCCGAGGTTTGTGTAAAGTTAGCAGGGACACAGCAGCTCAATAGCAGCTGTTGATTGGCTACAGGGCTCACACAGTATAGAAATGTCATGCAATTCTTGGGAGACCAGAGCCAACATTGCTGAAAGGACACTAGTACAGAAGATCTCCTGAGACTCACATTACTTTTTTATGTTACAGGTGCTTTGTAGCCAATCAGTATTTGGTTGGGGTGCTGTCACTTTCTCCGAGGTTTGTCTAAAGTTAGCAGGACACAGCAGCTCAATAGCAGCTCTTGATTGGCTACAGGCTCACACGGTATAAAAATGTCATGCAATCCTTGGGAGACCAGAGCCAACCTTGCTCTAAGGATGCTAGTACAGGAGATCTCCTGAGGCTCACATTACTTTTTTATGTTACAGGTGCTTTGTAGCCAATCAGTATTTGGTTGGGGTGCTGTCACTTTCTCCGAGGTTTGTCTAAAGTTAGCAGGGACACAGCAGCTCAATAGCAGCTCTTGATTGGCTACAGGGCTCACACGGTATAAAAATGTCATGCAATCCTTGGGAGACCAGAGCCAACCTTGCTCTAAGGATGCTAGTACAGGAGATCTCCTGAGGCTGACATGACTTTCTTATGTTACAGGTGCCTTGCAGCCAATCAGTATTTGGCTGGGGTGCTGTCACTTATTCCAAGGTTCATCTAAAGTTAGCAGGGTCACAGCACATCAATAGCGGCCGTTCATTGGCTACAGATTTAGATACATTTGCATGAATGATATTAGCAGCTGCACTTTACGTCTTGTGCTTCGTTAGGTCCTTACTCTCAAATACAAAGCTATTAAAATGGTTAATCCCTCCGCTGTATTGTGTTACAATAATGTATCCATAGATTTAAGTATTCATATCCTTTTACAAGGTGCCCGCTGCACTGCTAATCGCAGCAGTAATTTCTCTATGGAGTTTATTGTAGATGTGCGCGCTCTTGGATCTACTTTACATTATATTGTGTTGCTATTTCATTCGCTACAATAATATATAACAAAGAGGAATTCCAGGTATAACACAGGCTTCAGGAACATTCCTACACAAGGTCATCTCAGATGGCATTGGGCATAAGACATTAGACTATAAGGTGTATTACACAATATGGAGGACTATAGAGTACATTATACTACATGGAGGACTATGGGGTCCATTATACTATATGGAGGACTATGGGAGTGCATTATACTATATGGAGGACTATGGGGTGCATTATACTATATGGAGGACTATGGGGTCCATTATACTATATGGAGGATTATGGGGGTGTATTATACTATATGAAGGACTATAAGGTGCATTATACGATATGAGGACTATGGGGTACATTATACTATATGGGGGACTATGGGGGTGCATTATACTATAATGAAGGACTATAAGGTGCATTATACGATATGAGGACTATGGGGTACATTATACTATATGGGGGACTATGGGGGTGCATTATACTATATGGAGGATTAGGGGGTGCATTATAGTATATGGAGGACTATAAGGTTCATTATACGTTATGGAGGACTATGGGGTACATTATATTATATGGGGGATTATGAGGGTGCATTATACTATATGGAGGACTATGGGGTACATTATACTATATGAAGGACTATGGGGTCTATTATACTATATGGAGGACTATGGGGTGCATTATACTATATGGAGGACTATGCGGTGCATTATACTATATGGAGGACTATGGGGGTGCATTATGCTATATGGAGGACTATGGGGGTGCATTATACTATATGGAGGACTATGGGGGTGCATTATGCTATATGGAGGACTATGGGGTACATTATACTATATGGGGGATTATGGGGGTGCATTATACTATATGGAGGATTATGGGGGTGCATTATAGTATATGGAGGACTATAAGGTTCATTATACGTTATGGAGGACTATGGGGTACATTATACTATATGGGGGATTATGAGGGTGCATTATACTATATGGAGGACTATGGGGTACATTATACTATATGAAGGACTATGGGGTCTATTATACTATATGGAGGACTATGGGGTGCATTATACTATATGGAGGACTATGCGGTGCATTATACTATATGGAGGACTATGGGGGTGCATTATGCTATATGGAGGACTATGGGGTGCATTATACTATATGGAGGACTATGGGGGTGCATTATGCTATATGGAGGACTATGGGGTACATTATACTATATGGGGGATTATGAGGGTGCATTATACTATATGGAGGACTATGGGGTACATTATACTATATGAAGGACTATGGGGTCTATTATACTATATGGAGGACTATGGGGTGCATTATACTATATGGAGGACTATGCGGTGCATTATACTATATGGAGGACTATGGGGGTGCATTATGCTATATGGAGGACTATGGGGGTGCATTATACTATATGGAGGACTATGGGGTGCATTATACTATATAGTGGACTATAGGGTGCATTATACTATATGGAGGACTATGGGGTGCATTATACTATATGGAGGACTATGGGGTGCATTATACTATATGGAGGACTATGGGGGTGCATTATACTATATGGAGGACTATGGGGGTGCATTATACTATATGGAGGACTATGCGGTGCATTATACTATATGGAGGACTATGGGGTGCATTATACTATATGGAGGACTATGGGGGGTGCATTATGCTATATGGAGGACTATGGGGGTGCATTATACTATATGGAGGACTATGGGGTGCATTATACTATATAGAGGACTATGGGGTGCATTATACTATATGGAGGACTATGGGGTGCATTTTACTATATGGAGGACTATGGGGGTGCATTATACTATATGGAGGACTATAGGGTGCATTATACTATATGGAGGACTATGGGGTGCATTATACTATATGGAGGACTATGGGGTGCATTTTACTATATGGAGGACTATGGGGGTGCATTATACTATATGGAGGACTATAGAGTACATTATACTACATGGAGGACTATGGGGTCCATTATACTATATGGAGGACTATGGGAGTGCATTATACTATATGGAGGATTATGGGGGTGTATTATACTATATGAAGGACTATAAGGTGCATTATACGATATGAGGACTATGGGGTACATTATACTATATGGGGGACTATGGGGTGCATTATACTATATGAAGGACTATAAGGTGCATTATACGATATGAGGACTATGGGGTACATTATACTATATGGGGGACTATGGGGGTGCATTATACTATATGGAGGATTATGGGGGTGCATTATAGTATATGGAGGACTATAAGGTTCATTATACGTTATGGAGGACTATGGGGTACATTACACTATATGGGGGATTATGAGGGTGCATTATACTATATGGAGGACTATGGGGTCATTATACTATATGAAGGACTATGGGGTCTATTATACTATATGGAGGACTATGGGGTGCATTATACTATATGGAGGACTATGCGGTGCATTATACTATATGGAGGACTATGGGGGTGCATTATGCTATATGGAGGACTATGGGGTGCATTATACTATATGGAGGACTATGGGGGTGCATTATGCTATATGGAGGACTATGGGGTACATTATACTATATGGGGGATTATGAGGGTGCATTATACTATATGGAGGACTATGGGGTACATTATACTATATGAAGGACTATGGGGTCTATTATACTATATGGAGGACTATGGGGGTGCATTATACTATATGGAGGACTATGGGGTGCATTATACTATATAGTGGACTATAGGGTGCATTATACTATATGGAGGACTATGGGGTGCATTATACTATATGGAGGACTATGGGGTGCATTATAGTATATGGAGGACTATGGGGTGCATTATACTATATGGAGGACTATGGGGTGCATTATACTATATGGAGGACTATGCGGTGCATTATACTATATGGAGGACTATGGGGTGCATTATACTATATGGAGGACTATGGGGGTGCATTATGCTATATGGAGGACTATGGGGGTGCATTATACTATATGGAGGACTATGGGGTGCATTATACTATATAGAGGACTATGGGGTGCATTATACTATATGGAGGACTATGGGGTGCATTTTACTATATGGAGGACTATGGGGTGCATTATACTATATGGAGGACTATAGGGTGCATTATACTATATGGAGGACTATGGGGTGCATTATACTATATGGAGGACTATGGGGGGTGCATTATGCTATATGGAGGACTATGGGGTGCATTATACTATATGGAGGACTATGGGGTGCATTATACTATATAGAGGACTATGGGGTGCATTATACTATATGGAGGACTATGGGGTGCATTTTACTATATGGAGGACTATGGGGTGCATTATACTATATGGAGGACTATAGGGTGCATTATACTATATGGAGGACTATGGGGGTGCATTATACTATATGGAGGACTATGGGGTGCATTATATACTATATGGAGGACTATGGGGTGCATTATACTATATGGAGGACTATGGGGTGCATTATACTATATGGAGGACTATGGGGGTGCATTATACTATATGGAGGACTATGGGGTGCATTATACTATATAGAGGAATATGGGGTGCATTATACTATATGGAGGACTATGGGGGTGCATTATACTATATGGAGGACTATGGGGTACATTATACTATATGGAGGACTATGTGGGACCACTATAATACTTGGAAGGCTATGAGGGAGGCTTTATACTTTATGAAGGTCTATTTGAGGGACTTTATACTGTGTGTAAGGAATTATACAGTGTAAAGAATTGTGTGGGGGCACTGCACGTTATGGCTGCAAAGAAAAGGGAATTGAGGGTCTTCAATAGAAGTAAAAAACCTTGTAAGAGCTGCAAAGTTGTGAGGTATCTTCTTATGTGACCTCGACAAAATTTGTTTATTTTTATTGGGGGGGCAATTAGAATTTCTGCTGAGTGGCCCCATGATTTCTATGTGTGCCTCTTTCTTCAGCTTGCAGGAGTTATCTAGTTATCTCTCCACACCACGTCTGGTAGATGAACATGCAGATCTGCTCTTCTGGATGGGGCTACTTAAAGTCACCATCTGACGCACTTCATAAGTGATTAGTGCACCTGGTATCTGATCCACCAAGTGAGCTGATAGCCAAGAATGTGGTTTCCAGGCCACAAGTTAGGATATAAGGGAGAAGACTCTAGATCAGGGGGTTGAAAGTAGCTGAGGAGGCAATGAGTTGGTGGTAGGCTTATTGTATGGTTTAGGTTTGGGTTGCAGCTTGCGCTTGAAGGCTTCAATAGTAGAGGTAGCAAGTTCCAGAGTACGGGGGAAGCACGGGAGAAATCTTTGTGATGGAGATCTTGTGAGGACCTCAGAATACAGGTAGGGAGAGTCCTGCTGTGGACTTGTGAGTGTCCGCACACGGGGCGTGAGAGTGGACCAACGATGTCCAGTGCACTACCCACAAGAACAGACTGGGGAAACACCAGGAGGGGGGAGGAATTACAACGGGAGGCTCTGCTAGTAGGGAAAGGGGGAAAGGAGACCTCCTGCACTCACCTGCAGCTGTGCCCTGATCTCCCTACCGTCCCCATATGGGTTTTTTCACCCTGTCGCCAAGGAGGATACCTAGTCCCTTGCTGGCCCTGAGGTTAACCTGCAATAGGGAATGGCTAGCGGGAGCACTAGTTCCAACCACTGCAATTAACAAAACAGGAGGGAAAGGAAAGATAGACAGGCAAACAACAAGGCAACTTCACGCCAGCTGCCACTCTCCTAGGCAGCAGACAGCTTGGCAATGATCAGCTCTTCAGAGTATACCTACACCTCAGGTAGCCAGACCAGAATGAGTTCAATCACCAGCAAGAAATGCTTGATCATGTGACCATATAAAGGAGATGGGAGTTATCACAAAGTAGCCACGCCTGGAAGAGAACTATGGAGCTTGCTAGCAACAGAAACTGACATTAACTCCGACACTGCCAATGGAAAGAAACACGTTTAATATGAAGTCTCAATACAGAAAAGAGACAGAGGTCCTGAACCGTCACAAGTCTCCAAAGTAAGAGAGACCATCGTGCAGCGGCAGATGAGGTCAGAGATGAGGTCGGGGATGTGTGGACGGGATCCATTATGGACGGCCCTGTTAGTACTTTACACTGAGTTTTCAGGTTACTTGGAAGTCACAAAAGTCTTGGAAGAGTTGAGAATCAGAGGATTAATGAAGAGGGAGGGGACTGAAGAGTGTTAAATGGGAAGGATGTTGCAGTAGTCCTGGTGGGAGATGATGAGGACGTGAACTAACATTTTTTTCTGACTCTAAGGTTGAGGAAGGGGCAGATCCAAGAAATATTTTCGAATTGGAGGTGGATGGAGGTGCTGAGGGTATGTATGTATGTATGTATGTATGTATGTATGTATGTATGTATGTATGTATGTATGTATGTATTGTATGTATGCATGTATGTATGTATGCATGTATGTATGTATGCATGATGTATGTATGTATGCATGTATGTATGTATGTATGTATGCATGTATGTATGTATGCATGTATGTATGCATGTATGTATGTATGTATGCATGTATGTATGTATGCATGCATGTATGTATGTATGTATGCATTTGTATGTATGTTTATGTTTGTATGTTTGCTTTCATGATGAAGGGGTATGGAATTGCCCAGAAATGCGTAGAGAATTAAAGCAACATTTTGTTACACGCCTGGAGTCTTTGGAATCTTTATGCCGTAAGTGCGGATCGAGGAGCGCCGCCATATAGGATTATCGGGAGTCATTCATTGTGATTGACAGGTCTGGTAGGAGGGCTGAGTGGGGCGGTGGGAAGATGATGATGAGTTGGATTTTGTCCCCTTTGAGTTTCCGGAGGAGTAGAAGAATGAGGACGATCTGCAATTACGGACAGCAGAGATCTCATCTATGGGCCCATGCTCCACCGGAGGTGATCTGGAGTCTCCCAATTGTGGGATGACTTGTGTGACGGGTCGACTGCTTTACAGTCCATGTGTGATGCTGCTGTCATTGAAATCAGAGTATTTCCTTTGATTCTTCCAGGGTTAATGCTAGAAGCTGCAGTTGTCTATGCTGTGTGCGGCTTTGGATGTGTAGGTGGGGTGTGTGTCAGATCATTTAGTTCTCTACTCAGTCAGCCTTTAAGTAGTTCCACTTCCTTTCACCAGGTGTTGCTGATAGAGTTTCTCTCCGCCTTGAGCTTGTGTGCTGTTAGGACATCTGTGCTGTTGCTGAAGTGAAGATATTCATCTTCGGGGAATTGCTGCTGACATCTGGCTGGTAGGTGGAGGTGAAATATTGCTAGCCCAGGGCTGGCTGAGGAGCAGAGGGTAAGGGTGGTGACCCAGACCTCCTCACCATCAGAGGTACCTAGGAATCCCAGCACAAGGTCAGACTAGCAACCCAGGTACCCTTTCCATTATGGTCATCCTGCTACTCATTCTCTCATCTTCTATAACACTACCGTGACAACCTAATCCTGAAGCCGGAAGCTGCGGGATGTTCCTCCTCCACCAGGGATGTCTCCAGACAAAGCTTTATAGTAAACTCCTCCCCCGAGGAACCAGAAGACTCAATGAATCATCGATAATGAGGGGGGATTTCTGCTAATTGACAAGTTAGGGAATCTCCTGCCTGATGTTGGGATTCCTCCTCTGGGGGCCACATCATATATTATTCCCTCATATTCAGAGGAGCGGCTGCTCATAAATGATGGATTTGGCTTTCTCGATATCTGTCAGAAGTGTCGTTATCTCACGTTCGGCTAATTCATTGCCTAATTGATTCTTTAATTAAATTAAATTGCTGTTTTCTCTCGGATTAGCAAGATTTGATGAAGAATAAACATGAGAAATGTGTTTTGAAATAGCAAAACACAGCCTAATAAGTGACACATCACTGGAATCACATGTCTCAACACTCACATTAAGCTGCGCTCAGATTACAAAGAAAAACCTGCTGACAGATTCCCTTCATGGGTTCTCTAGGTGTTTTTAAGAGATGGTGAGGTCTCAGGTATTCAGAGACGCTGCTGCACTCTCGCCAAGGCGTTCACCAGACTCACCGTCTCGTAAGTACAGAGCACATGTCAGGATGGGACACGCATCATACATACATGATTGACCGTTGTCTCAGGACACTCTATACTCTTTATAATGATGATTAAAGTGCAGCATGATCAGCTCTATGCACCCTGTGTATATAGAGGGTAGGTAATGGGGGAAGTCATTTAAAGTGTAACCGTCACTTTAATTTGTAGTTCATAAATTAATAGTTCACATGAAAATAATCAGCAGTGTAATAATCTGATCAGGAATCGGCTTCTTTCTCCAGAATTGATCAATTATCCAAACTCTCAATTCTGATGTAAAATCTGAAGTCAGTGAAGACTTTCCCATCACTGAGATAGGAGACGACAGCTGGGGCTGAGGAGAGTTTATCTCTGCTTCTAGCTCCTCCCTCTTCCTTCAGCTCCTCCCACCTACCATTGCCATAGAATCTCATCAGCACCAACTGCCATCTGCTACATAGGTAGAAGAGGGGGAGGAGCTCTGCATGTAGCGCCTTCCATTGCCCATAGCTCCTCCCACTGTATCTGGACCCTCCCCTAATTTTAGCTACTCCCGTCTTCCATTGTCATAGGAGATGGCAGTTGGTGCTGATGAGATTCTATGTAGATAGAAGAGGGAGAAGATAGGGCAGAGCTCTTCCTCTAGCTCCTCCCATGGATTACAGCTCCTCCCTCCTACCGTAGTCATAGAATCTCATTAGCACCAACTGCTATGTCCTATGTAGATAGAAGGGGGGAGGAGTGCTGCCCATAGCTCCTCCCACTGCCCATAGCTCCTCCCACTGCCCATAGCTCCTCTCTCTAAAGGTACCGTCACATGTAACAATATTGTTGCCGATATCGCTCAAAAGTCACGTGTTATGTGACGCTTGAACGATGTCGAAACGACATCGTTATGTGAGACACTACAAACGATGAGTCGGCTGATCGTTCATCGATTGATTTGAGGACAGGACCTCAAATCTATCGTTGGTCGCCCGGTGGACACGCAGCATCGCTGTGTTTGACACCGGTAGACGACCGATAAGCCAGCTCCCAGCACTTCTCTGCAAGTGCTGGGAGCTGGTCTCCAAGGTAAACTGCGGGTTTCTAGGCAGCGCGCGCTGCCTAGATCCCCGATGTATACCTTGGTTACCAGCCTTCTCTGCTCACCGGCTGGTATCCAAGGTACACAGCGGGTAACTAGGGTCCCTAGTTACCCTCTGTGTACCTTGGATACCAGCCGGTAAGTGGAGAAGGCTGGTAACCAAGGTATACATCGGGTATCTAGTTACCCACTGTGTACCTTGGATACCAGCCGGTGAGCGGAGAAGGCTGGTAACCAAGGTATACATCGGGTATCTAGTTACCCGCTGTGTACCTTGGATACTAGCCGGTGAGCAGAGAAGGCTGGTAACCAAGGTATACATCGGGTTTCTAGGCAGCGCGCGCTGCCTAGATACCCGCAGTTTACCTTGGAGACCAGCCTGCTCCCGCTTACCGCAGGCTGGCAGCGGGAGCAAGACATCGTGGAAACGATATTTAAATCATGTCCACGATGTCTCTGGTCCATTGATCGCTGGTGAGTCTGCCTGTATGACAGCTCATCAGCGATCTGAACGATAATGTTAGCAATCGCGTGTGCATGTGATCGCTAACAATATCGTTCATCACATTGATGCGTGTGACGGCACCTCTAGGCCCCTTTCATATCAGCGTTTTTAGAAAAATGCAGCAGTTGTAGTCAATGAATCACATCTGCCGTATTCTCCGCCTAACGGCCGCACTTGCAGCCCACTTGCGGCAAGCCTCATGTATAGTTGCGGCAGTTGCGGCCGCGAAAAAAACGCAGTCAGCGGCGTTTTTTTTTCGAGGCCGCAACTGCCGCACCTCCTGCACACTTTCCGCAAGCCCAATAGAAAATGCATGGGGCTTGCGGAAAGTGTGCAGGAGGTGCGGCAGTTAGGCAGAAAAAGCAGCAGATGCGTTTTTTTTACCTCAACTGCCGCATTTTTCAAAAAACGCTGATATGAAAGGGGCCTTACTCCAATTCCAAGAGATGGTATTACAATCATAGTAAGAGAAACACCATTTGTGGCACCACAGTTACATCAGGATGGAAAGCGAGAGGAAGACCCTGACGATAGGGAGCGGGGGATGGGACACCTCCTGACACTAACCAGTGTCTGGCCCCTGAGCCCCCCTAACATACCTAAGTGGGTCCTTCCTCGCCGCCAACGTACTGTGCGTAGTCCCTGTACTGTTCCTCCACTCACACTGGCTAATGTGAAGGCTAGTCAATGCACTAGATATCACCACTGTAATAATGGGACAAAGGGGAAGGAATATGCAACACACATGGGGTACTCAACCAGCTGGGCGTAGTCAGGGGAATGTCACGGTGGCAGTCCCAGCGGTGGCTGTGGCGAGCAGATGAGCGGGGTATTTACTGGGGATTAATGTCTTTACATGACGCCACCTGTGATACATGATCAAGGATGACCAGTGCTGCTTAGATAAGCCCCCGGGAATAGATGTAGTGGCAGCCAGGATGGTAACACTCCCCACAGGCGGAGCGGGCCCCTGGGGTTTGATGTAGGAGTAAATGATGGTGGTGGTAGTTATAGTGCAGGAGGCGGCAAGGGGGGCACGGGAAACACCAACAGTTCTTAGTAGTTTCAGCTCAGCCGGGGCACCGTGTCCTTTGGCAGTCCAGGTCCACTCCACCGAGACACCCTTTTATGTGCCTTTCCAGGTTGCCCTTTTCTGTGCTGGTTTTCTCCCCACTCCTTTCCTGCACCTTGGTGCTACAGTGTCCCAGACAGGAGGCTGCGGGCCCTGTTGAGCGACGGTCAGCACATCCTCTGGCTCTAGGCCTAGCCACCATCTTGTGGATTGTCCACGGTAGATGGCCACTGCACATAAAGTTCAGTGGCCTCCGGCTTCCTGACTCAAACTTAGTGTTGTTCCAGATTGGGGCCGGACCCCTCTTGCAATCAGTCCTTCCAGCAACGATCAATATGGCGGTTGTGGATTTGGGGTCCCTCTGGCCAGGGTTCCATGGCGACCTACCCACTGGCCCCACTCCTTGCCCTGGCGCCAGCCTCCCCTAGAACTCCATTTCTCTTGGTGGTCCTCCTCATTCCTCTCACTCCTCCAGACTCTCTGAGTAACTCTTCCTGCTCTGTGTTCTTTTTCTAACTCTCTCCTCCCACCCTCTTCTTAACCTATTCCCTCCTTCAGCCAGTGATGGGGTCTGCTCAATTGGGGTATCTTCCACCCTTCATCCCCTGGTCTGGAGTTAGGATGGGTGTTGGGTGCCAGGTGTGTCTTTGTCTTGGTATCTTACCTGGGAGTGAGATATCACACCTATGAATTGGGTGCAATACCTCTGTGACAACCAGTCTGCAGGGGCGCCACAAAGACAGATTGGGGGAACAAGACAAAAAAGAGTAAATGTCCAACTCCAAGGATGCAGTAAGACACCAGGACTGCAAACAACAGTATTCCAGCAGCTCCCAGAGACGTCTTCCCTCCACAATGGTCATCATAGAAAGATTCTATTACTGGCATTAGGGGGATGGAACATGTGACTATTTAAAGAGAAGGGGAGTGGTCATAAACATGCTGCACCTGACCGAAAAACTTCTAGCAAGGAAAATTACATTAACTCTCACAGCACCAAAAGAAAACAACTATGTATAAAATCGACAAGACGATGTGAGACTCAAATCCCAGAACTATCACAAGTCTCCCAAGAACAGGAGACCTCATAATACCATAGACATATGAGGGCTAAGTCTGGTGTTTGTTGAGCAGGTAAGGATGATGTAAGGAATCTTACGCTGTAGTGTGTTAGCAGGGTCGGGTGTGCGGCATCTCCTTGTAATATACCTCAGTAATGATTCCTCTAAGGCCATGCATTCACTAGGTCTGGATCCTCAGGTGTCCTCTCTATGGGTGATAGACTCAATATAGACCGAGCAAGACGGGACACAGGCTCTGAGGCGCAGCAAGACGGGACACAGGCTCTGAGGCACAGCAAGATGGGACACAGGCTCTGAGGCGCAGCAAGACGGGACACAGGCTCTGAGGCGCAGGCTGTTTCCTTAAGGCTCAGACGTCTCCATCATTCCTACAAGAACAATGTCATTGCCTCAAACCACCCGGCATTGTATGTGCTGACGACAAGAACTGGAGGCGTCAGAAAAACCCCATTAATATTGTCTAAAATCAAAAAGAAGGAAGAGAAGAAGAGAAGCATCGATGTGAAGTCTGAACGGAAGCAGAGACGGAACGGTGAGACTCTGATACTCCGATACTCCGAGACTCCGATACTCCGATACTCTGTCACTGGCAGAATCATATGCGAGAAGTAAGGAGGTTTATCAAATGGGACGTATGACAGCTGTATTCCACAATACTGACGCCTATACTCCACAATACTCCACAATACTCCACAACACTCCACAATACTCCACAATACTCCACAATACTGACAAGCTATACACCACAATACTCCACAATACTCCCCAACACTCCACAATACTGACGATTATACTCCACAATACTCCACAATACTGACGCCTATACTTCACAATACTCCACAATACTCCACAGTACTCCACATCAAGGTGAAGTCTGAATGAAGCAGAGACGGAACGGTGAGACTCTGATATTCGGCTCCTCCGTCACTGGCAGAATCATATACAAGAAGTAAGGACGTTTATCAAATTGAACGTATGACGGCTTTACTCCACAATACTCTATAGTACTCCACAATACTCCACAATACTCCACAACACTCCACAATACTCCACAATACTCCACAATACTCCACAACACTCCACAATACTCCACAATACTCCACAATACTCCACAACACTCCACAATACTCCACAATACTCCACAATACTCCACAACACTCCACAATACTCCACAATACTCCACAATACTCCACAACACTCCACAATACTCCACAATACTGATGGCTATACTTCACAATACTGCATAGTACTCCACAATACTCCACATTACTCCACAATACTCCACACTACTGATGGCTATACTCCACAATACTCCACAATACTCTACATTACTCCACAATACTCCAGAAAACTGATGGCTATACTTCACAATACTCCACAATACTCCAGAATACTGATGGCTATACTTCACAATACTCCACAATACTCCAGAAAACTGATGGCTATACTTCACAATACTCCACAATACTCCAGAATACTGATGGCTATACTTCACAATACTCCACAATACTCCAGAATACTGATGGCTATACTTCACAATACTCCACAATACTCCAGAATACTGATGGCTATACTTCACAATACTCCACAATACTCCAGAATACTGATGGCTATACTTCACAATACTCCACAATACTCCACAACACTCCACAATACTCCAGAATACTGATGGCTATACTTCACAATACTCCATAGTACTCCACAATACTTCACATGAGGGTACGTTTACACGCCGCCACAGGAAGGCAGCAACTGCCGGGCACTGGGGACAATTGTGCCTGTTGCTATGAAATTGCTATGAAATGGCGGCGTGTAAATCGTGCAGTTCCTCTGGTGTCCTGCAGGTGACTCGGATGCCTGTTGCTGAGCCGTGCTCAAAAACAGGAAGGCACAATTGCCCTGGTGGTGGCATGTAATCGGGGCACAGGCAAGGTATTTGCGTTGACTACAAATTCCCAGGGGCGTGCCACGGCGTCATGGATACCGCACCCCATCAGCAATGATTGGTGGAGGCTCCTGTGTTACCATTGGCTGTCCCTTCACAGGGCGCCATATGTAAAGAGCTGTCCAGTCACACTACACAATTGGAATGGCGTCATGTATTAGACAGTCTTCCTGCGCAGGCTGCCCAATCATGACGCTATTGCGTTGTCCAATCAACGCTTCTGCATCACGGAATACACAACTCTGTCACGCCTATGTACTTGCGGCGCGAAAGATGTACACCCACATTCCTTTGTGGTAGCGGCGTGTGAAGCAGCGAAGGTATTCCACAGGAAGGTAGCCGCAGGATCTGTCGGCACTTCCGGGGAACACAGATACCTTCAGTTGACAACGCAATGGCGGCGTGTATATGCGGCATCGGCGATCGGTATCCACCGTCAAAAACGTGCGCGTGCGGTGGATACCTGTTGCTAGGCACAGTGGCGGCGTGTAAAGGTACCTTTATAGAGCTATTGTGCCTTTTTGATTTAAGACCATTGGTGAGGGAAGACCGGAGGGATCCTATGATAGCCCAGAAGGATGAGTTACGTATAGTGTTGACCCTCCCTATCTGCCATCACATGCTGTATCGTTGTTCTGTCGTTATTGATATAAAGTTGAAAATAAGAGAATATGGCAGATTAAACAATATATAACAAAGAATCCCCCAACCTCTAGAGTGCAGACTGTGCCCCGACGCACGTTTCGTTATTGTGTTGTAAAGGGGATCATATAACTGTACAACTTTAATATAGCCCATGCTTTACACCTTGGAGACATAGTGTAAATCTATACCAGCACGAATCATTCAAAATATATTAGCACAAAGGCCTGTATATAATCCATAAAATTCATCTATTCTTTATATACCAGTAATCAGCATTACAGCAAATTAGAGGGATAACCGAGACTTAACACCATATTTCTGGATCAATTTTTTATACTGTCGTGTGATCCTAGCCTTATATATAAGTAGCTGTAGAGTCCGGCATTGCCTAATGCCCATGTATGGTTATAATGCTCATATATGGCAATATCACCCATATATGGTAATGTATGTATGTGTAAGTATGTATTATCGCTCCGCCCCTTCATAGCTCCACCCCTACACATAGCACCACCCCTCCCAGTAGCCCTGCACCTTTTATAGCACTGCCCACATATAACCCCACCTCTTAATAGCTCCACCCCTCCACATAGTCCCAGGGTCAGATATGTGGAGATGCAGGCTGCAAAGTGGGCATGGCTATGTGGATTGGGCGGTGGGCATGGCTATGTGGATTGGGCGGTGGGCATGGCTATGTGGAGTGGGCATAACTATGTGGAGTGGGTGGGGCTATGCTATGGCTAAGTGGAGTAGGAGTGGTTATGTAGAATGGGTGTGGCTATGTGGAGTGGGCCAGGCTATGTGCCACATAAACACACATACATCCATACACTCAGCTTTATGTATGGAGTGCGCGGTGGGTGTGGCTATGTGGAGTGGGCATAACTATGTGGAGTGGGCGGGGCTATGCTATGGCTAAGTGGAGTAGGCGTGGTTATGTAGAATGGGTGTGGCTATGTGGAGTGGGCCAGGCTATGTGCCACATACACACACACATACATCCATACACTCAGCTTTATATATTAGATTACTTCATTAGGCATCCAAATGCAGAACGAAAGAGAATATAGCAGATAAAACAATATATAACAAATAATCCCCCATTCTCTAGAGTGCAGTCTGTGCCCCGATGCACGTTTCGTTATTGTTTTGTAAAGGGATCATATAACTGTACAACTTTAATCTATTTCATGCTTTTACACCTTGTAGATGTAGCGTAAGTCTATTCCAGCACGATCATTTCAAAGTACATTAGTAGAATACATCTGTATATAATCCGTACAATGCATCTATGCACATTAGAGGGATAACCGAGATTTAACACCATACTTCTGGATCGATTTTTTGATACTGTTGTGTGATCCTAGTCTTAGATATCATTACTTCATTATGTATCCAAATGGAGAATAAAAGAGAATATGGCAGATCAAACAGCATATAACAAAGAATCCCCCAACCTCTGGAGTGCAGACTGTGCCCCGACGCACGTTTCGTTATTGATTTGTAAAGGGGATCATATAATCTATCTCATGCCTTTGCACCTTGTAGATGTAGCATACCTATGCCAGCTATTTTATAATCTATTAGTAGAATACACCGGTATATAATGTGTAGAATGCATCTATGCGTTATATAATCGGCACTGCAGCAAATTAGAGGGATAACCGAGACTTAACGCCTAAATCCCGGCTAATTTCTTCTTAATCTTTGCCTTTGTGCACAGACAGCTGACATGAAGACAACATGGAGACGTTGTTGACGGCGGCGTCCAGCGGGTCCCCAGGAGCCCGGTATTGCTGGAGGTGTCACTTTACACCTTCCAAGTGCTATCACTGTCTCCAAAGTGAAACTTAAAGCTAGAAAGTGAAAAGCGCTGTCATCTTAAGCTGAAAAATAGTTTGTAATGGCGATAATAACATGTTTGTGTCTTCTCGGCCAGGTGAGGACATGCCTTTCTCTAAAGCTCCTCCAGGCTTCTTCTGTCAATCAAATTCTCACCTCGCCTTTAACCCCTTCATGGCAGGACAACCTTTGTACGCTCAATTGCAAAACAATCATCAATTTTCTCTTGCTTTTAGCAGGATTTGTCTTTCCAGATATCTTCTGTATTTACCAACATAGAAGATCTATAGGACTTATTCAGGAACGGGGATCCAAAGCTGATGTCACCGTCACATCCAAGTGTGACTGCCGGAAAAACGTCAACCGGGAAGAGGCAACTTCATCCATTGTACAATAATTGTATGGCATTGATATACCAATGACACCATACGGGGCCGATAGGGTTTGGAATAGGCAGTTGGGGGGTTCAATGGGACATTCTAATGGTCAAATATCGATACAAATTCAAAGTTCTTCTTAATTTGCAAGTTACTGCTATCGTTACTGCTATCGTTACTGCTATCGTTACTGCTATCGTTACTGCTATGTTACTGCTATCGTTACTGCTATCGTTACTGCTATCGTTACTGCTATCGTTACTGCTATTGTTACTGCTATGTTACTGCTATCGTTACTGCTATCGTTACTGGTTATTGTCCAGGTTACTGGCCTCCTCTGTATATCAGCACAGAATGGTCTAATCTAAAGATGACCCGATTCATCCAGAATTGGTGCCGATACTCTGGACACAAAGCTTCCTCTTCCTTCAGGGTCAGACATTGAACAGTTCAGGCCAATGGGGAAACCAAATTGCTGGTCCAAATCATTGAACAAGCCGGAAGCTGTGTGACGGGAAGCAATGTGCGGATGAAACGCCTCTTTGGACCCTACTGTCAGATAAGTTCCATATGTTGGGATTGGTGGACCAATGGTTGCACGCTCAGCCAAGTGTACGAGGAACTGGAGAGGAAAGTTGTCAGCAGATATGGAGTATGTCTGGCCACCATTAGACCATGGCCGATGGGAACTGCTTCATGTCTTTCTACTGTCCAGTGAGATTGTGGAAAGACTTCAGTGGCACAGGGCGCCCCAATTTTCATCTGTGGCCTCAGATCTTTGATTTCCAATCAATCTTTATTGTTGCAACTTTGTACATAGACATCAACTTTAAGGACATTACGTGTCTAGCGAGGCAATGCCATCCCGGTAAATGTTTTACCCTTTGTTCCCCCCAGTGCCAACCTGAAGACCAATGACCAATGGACTAGAACATTCTCATTGTACTGGATTTAAATAAAAAATGTTTCTTGCAAATAAGAGCGCGTTCCGTTGTTAATTCCTTGATCTTGCATTCTACACATCGTGGTAATCAGCCAATCTCTCATATGAGTTGACTATGTGTGTGGGTCTATTTAATGGTAATGATGCCTGCACCCCCTCCGACTATAACTAGGGAGATATTGTATTCCTTTGGATCTGTATTGATGGCCATAAGACATTTCATGCCCCATTTGGACCCTTAGAGACGTTGGACGGTGACGGCCTTAATATCGCTACTTACAAATGTTTTTGAATTATTTTTAATGAGACATTGTCTCCCTCACAAACACCTTCATCCCTGTAGGTATGCAGGCTGCATGTCTCAATAATGATTGTAGCCTTATAGGCAATAGCCTTTGACTCTCTTCTCAGAGATCTGCATCAGCCGTAATGATGGCCGTGACCATAGGAGCTGCCAGGAAAGGTCTGGAGGCAAATAGGTCAGGGAAGATAATAACACTTCTCACATTTGCTCCCATTTCAGACACTGATCTGACACACCTTACTGTCAGGGCCCGAGGCCAAGTGAAGGGGCTGATACATTTCACACAACTTTCATCCTGAAGTGAACAAAATGTACAAGAAATGTTGGCAAGAAGGACGATGGCCTCCTACTCGTCAGGTCTGATCCAAGAGTTGCCGGAAGGGCCAGGGGCAAATCAAAAGGCGACGTATTACCGAGCAGCCAATAAAAAATAGATGAAAGTATACAATACATGGAAGGTATCCACTGAAGAGAGTTTTACAGAATATTTATGGGGATGGGCTGTGACCTGATAACTATTGATAGGTGAACCCACCGATGGTAGAAACTTGATTCCAGATCACCCAGTTGGTCTGTGCTCATCCACCTGGAGCTCAGACACCGGCCTCGCCCCGACCTCACATCAAGGATAATAGGAACATTTGGAGCCGATCTCAACACAATCCACCAATGTTCGGGACTCGCCCAGAATTCTGACCCAACGTGATTCAAACTTGACTTTGAACCCTGAGATTGGAAATTTAAACTTACGAGTTGGGGCTGGAGTGGCAGCTCGCAGCTGTCCGTAGCTGTCATCTTTATCTGTGCTGAGAATCAAAAATACAGCAAAGCACTAGTCATTTTTTTAAATTATTTATTTTCACAGTATTATGATGTCAATCAATGTGTGAGGGGCCCAACAACCAATCACAGACGTTGCCACACAGTATGGGTGTGTGTGATTGGCTGCTGGAGTAACCAGCCCATACATTCTATCTAGCATCTAGAAAATAACAGACACCCATTCTCTGTGACTGAATCTGTAATTGTCTGTTGGAGTAAAGTGGACACTGCCCATACATTCTAGATTTGTGAATGTATGGCGTGTTTCAGTTACTCCAACAGCCAATCACAGATGCCCATTCTCTGTGACTGAATCTGTGATTGGTTGTTGGGCCCCTCTGCAGTGAATATTCAGGAAGTTATTGAGTGACCCTGTAAGTGCAAGTGGCGGGACGCCGATAAGCATGAGGTGCTGTTTAATAACTCCCAGCAAGCTCCCTGTAGGCCACGATCAATACAGTTTGAAGTTGAATACTGACATGGAATTGAGGTTCTGGAGCTGCAAGAGCATGGAATATTTGGACATAGTATTTGTAGCTATTATAGGAAGGTTCACATTGTTTTGTGGCTTAGAGCGTAAAAGTTGGAGATAACAAGAGAGTTTTACAGACCTGGAAATCCTGGGGCTATGTCACAGCTGGACACGGCATGTGAAAGGTACTTGAAACAAATAGGGTAAAGTTGCAGTAGGACGGGAACCCTCAACTTTACCCAACACGTGAGCAGTAGGTTCTTCTGTACATGGAGTATGCCCTACTGCTGAAAAAGCACATGTAAATCCGTACTGCAAAGATCCAGGGTAGAAAGTCTGTAGTATGCTGTCTGTGGAAAACAGAGAAGGATCCTAGGCCTTGGGGCCTGGCAGGAAATCTTGTGGTGAAGGGAAGAATGAACTTCCAGTCCTTGGGCATGAAAGTGGTGAGCTCTGCTCTGTCTGGCATCTTGTCCAGAACTGGGGTTTTCCAGCTCTGTTGGTTTAGCTCCACCTATTAAGCCCTTTGATTGGTTCTCAGGCCAATAAGACAACACCCAATTTGCATGTCAGATTCTTACAATGCAAAGTGATACATTTAACCAGTAGATGGTGCTAGAACACCACAAATGAGAAAGACCTGAGAAATGCATGAGTATAAATGGATTTAACTGAACTGCGTATCTAACACTCCCTAATAATCGTAGAGGGACAGCTAGAGAGTGAGCTGTAGTGTGCAGGGCTATTGGCGGTCCAGGGGTTCTTAAAGGGACAGACACAATCTAGACCCGGTCACTACAGGTTCTATTAGTTTCAATGTCCAAAGAGTGGCCCAACAGCCCCAAATGCCACGAACTCAAGACAAATAGAGGGCAATGCCGGAAGTAAAGGCTTGTGTTGTGTTTGCTGGATCTTACACGCCAAGACTCGGCCATCACAGAATCTTGCGCTCACGGTTGACTGTTTATATCTGTAAAATATGTTCACGGTTTCTAAATGTGACCACATTACCTAGAAAATGTCTGAATTGTACTTGACATTGGAGTGCGGAGGACTCAGTAGAGCGTTTGGCTCAAAGCATCGGTTCCAGAATCCAGACAACAGGAATGTGCCAGCGACTCGTCTTCAGAGTACAGGTATGAAGAAAATCTGCTTTCTTATATTTCAGGCTGAACATGATGACCCCCGAGACATTGTATTGTGAGTACGACGAAGGGCTGGGAGCACTGAGACAACTATGCTCGTAATGTTAGATATTCACATCAAATCTCTGCTAAGTAAGGAGCCTCAGATTACACAAGGGGTCACATATATGGAAGTCACAATAGTGTTCATCACTTGAAATAAGACCCTTAAGACCTTCGGGGGTCATTAAATGGTTGAAAAGTCAACAATGTTGACAACGTTCCCATGGCCGGATATTCCTTGGTGAGGTCTAGTGATGGGTGAACACAGACTTTGGGGTCCGTATTGGACATCTAGTGTCTGTGCAGGGACCCCCAACACACTGGCTCTCAGGGAAGTCCATGTTACTGTTCCGGTTGGGCTGGGGGGCTGCAAAAGGCAGAAAAATGATGATTAAAGTAAGACAATTATACTTCCCCAGTGTCCGCGCTGTTGTCACACTGCTTACAGTCCATTCATTATGCCGAATGAATATTCACTGCTTCCCCCGCCCACCCTCTGTGTCGGCAGCTGTGATTGGTTGTGTCTATGTCAATGGTAAATGCATGAAATTTGGCATAAAACACATCATTTTTGTAATTAGATGAAGTCTACATGTTCTCTTCGAATAGTTTTACAACAGAAAGCCGTGACGTGGTCGCCTGGTTGACAGTTCGCAGTGAGCGGATCATGTATTCTCCACCGCGGGAATCTCCTGTATTCCATATTTATTGAGATCCCGGAGTCTAGACTTAGCTGTAAAGTAAAAATAGGGCCTGATGTCTTATTCCCAGACGCCTGTGACATATCGCCACATATATTACTGTGTGACACATCATAAAACATGGAATGCAAAATAGAAGATGCAGAAATGTAACATAGAAGATATAGCGCCTGGAGAATCAATGTGTCAGCGAATCACACAGGTTTTATCTTCCATTATCACCTTGTTTTCCTTAGAGAAGATGTTCTGGAATATAACAATGTAAGGAGGATTTACAGAACAGGCACAAAAGGCAGTGAAAAAAGGTGAGTACTAAATCCGCATCTCCCAGGCGGTCGGGGATGAGATGTCCTCCTGCAAGGCGTAGTTCTTCTGCTTTATGAGATGCCGGAGAAGTGTCATAACTTAGAATTCCAGATATATGACAGAATTTGTAGAAGCATTGGCCCCTGCTCCTGTCATGTTCCTTGCTCCAGTTATGGCCCTTCTTCAGTTATGGCCCTTCTTCAGTTATGGCCCCTGCTCCAGTTATGGCCCTTCTTCAGTTATGGCCCCTGCTCCGGTTATTGCCCTTCTTCAGTTATGGCCCCTGCTCCGGTTATTGCCCTTCTTCAGTTATGGCCCCTGCTCCGGTTATTGCCCTTCTTCAGTTATGGCCCCTGCTCCGGTTATTGCCCTTCTTCAGTTATGGCCCTGCTCCGGTTATTGCCCTTCTTCAGTTATGGCCCCTGCTCCGGTTATGGCCCTTCTTCAGTTATGGCCCCAGCTCCAGTTATTGCCCCTGCTCCAGTTATGGCCCCTGCTCCAGTTATGGTCCCTGCTCCAGTTATGGCCCCTGCTCCAGTTATGGCCCCTGCTCCAGTTATTGCCCCTGCTCCAGTTATGGCCTCTGCTCCAGTTATTGCCCCTGCTCCAGTTATGGCCCCTGCTCCAGTTATTGCCCCTGCTCCAGTTATGGCCCCTGCTCCAGTTATTGCCCCTGCTCCAGTTATTGCCCCTGCTCTGGTTATGGCCCTTCTTCAGTTATGGCCCCTGCTCCAGTTATTGCCCCTGCTCCAGTTATTGCCCCTGCTCCAGTTATGGCCCCTGCTCTGGTTATGGCCCTGCTACAGTTATGCCCTTCTTCAGTTTTGGCCCCTGCTCTGGTTATTGCCCTTCTTCAGTTATGGCCCCTGCTCCAGTTGTGGCTCCTGCTCCAGTTATGGCCCTTCTTCAGTTATGGCCCCTGCTCCAGTTATAGCCCTTCTTCAGTTATGGCTCTTGCTTCGGTTATTGCCCTTCTTCAGTTATTTCCCCTGCTCCGGTTATTGCCCTTCTTCAGTTATGGCCCCTGCTCCGGTTATTGCCCTTCTTCAGTTATGGCCCCTGCTCCAGTTATGGCCCCTGCTCCAGTTATGGTCCCTGCTCCAGTTATGGCCCCTGCTCCAGTTATGGTCCCTGCTCCAGTTATGGCCCCTGCTCCAGTTATGGCCCCTGCTCCAGTTATTGCCCCTGCTCCAGTTATGGCCCCTGCTCCAGTTATTGCCCCTGCTCCAGTTATGGCCCCTGCTCCAGTTATTGCCCCTGCTCCAGTTATGGCCCCTGCTCCAGTTATTGCCCCTGCTCCAGTTATTGCCCCTGCTCTGGTTATGGCCCTTCTTCAGTTATGGCCCCTGCTCCAGTTATGGCCACTGCTCCAGTTATTGCCCCTGCTCCAGTTATTGCCCCTGCTCCAGTTATGGCCCCTGCTCTGGTTATGGCCCTGCTACAGTTATGCCCTTCTTCAGTTATGGCCCCTGCTCCAGTTATGGCCCCTGCTCCAGTTATGGTCCCTGCTCCAGTTATGGCCCCTGCTCCAGTTATGGTCCCTGCTCCAGTTATGGCCCCTGCTCCAGTTATGGCCCCTGCTCCAGTTATTGCCCCTGCTCCAGTTATGGCCCCTGCTCCAGTTATTGCCCCTGCTCCAGTTATGGCCCCTGCTCCAGTTATTGCCCCTGCTCCAGTTATGGCCCCTGCTCCAGTTATTGCCCCTGCTCCAGTTATTGCCCCTGCTCTGGTTATGGCCCTTCTTCAGTTATGGCCCCTGCTCCAGTTATGGCCACTGCTCCAGTTATTGCCCCTGCTCCAGTTATTGCCCCTGCTCCAGTTATGGCCCCTGCTCTGGTTATGGCCCTGCTACAGTTATGCCCTTCTTCAGTTTTGGCCCCTGCTCTGGTTATTGCCCTTCTTCAGTTATGGCCCCTGCTCCAGTTGTGGCTCCTGCTCCAGTGATGGCCCTGCTTCAGTTATGGCCCCTGCTCCAGTTATTGCCCTTCTTCAGTTATGGCCCCTGCTCCGGTTATTGCCCTTCTTCAGTTATGGCCCTTCTTCAGTTATGGCCCCTGCTCCAGTTATAGCCCTTGTTCAGTTATGGCTCTTGCTTCGGTTATTACCCTTCTTCAGTTATGGCCCCTGCTCCGGTTATTGCCCTTCTTCAGTTATGGCCCTTCTTCAGTTATGGCCCCTGCTCCAGTTATAGCCCTTCTTCAGTTATGGCCCCTGCTCCAGTTATGGCCCCTGCTTCGGTTATTGCCCTTCTTCAGTTATGGCCCCGGCTCCAGTTATTGCCCTTCTTCAGTTATGGCCCCGGCTCCAGTTATGGCCCTTCTTCAGTTATAGCCCCGGCTCCGGTTATTGCCCTTCTTCAGTTATGGCCCCTGCTCCAGTTATGGCCCCTGCTCCAGTTATGGCCCCTGCTTCGGTTATTGCCCTTCTTCAGTTATGGCCCCGGCTCCAGTTATGGCCCTTCTTCAGTTATAGCCCCGGCTCCGGTTATTGCCCTTCTTCAGTTATGGCCCCTGCTCCAGTTATGGCCCCTGCTCCAGTTATGGCCCCTGCTTCGGTTATTGCCCTTCTTCAGTTATGGCCCCGGCTCCAGTTATTGCCCTTCTTCAGTTATGGCCCCGGCTCCAGTTATGGCCCTTCTTCAGTTATAGCCCCGGCTCCGGTTATTGCCCTTCTTCAGTTATGGCCCCTGCTCCGGTTATTGCCCTTGCTCCGGTTATGGTCGCAGCCCTTTGAGCCTGTGGTCACTTTTTTAGGAATTTACTAGCATGTGGTTCATATGTTCTTGTCTGATTTGAAGGATTTTGACGTGGATCATAATCGTTTTCTACCTGCACTTTGCATGGACAGGACAAATCAATTATGTCAGGAATATCGTGACAATCGTCCCATACAAAAGAGATCCTAGTAGTAAGTGATTGGCTCCAAAGTCAACCTCACATGAAGACATTGTCTACTGGACTATTGGGATTCTCTTACTGGACTATTGGGATTCTCCTACTGGACTATTGGGATTCTCCTACTGGACTATTGGGATTCTCTTACTGGACTATTGGGATTCTCCTACTGGACTATTGGGATTCTCCTACTGGACTATTGGGATTCTCTTACTGGACTATTGGGATTCTCTTACTGGACTATTGGGATTCTCTTACTGGACTATTGGGATTCTCTTACTGGACTATTGGGATTCTCTTACTGGACTATTGGGATTCTCTTACTGGACTATTGGGATTCTCTTACTGGACTATTGGGATTCTCTTACTCTGCTATCTTGGCTTCAGCGCCAGTTTCCACAACTTTCTTACACTCCGGTCGTGTCGCTCTGTTCTTGAGTGCATCAGTAACCTGCTCCCACCTCTGACGTCCCTCACCTTTTTAGGTTTTCTGGTAGTGAAATGCCGCTACTATGTGATGATACCTTATTGGGTTTCCGCTCCAACTCTGCTACCAATGGGCACTGATATGGGTAATACCAAGGTGCCTGTGTAACAATGCAGCTCTGCTGTTCCAATGTACTAAATGTTTCCTTGTTTGGCTATATTGACAGGAAAAAATAGCCAATTGGAAAACAGATATATACATATATTTATTTTACAATTAGGGCTCCCAAGTCTTAATCTGAATGAGAAGCCATTTGTACTTTATCTAGCTTTGGAGGACCTGTCTTGTAATACTTCATTTGTCCTCTGGAGGTGCTGCAGGAAATCAGAACCCACAGATTACCACTATAATTAGTCTTAATCTGAATGAGAAGCCATTTGTACTTTATCTAGCTTTGGAGGACCTGTCTTGTAATACTTCATTTGTCCTCTGGAGGTGCTGCAGGAAATCAGAACCCACAGATTACCCCTGTAATTAGTCTTAATCTGAATGAGAAGCCATTTGTACTTTATCTAGCTTTGGAGGACCTGTGTTGTAATACTTCATTTGACCTCTGGAGGTGCTGCAGGAAATCAGAACCAACAGATTACCCCTGTAATTAGTCTTAATCTGAATGAGAAGCCATTTGTACTTTATCTAGCTTTGGAGGACCTGACTTGTAATACTTCATTTGACCTCTGGAGGTGCTGCAGGAAATCAAAGCCCTCACTGTCAGGTTTACCCATAGATCGCCTCTGATTGCTGAGACTTTTTGAACAATGTGAATCCCCATAAAAGCAGGACAGGAAAAAAACAAAGTAAAGACTGTGCTGGAAGAACAGCTAAGCCTTGTAGTAGTAAAGTTGGGATGAGGGAATGTCAGGTCCTGTAAGCCCCGGAGTGCGCTGCGGTTACAGACAATAGAGCGGAGAAGGAAAATAATAGCTGAAGACAAAGAGAAATAGATCAGGGCAGGGACGGCGGCTCAGACAATTATTCCCAACTCTGACATCAAGTATCGAATGCAGAAGAGGTCAGCAAGTTGTAAAGTTCCGAGAGGCAGCTGAGCGCAGGGATTCTGGAACGATCAGTGAATCAGAAAGATGCTGAGCCAATCCAGACTATAAAAGAATCCGGGCAGCTTTCCCTGTAATAGACAGAAACGCGTTCCCAGGACGCCCATTGCAGACTGGTGTAAAGTGCCTCATGTATCAGAGGAGCGCTGACAAACACGGCCGCCGGGTCACATGTGCATGATTAAAGAGTCCGAAGGGTTAAAGGATGCCTGCTTAATATTTTTATTATAACTTAAGGCTCTTGTACCCTTATGACTGTGATGGTTTACTTGAATTTCTCCCAATTGGTTTCACTGGTCAAAATAGAGATATTCAGAATTATATTACCAGCAAATATGAGCGGAACATAATAAAAGATATTATAGATATTGAAATGTCTGTCAGTCAAATGTGAACGAACTGTCCAGAAACTAAAAAAATTACAGGGTTCAAACTGGTGTCCCCCCTCAAAAAAAATCCCCCCAATTAGGGGCAGATCCCTTTGTCATGTACCCGCTTCTCAGCACGTGACTTGGATTAACTCTTGCAAGTGCAACCCTATCTCCTCTCACTCAATCAAGCGCTCAACCTCTGTTCTAAGCTTAAAGCGAGCCTCACACCCCGACACAGCACACCCCAGCTACACAACAAGCTGCCACCACTCAGCAAACATGCAGGGCGCTGAGTCCCCTGGAACTAATACTGTCTGCATCATCACACACTTCCTGGGGCTATGGGTTCTTTAGGGCACACAAGGTTCAAACTTATTAACGTTTTATGCTTTAATATAAAGTTACAGTGCTTACAATAAAAAGATATAAAAGATAACAATAAAATGGATATACAGATGTGCAAAGCAGTTGTGTGATAAAATAGGAGAAAGTGATAGAAAATACCTAACTTTGCAGTCTAATATTCTTCTGTTTCCTGTGGGGGAGAAGGAATGAAAACATGGATCACAGCAGTATTCCAACAGCCCCAAATGTGTGACCAGTAGGCCTCATGGCTTGCTAGACTTTTTAAAGGTTTGACCTGAGGTTGAATTTCTAGCACAGCCCTTCCATCTCAATATTCTGATTCCTGGTTTGTTACTGGACCATGGCTTCATTAGCAACGAATACATGTTCAAATGTTCTTGTCTTAAGGTATCTTCCTTCCCTCCCATAGTAACTAGAAAACGTAACTAGGCCTCATTTGTGACCTGGAGGTGGGGTATATCACACACTGTAAAGCTATCTCCAGTTCATAGCAGTCATTTGCTATTTAAAATTAAAAAAGACAACACCCCTTGTATATCAAGTATTTGATCAGATATACATGGTAGACAGCAGTGTTAGTAATCTCTACTTACCTTAATATTCCTGGTTTCTCCAGTATTACATCAGATAGACAGCAGTGTGGGCAACCTCTTCTTACCCCAGCATCCCTTGTATCTTTAGTATTAGCTCAGATAGACAGGGTGGACAGCAGTGTGAGCAGCCTCTTCTTACCTCAGCATCGCATCTCTGGTATCTCCAGTATTGGCTCTGGTAGACAGGGTAGACAGCAGTGTGAACAGCCTCTTCTTACCTCAGCATCTCTGCTATCTCCAATATTACATCAGACAGACTGGGTGGACAGCAGTGTGAGCAGTGTCTTATTACCTCAGTATCCCTGATATCTTTAGTATTAGATCAAATAGTTTGGTTGGACAGTAATGTGAGCAGCATCTTCTTACATCAGGATCACTGATATCTCCAGTATTAGATCAATTAGTCAAAGTGGACAGTGTGAGCAGCTTCTTCTTACCTCTGAACCTTTGGAGACGTGCTGGAAAGACAATATGGTGCACAACAGGGTATTAACGGATTAAAACACGGGTGATCATGTAATGAAGGAGCTCACCTTGTGTGGTTGCGTCAGACACAACCACTATGTAAAGCCTGGAAGCACGACTGCTGCAGCCACCAGAAACATCAGAGAACAAAAAAATAAAAGAAAATAAGTATTTGCTTCGCTGCCTACATAAATCCACTCCAATCGATATGCAGCAATTCTACACGTTTCAGGGCTAACACTTGCTTCTTCTTCACGAATGGTGGTGGAGCACCGGGTCCAATGGTGGTGGAGCACCGGGTGCAGTGGTGGTGAGGCGGCACTCTGGTCATTACAGGTTGTAAGCTTCTGCAGGACAAAGTACCTTGTGGTCCGAGCTGCTGTGATCATATGATAGAAAGACCAGATACAGCGGTATGTCCTACGCGTTTCGGTAAGGGAGGTGAACGAGATGGGTTAAAGGATAAGTCATGTACCTCAGACCTCCTGGTTTCTCCAGTGTTAGATCAGATACACAGGGTGGACAGCAGTGTGAGCAGCCTCTTCTTACCTCAGCACCCTTGGTATCTCCAGTATTAGATCAGATAGGATGGACATCAGTGTGAGCAGCCTTTTCTTACCACAGAACACCTGGTACCTTCAGTATTAGATCAGATAGATCTGGTGGAAAGCAGTGTGAGCAGCTGTTTCTTTCCTCAGCACCTCTGGTGTCTCCAGTATTAGGCTAGGGTCACACTTGCTGTCTGCAGCATTTTCCTGTGCGCTGTGATAAAGCGCACTCCCTATGCGGCCGCTGCTAAGGTAAACAGAGGGTTTCTATGGGGCAGTGGTCTCTGGCGTTAACGCTCTGCACTGCAGGGAAGGTTTCTAAGTTTTTAGCGCTTGCGTCAGCTGTAAGGGCAGACGCAAGTGTGACCCTAGCCTTATCCCATATCCCAAGGTTCAGACCCTGTGTGTGATAATGGAATCTATCTGGCACACAAAGCACAATTCTCTAGAAAATATTATTTCAGCGCAGTATGGGGCTCAGGAGCAGATTATCCTAACAAAGTATAGCCATTTATTAATGTTTAATGTTGTGACAATTTGCTATTTGGAGCTATATGAGGCCAGGTGCTACCAGATTGTGCTGTTTATCCTAATATGACAGAATCGTGTTCTCCTTAGAACTGCTGATATTATTAGATAAGGGACACAGGTGAACTGCAGTGTGAGCAGCCTCTTCTTACCGCAGCACTCCTGGTATCTCTATTATTAGGTCATATTGACAGGGTAACCTGCAATTGTAAGCAGCCTCTTCTTACCGCAGCACCCTTGGTATTTCCATTATTAGATGCGATAGACATGGTGGACAGTAATTGTGAGCAGCCTCTTCTTACCGCAGCCCCCCTGGTATCTCCATTATTAGATGAGATAGACATGGTTGGACAGCAATTGTGAGCAGCCTCTTCTTACATTTGCACTCTTGGTATTTCCATTATCAGATCAGATAGACATGGTGGACAGTAATTGTGAGCAGTGTCTTCTTACCTGAGCACTCCTGGTATCTCCAGTATTAGATCAGATACACAGGGTGGACAGCAGTGTGAACAGTGTCTTCTTACCTCAGCACTCCTGATATCTCCAGTATTATTATTATTTCAAGCACAGGAGCAGATTATCCTTACATAGTATAGGGATTTATTAATATTTAATGTTACGTTTTTCTGCTTGACCCTATATGAGACCAGTTGCTACCACATCGTGCTGTTTATCCTAATGTGACAGAATCATATTCTCCTTGGATCTGCTATCTCCATTATCAGGTGCATAGGGTGAACTAAAGTGTGAGCAGCCTCTTCTTACCACAGCACTCCTGGTATCTCTATTATTAGATCATATAGACACGGTGAACTGCAATTGTGAGCAGCCCATTCTTACCGCAGCACCCTTGGCATCTCCATTATTATATGAGATAAACATGGTGGACAGCAGTGTGAACAGCCTCTTCTTACCTCAGCACTGCTGATATCTTCATTATTAGACCAAGTAGACATGATAGACACCAGTATGAGCAGTGTCTTCTTACATGAGCTCTCCTGGCATTTCCATTAGTAGATCATATAGACAGTGTGAACTGCAATTGTGAGCAGCCTATTCTTACCGCAGCACCCTTGGTATCTCCATTATTAGGTGAGATAAACATGGTGGACAGCAGTGTGAGCAGCCTCTTCTTACCTCAGCACTGCTGATATCGTCATTATTAGACCAGGTAGTCGGTAGACATGGTAGACACCAGTGTGAGCAGTGTCTTCTTACATGAGTACTTCTGGTATTTCCATTAGTAGATCATATAGACAGTGTGAACTGCAATCGGGGGCAGCCTCTTCTTACCGCAGCACCCTTGGTATCTCCATTATTAGGTGAGATAAAAATGGTGGACAGCAGTGTGAGCAGCCTCTTCTTAGCTCAGCACTGCTGATGTCTTCATTATTAGACCAGGTAGACATGGTAGACACCAGTGTGAGCAGTGTCTTCTTACATGACCACTCCTGGTCTGGTATTTCCATTAGTAGATCATATAGACAGTGTGAACTACAATTCGGGGCAGCCTCTTCTTACCGCAGCACCCTTGGTATCTCCATTATTAGGTGAGATAAACATGGTGGACAGCAGTGTGAGCAGCCTTCTTCTCTTACCTCAGCACTGCTGATATCTTCATTATTAGAGAAGATAGACATGGTAGACAGCAGTGTGAAGAGTGTCTTCTTACCTCAGCACTCCTGATATCTCCAGTATTATTATTATTATTTCAAGCACAGGAGCAGATTATCCGTACATAGTATAGTGATTTATTAATATTTAATGTGACGTTTTGCTGTTTGACGCTATATGAGGCCGGGTGCTACCAGATCGCGCTGTTTATCCTAATATGACAGAATGGTGTTCTTCTTGGAACTACTGATATCTCCATTATTAGATCAGGTACATAGGGGGAACTGCAGTGTGAGCAGTGTCTTCTTACAGAATCAATAATATGAATGATATAACGAAATAGTGTTCTCCTTGGAATAGTTTAAAACAATTTAGCAAAAAAAGTTATTAGACAAGAACGTCCTGTAGTGTAACTGTTCCCCTCCGAGGGACGGCAGAGCGGCCTTTGTTGTAGTTGGCCGCTCTTCGTATCATCTGGCAGAACTTTACATATCTGTTTGTTGTTATGGTAAGAATACTTGTTCACACTTCCACCATGTGCAATCATTTTACATCGAGCTCCATCTACTGAGATTATAATAAAACTGCACGACATCACTAATGTTACCATTGTCCAGTCACTGCTCCGGACTCCCCTCCCGGGGGACCAGCGCCGCCGCTCTTCACGTCGGATCTATCGCTGCCAAATGTTTTAGAACTTCACCAAATACTTGGACAAAATCCATTTCTAAAACATCTTTATTTCCTAATTCTTCCCAGTCAGATGTGACACAAAGGAATCCTGGGCGTCAGTAAACAGCGGCTGACTATGGGCTCCAGCTGTGCCTGCAAATCAAAGCTTAACCCAAATGACTCAACATTTACCTTCCAAAAAATGTGAAAAATGGAAGAAATGGCCTCCATTATTGTTCACAGCATGAGACGATGCAGATCTATAAGTGCACGGTCGTTACGTCACCGGGTGAGAATTCTGGTTATAGTTCTGGTGAATCGTAGAAACGAGACTAAGGCTGGGGTCACAGTTGCCATGCGTTTTTTTTAGTGATTTTACAAAACTCATGCATTTTGTCATGTCAGCATGAGTGTTGTAGGGTGTGTGATGGCTCCCTGCATTTTTGGGTGCGTTTTTGAATCTGCACCTAAAAATAGTGCTTGTAGTATTTTTTGGAGCGTTTTGAAAAACGCATGCGTTTTTATAACATGGGTTCCTATGGGAAACGCATGCAAAAACGCATGTACAATTAGTACCTTTTAGTGCCATTCAAAAACGCATGCGTTTCCCATAGGAGCCCATGTTAAAAAAATGCATGCGTTTCCGGAAACGCATGCGTTTTTTTTAACATGGGCTCCTATGGGAAACACATGCGTTTTTGAATGGCACTAATTGTACAAGCGTTTTTGCATGCGTTTCCCATAAGGCCCCTTATTAAAGAAACGCATGCGTTTTTGGATATGCTCCAAAAACGCATGGGACAGTCACACATGCTTTTTGGCTATTAGGGCATGCGTTTTTTAACATGGGGGCCTATGGGTGCGTTTTTTACATGCGTTTTTGAAAACGCAGGTCTCCAAAAACGCATGTGAAAAATGGTACTGTGACCACAGCCTAACAGAGACCGGAAGGGACAGAGTAATAGAGACCGTAAGGGACAGAGTAATAGAGATCAGAAGGGACAGAGTAATAGAGACCAGAAGGGACAGAGTAATAGGAATCAGAAGGGACCAGGTACTATTGACCAGAAGGGACATAGTAATAGAGACCAGAAGGGACAGAGTAATAGAGATCAGAAGGGACAGAGTAATAGAGACCGGAAGGGACAGAGTAATAGAGACCAGAAAGGACAGAGTAATAGAGACCAGAAGGGACAGAGTAATAGAAACCAGAAGGGACAGAGTAATAGAGACCAGAAGGGACAGAGTAATAGAGATCAGAAGGGACAGAGTAATAGAGACCGGAAGGGACAGAGTAATAGAGATCAGAAGGGACAGAGCAATAGAGACCAGAAGGGACAGAGTAATAGAGACCGGAAGGGACAGAGTAATAGAGACCAGAAGGGACATAGTAATAGAGACCGGAAGGGACAGAGTAAGAGAGACTGGAAGGGACAGAGTAATAGAGACCGGAAGGGACAGAGTAATAGAGACCAGAAGGGACAGAGTAATAGAGACCAGAAGGGACAGAGTAATAGGGATCAGAAGGGACAAAGTAATAGAGATCAGAAGGGACAAAGTAATAGAGACCAGAAGGGACAGAGTAATAGAGACCGAAGGGACAGAGTAATAGAGACCGGAAGGGACAGAGTAATAGAGACCAGAAGGGACATAGTAATAGAGACCGGAAGGGACAGAGTAAGAGAGACTGGAAGGGACAGAGTAATAGAGACCGGAAGGGACAGAGTAATAGAGACCAGAAGGGACAGAGTAATAGAGACCGGAAGGGACAGAGTAATAGAGATCAGAAGGGACAGAGTAATAGAGACCGGAAGGGACAGAGTAATAGAGATCAGAAGGGACAGAGCAATAGAGACCAGAAGGGACAGAGTAATAGAGATCGGAAGGGACAGAGTAATAGAGACCAGAAGGGACATAGTAATAGAGACCGGAAGGGACAGAGTAAGAGAGACTGGAAGGGACAGAGTAATAGAGACCGGAAGGGACAGAGTAATAGAGACCAGAAGGGACAGAGTAATAGAGACCAGAAGGGACAGAGTAATAGGGATCAGAAGGGACAAAGTAATAGAGATCAGAAGGGACAAAGTAATAGAGACCAGAAGGGACAGAGTAATAGAGACCGAAGGGACAGAGTAATAGAGACCGGAAGGGACAGAGTAATAGAGACCAGAAGGGACATAGTAATAGAGACCGGAAGGGACAGAGTAAGAGAGACTGGAAGGGACAGAGTAATAGAGACCGGAAGGGACAGAGTAATAGAGACCAGAAGGGACAGAGTAATAGAGACCGGAAGGGACAGAGTAATAGAGACCAGAAGGGACAGAGTAACAGAGACCGGAAGGGACAGAGTAATAGAGACCGGAAGGGACAGAGTAATAGAGACCAGAAGGGACATAGTAATAGAGACCGGAAGGGACAGAGTAAGAGAGACCGGAAGGGACAGAGTAATAGAGACCAGAAGGGACAGACTAATAAAGACCAGAAGGGACAAAGTAATAGAGATCAGAAGGGACAGAGTAATAGAGATCAGAAGGGACAGAGTAATAGAGACCAGAAGGGACAGAGTAATAGAGACCAGAAGGGACAAAGTAATAGAGATCAGAAGGGACAAAGTAATAAAGACCAGAAGGGACAAAGTAATAGAGATCATAGGGGACAAAGTAATAGAGACCAGAAGGGACAGAGTAATAGGAATCAGAAGGGACAGAGTAATAGAGACCGGAAGGGACAGAGTAATAGAGACCAGAAGGGACAGAGTAAGAGAGACCGGAAGGGACAGAGTAATAGACACCAGAAGGGACAGACTAATAAAGACCAGAAGGGACAAAGTAATAGAGATCAGAAGGGACAGAGAAATAGAGATCAGAAGGGACAGAGTAAACATCAGAAAGGATAAGTATATCTTCTATTATTTTAACTTATTTTTTTACCACTCTTTATTGTTTATTTATTTTAACAGTCTTCAACTTGATCTATAGCCATGGTGACTTGATGGATGAACACTTTGTAGGAAGATCGAACTTGTGCAGCCTAGAGAGGTCAACCAGTGTATTCTGCAAGCCTAGATAGGTCCAGTAGGGACTTCACCAAGCCTAGATAGGTCCACCAGGGTCTTCACCAAACCTAGATAGGTCCACCAGGGTCTTCACCACACCTAGATAGGTCCACTGGGGTCTTCACCACGCGTAGATAGGTCCACTGAGGTCTTCACCAAGCCTAGATAGGTCCACCAGGGTCTTCACCACACCTAGATAGGTCCACTGGGGTCTTCACCACGCGTAGATAGGTCCACTGAGGTCTTCACCAAGCCTAGATAGGTCCACCAGGGTCTTCACCAAACCTAGATAGGTCCAGTAGGGTCTTCACCAAGCCTAGATAGGTCCACCAGGGGCTTCTTCAAGCCTAGATAGGTCCACCGAGGTCTTCTCCAAGCCTAGATAGGTCCACCAGGGTCTTCTCCAAGCACTATTTTCCTCCCAAAATTAGAGGGCAAATGTGGGTGTGCCTTATAATCCAGATATAGCTTACCAGGGGTGCGGCAGTGAAGCAGGATCACAGAGGGCAGGGAGTCAGCGGTGTCACGACTGGGGCGATGATGCGGGCCTGAGGCTGGGAGGAGGGGGTGTTGTGACAGCGCGAGGCAGGGAGGAAGGGTGTAAACCATAGGTGGCGTCATGAACATTTCCCCTATAAACTTTATTTCCAACCAATACTCCCTAAACCGAGCCCTGCCTGCCAGAGCGTTGACTCCCCGGGGTCACGGAAGACGGTATCCACCCCTGTGACTCCCCCGTCCGCCCCCAAAGCCTGGTTCCGAGTACCCCGGGGTGGGCGAGTCACACGCATGGACTGAGAGCCGCTGGTTGTTGCCCCCTCGCACCTTTCAGTCTTGGCGCACCGGTGACCAGGAGAATTCCTTGTAGTATTCAGTAGTGGAATCTTCCACAATATCTCGTAGACTCCGGGCGGCTTTCGCTTCCCGTCTTCTTTGTTCTTTGTTTAATTATCCATTTCCTAATCAAGATTTAATCCTTTAATGGCTCAAAAATATTGCAGCAGTCACTTCCCCAGCGTCATGGGAGAGGCGCGGCGTATTTGCCTCAGGTACCGAGACCTCATGTTCCGCCACCTCTTGTCTGTATACAGGTCTCACACATCCAGACACATGGAGAAAATAGAAGATACTTTTAGACTAATCATACAATGATATAGGGGATCCCCCTATAGAAATCATACTGGCTTTGTACCAGATACTGGTATAGGGTTTGCGGAAAGGCCCAAATTAACATGGGGTAGTGGTGACCCGAGGTCCGGCCACGTCACATGTGAACCGGACAGTTTGTGACTTTGTGGACCTCCATAGTGATGGACAGCGCTCACTCCTCGGGTGAATGCTGCCCCATGTGGCCATGTTAGATAGGTGCTGGCTCTGCGGGGGCCGGGCGCACACAGTGGTTGGGTGCCTTCTCCTTCCTTGCGCTTTGCAGATCCCACTTGATCCACTTCCTTATGTACGGCATCAGCAACTCGGGCTACCGGCGGTCATAGTCTCTCCTGATTGGCTGAGCAATACCATATGATGTGATAGCTGCAAGGCTTTAGAGGAAAGCCCACAAGACTGCCCCTGAGGGCATGTGAGCCTACGGTAGCTTTCACTCTATGTAGTATGGCCATAGGCAGATTTTTACTGATTTATTGCAAATTGTTCTAATTCACCGGAACCAACGAATTCCCTACAAATTTGTCACAATTTAATTTGTCACTAATCCCTGCTGGTGTAGGGTGGTCAGTCCCGGATCCCAATCCCTGCTGGTGTAGGATGGTCAGTCCCAGATCCCTATTTCTTCTGGTGTAGGGTGGTCAGTCCCGGATCCCTATTTCTCCTGGTGTAGGGTGGTCAGTCCCGGATCCCTATTTCTCCTGGTGTAGGATGGTCAGTCCCAGATCCCTATTTCTTCTGGTGTAGGGTGGTCAGTCCCGGATCCCTATTTCTCCTGGTGTAGGGTGGTCAGTCCCGGATCCCTATTCCTCTACTTTATTGTTACCTGTTTCTTTTTTTAAATCTTTAAAGTCAGGATCAGCAAATTTATCTTTGCATTTTTTATTGCACCAACTTAGATCCACCCATGTTGTGTCATTTTGGGTGGAGTGAACCTTTGATGTTGGATTCACCACGAAGTGAACATTGTTTGACGTGTGAGTTATTGCCATTGATTACTATGGTGAATGGATGCCAGCCCTACACCCTACAGTGCTGGAGGCGATAAGATTAAACAATGCGTCTCCGTGTTATGTAAAATTAGACTCTGCAATGATGCAGCTCGGAACAACCCTCCATCTATCTGCAGGTGACGAAGCAAAAGGAACGTTCAGACGGTTTGTCATAAGTGCTGCAAGGCTCCGACATTCATTATTAGGACTCCCATTGGTTTTCCATACTTATCACTTGCCCCTGATTAGGTCATGTGCCCATATGTATTCCATACTCTTAAAGGTCATGTGCCCATATGTATTCCATACTCTTAAACAGGGAGGGTAACTACAATAGGTGCAGGGGTTGCAATCACATCTTGGCCCTGGAGCTCAGGGGACCCGAAAAGTCCCTTTGGCCTACAGAAAAAGACTAATGCTATTAAATATTTGCAATAATTGGGGGCCCCATTGGAGCTTTCACATTGGGGCCCATGAGCTTCAAGTTATGCCACTACTCTTAACCTGCCTAGCGGTATTCCCGAGTGTAACTCGGGGTCAACTTTCACTGCTTGAAGCGGTAACCTCGAGTCACGCTCGGGATTACCCGTGGGCAGTGCCGCAACTCATTGTAAGGCGCTGGGATGGGGGTGCTAGCAGCAGTGCCGCTGGCAGCTGCTGTTAGGTGAGCTGTGGGGGGAAGTGCATGTGCTACCAGCAGTGACGCGACGCTGGCTGTGGCTGTTAGGTGAGGTGCGTGGGGGGGGGAGGTTATGCTACCAGCAGTGACGCTGGCTGCAGCTGTTAGGTGAGGTGCGGGGGGGTTTCGTGCTACCAGCAGTGACGCTGGCTGCGGCTGTTAGGTGAGGTGCGGGGGGGGGGAGGTTATGCTACCAGCAGTGACGCTGGCTGCGGCTGTTAGGTGAGGTGCGGGGGGGGGAGGTTATGCTACCAGCAGTGACGCTGGCTGCGGCTGTTAGGTGAGGTGCGGGGGGGGGAGGTTATGCTACCAGCAGTGACGCTGGCTGCGGCTGTTAGGTGAGGTGCGGGGGGGGGAGGTTATGCTACCAGCAGTGACGCTGGCTGCGGCTGTTAGGTGAGGTGCGGGGGGGGGAGGTTATGCTACCAGCAGTGACGCTGGCTGCGGCTGTTAGGTGAGGTGCGGGGGGGTTGGGGGTGCTGGCGGCTCTGCTGGCTGGTGCTAACAGGTGAGGAATGGGGTGTTTCGGGGGGGGTTCTGGCGGATATATGCTAGCAGCAGCTGTGCTGGCGCCTATGGGTGGTGAGGAGCGGGGGGGGTTTCAGGTGCTAGCGACTGGCTAGTGCCTATAGATGAGGAGCAGGGGGGTGCTACCGCCTGGGGCTGGGAGGTCTGGGAACCGGGTCTGCAGACGAGAGGAGGGGGCGGGAACATCCAAGGGAATGGGGAAGCAGGATGCTTCCCTCAGTTACCCTCCTTTCCTCTATCACAGGGTCACGGGGGCCCCCTACTGATGCTTGAGGGGCCCCCTAATCAGTCGGGGCCCTGGTGCAGCTGAACCAGCTGCACCACGGTAGGTCCGCCCCTGACGCTCGGGGTAAATGGCAGCGTAGTCTCCTTACCTTCTCCTGGTGATCCAGCAATATGTTTCCATATGACTTCCTGGTTCCGTCTCTGTGAGCCGCAGTGGCTCATTGGAGGCGGAACTGGGCAGGAAATAAAAAAGTATAAAATTTCTGCCCATAAAAGAAATTTTTTACCAAAAAAATGGTACCGCATTTAGTACAAAATTCCTGACATAATCATACCGCCAGGGAGGTTAAAGGTCATGTGCCCATTGCTAACCGCTATAGCTATGATGTGTAGATGTATTGGTCAGTCTGGTCCTGTTTTCCTGGAGTCCACCTATAGACATACAACCTATAAAATCAGATAAACATCTCACTCCGAGACACAATCCGTCTTGGTAAAAGCAGTAGCTAATGTAATGGATCTTCTACTCCTATAAGAAGGGTCAGAATATTCCCGAAAAACTCCAACACAAGAAAACTCCATTTGGAAATAACTTTGAAGCCGATCACAAGCCAATTTGCAATGTAACCGCGAAGCTAATCACTGCACGGACAACCATGAGACAGGGTGGTCAAATGTCCCGGCTCAGATATCAAGAGAGAATGTCATGAACTAAGGGTATAGACAAAGCTGTAAAGTCACTGACCGGGGTCAGAATACCAGGAGGAAAGGGGATCAGGCAAACGGATGATCAGAGGAGGTCCAAGGTCTGGCAATAGATCAGAACACAGGTAAGCGAGGCCAACATGCACCAAAGAGTAAGTGCTACAACTGGCAGAGATCTGGAATTAACTGCTCAGCTAAGTAGTGGGACAATAACCAAAAATAGGGAATATCTGAATAAAACCAGCACCTCCCAATCTCAGATTGGATGGCTAAGCTGTCAATCACCACACCGACAGCTCAGCACAGCCCTGATTCCAGAGTGCAGCAACTATCACTAATTGCATCAAAGAAACACTGAACAGAGGAATCATTACAGTAACCAAAAGTGAACCTGAGAATGACATCCTCTGAGGGATCCAGGGAACCTTACTCCAAGGCTGCATTAAGAGGATCTTGTACCGTAGAAGAATTTATCATTCATAATTTTCCATTATTCATTGGTCAAGTTTGTTGATGATCAGTAAAGAATAAAGAGTTAAACGAGACACTAAATTGGTATAAGGTTTCCAGCAATCCCGTATTTTGGGGATCTCATATTTATCATTATATATTATTATTTATTATTATTTATGCAGCGGCCCCAGGGCTGGGGGTACTCGGTAACCGGGCCGGTTGTTTCGGTGGGAGGTCATGGTGGCTGTGACCCGGCTCCGTGGCCCTGGGCGTGCAGTAAAAAGGGAATTATTTATAGAAGAAAGTTTGTGACGCCACCTGTGGAACTGGGTGGTCGACGCTGCAGGATATCACCGCTGGGGCAGATGGTAGTGCTGCCGGGATGGTAAAGCTCCCACAGGTGGAGCTGGGCCCAGGGATGGTGTGAACAGTCTATGAGGATGCTGGTGGTCATGAAGGCCACAGGGTGAGGAAGCAGGAGGCAAACACAGTTCATGCAGTTTGTTACCTTTACTTCATGCTCAGTCAAGTCCACCCAGCCGGGTGCTGTGCTCCTCCGAAGTGCAGCCAGGTGAGTTCCCAGATGATTAGGGTCATTCTTCCAAGACACCATTCATAGCCTTTCCTGGTTGCTCTTCCCTGCGCTGTATACTCTCCCTCCTTCCCAGCACCTTCGTGGATAGGGTCCCCGGCTGACGGCTGTGGGCCTTGTCGGGCGACTGTGTCGGCACGTCCCCTGACCCTAGTTCTAGCAACCGTCCTGGTGATTATCCATGGTTGGTGGCCACCGCTCTTACAGAAATGATGGCTTCCGGTTTTCCTGGTTGAGGCATGCAGCATACCCACCGGTCCCCTCAGTAACCTCTGACAAACTCGGGTCAGGCCAGATTAGAGGCACACGGGTGGATCCCTTACTATTGTGTCCCCTAGGACTCCCTCGTCCCTTACTCCTGTGTCCCCTAGGACGCCCTCAGTCCTGCGTCCGCTTCAAACGCTCTCCTCCGACATTCTCCCTCTCTTCTCGAGTCTCTCTTTTCTCTTCCTACTCTGACTCCTTTTCTAACCTACTGCTAACCCCTCCTCCGGACCAGAAGATGGGGCCCTCCCTGTCTATAGGGTCTGCCCGAATCCCCTAGCCTGGAATTGGCATGGTGATGTGTACAAGTCTATGCCTTGGGTTTGTTACCGCTCTCATCTGGGAATAGTCACATCACACCTGCGGAGTCGGTGCAGCATCACTGTGGCAGCTAGGCTGCAGGGGCGCCACATTTATATATATATTTCTTCAAAGGTGAAGAAAAAACAGCAAAAAATGCACCCAAATAAAGAGTCTTCTGCTTTCATCACCGGCAGGTGCAGATTTTGATAAATTCAGCACCGGTATATATGAACGTCTGTGCACCGGCCGTAAGGGCTGTGGGGTACTGGGTAGCCGAGCCAGCTGGTTCTTTGGGAGGTCACAGTGGCTGTGGCCCAGCTCCGTGACCCTGGTCATACAGTGAAGGGGGGATTTAGAAGTCTATTTCATGACGCCACCTGTGGTACTTGGCCAGGGATGGCCGACGCTGCTGATTTGGTCTTCTGGGGCAGATGGTATCGCTCCCCCCAGGTGGAGCGGAGACTGAGGTTCAAGATGATAGTCTATGGTTGATGGTAACAGTCGTTGGAGTGCAGGACAGAGGGCACAAAAGGGTGCAGTTTCCTTTACCTTTACTTGGCAGATGGTGGTGCAATCCAGGACACGGGTTACCAGGTTGTAAAGGGGTCTGATCAGCCTGGAGGAATTTGGGGATCCACCTCGTCAGTTGGGTTCGGAGGCCTTCCTGCTGCGCTTTCCTTTTTGGGTCCCTGCTGCTTGTAGCTATGCTGCGGCCCTCTTCCTGCTAGCAGGTTCCTATCTCGTATGGCAGACAGCAGGAGCCTTTCATGGACACCACCTTGCTGATGGCAGCTCAATCCGCTGTGGTGCCGCTGGGTCTTTGGTGCAACCAAGAGAGTTGCAGCCTCCTGCCTTCCAGATTCAGGGTGCCGGGATGTACAGTACCAATGTACACAAGGACTTTGTCGTCCTTTCAAACGCCTCTCGCTCTGGGATGAGCTCCCTCGCAGCTCCACTCCCGAGAGCACTCCTCTCCTCAGACGTACTGACTTTCTAGCCCTAACCCCTCCTCCTTGCCAGAACCAGGGCAGCTCCCCTGAACTCGGGTGCAGAGCTCCCCCTTCTGGCCCGGAGTCAGGTCTTGTGTTGGATGCTGGGTGTTACCTAGTGTGGGGATCTCCTCCTGCTTCCGGGCATGTCTCCATTCGGTAACACCCATGTCTTGATTGTCACTTTCTGTTATCTTCTATTGGTAAAGTTTCCAAGACTAAGGTGAAAATATGACCTAGCGAGGGACATATATACCAGGTCAGGGGACATTAATGCATAATGAAGGGGAAGATGGGGAAACTCATGGGTCTTTATAAGATTTAGAGAAGTACATAGTGTCCATATATCTGACCTACTTGCGCAGAAAGGGGGATCAACATGCGCAGATCCAAATTTTGCACCAGGGCTCGTTAGACTCTAGTTACACCACTGACCTTATATATATACATGTATACATAGTTATTATTTTTTGACTAATACATATAAAACCTCCTTCATCAGATGCTGAGGTCTCTACATTACAAGCTGCAGACAATCGATAATGAAGGAGTTAAAGCCATACTCTATGAAGGCGTTATTCTGCAATCTTCCAAGGTCTGACAGCCAACGCCTAACCGATCCTCCCTAGATCTGGAGCATTGGGCGCCCCCATTTCCACTTGCTCCCTCCACCCCCCCTCAAGGCTTCTCCTTGGAAACATCTTGAACAAGGTTCTGACTTTGTCTTTCCTTCTGGTCTCCGGGTTGTTCTTCGCAGCTCGTCTCCTCGCGGGATGAGGCCCCTCTGTAGAAGACAAACGCTGCCCGGCAACGCGGAGGACGGGAATCTCACACAAACCGTACAGAGCGCTATACAACATGAAAGACCGGTACCAGCTCGTAAAACACCACCAATGGTTGGATGTCGTCTATCTGTGGGGTCATAAACGAGGTCTCGGAATGATGGGATTCCATACTTTGATCCTCTGCTGACCCTCAGCAGATGAAGGTCACATTGGATATTTGCTCGGCATTTTTTTTAATGCAACATGGTTTGAATTATTAAAAATAAATATTAACTAAAAGTATCGTAGAATCTGGAACTCAAATCCTCCCGTGAGGTCAACTGTACTGAAGTCTTTGTTATCGCGGCATCAAGATCTGTACAACCAAACTGTGAATATCTCTCAGGATGGAAAGATTCTAATCTAGAGCTATAGAAGTATCCAAGACATTCAACAATCACTAAAGAAGCTCCACTGTCACTGCTCTTACAGTAAAGAGTCCATAGTGTCACTGCTCGTACAGTAAAGAATCCATAGTGTCACTGCTCTTACAGTAAAGAATCCATAGTGTCACTGCTCTTACAGTAAAGAATCCATAGTCTCACTGCTCTTACAGTAAAGAGTCCATAGTGTCACTGCTCGTACAGTAAAGAATCCATAGTGTCACTGCTCTTACAGTAAAGAATCCATAGTGTCACTGCTCTTACAGTAAAGAATCCATAGTGTCACTGCTCGTACAGTAAAGAATCCATAGTGTCACTGCTCTTACAGTAAAGAATCCATAGTCTCACTGCTCTTACAGTAAAGAGTCCATAGTGTCACTGCTCTTACAGTAAAGAATCCATAGTGTCACTGCTCTTACAGTAAAGAATCCATAGTGTCACTGCTCTTACAGTAAAGAATCCATAGTGTCACTGCTCGTACAGTAAAGAATCCATAGTGTCACTGCTCTTACAGTAAAGAGTCCATAGTGTCACTGCTCTTACAGTAAAGAATCCATAGTGTCACTGCTCTTACAGTAAAGAATCCATAGTGTCACTGCTCTTACAGTAAATAATCCATAGTGTCACTGCTCTTACAGTAAAGAGTCCATAGTGTCACTGCTCGTACAGTAAAGAATCCATAGTGTCACTGCTCTTACAGTAAATAATCCATAGTGTCACTGCTCTTACAGTAAAGAGTCCATAGTGTCACTGCTCTTACAGTAAAGAATCCATAGTGTCACTGCTCTCACAGTAAAGAATCCATAGTGTCACTGCTCTTACAGTAAAGAATCCATAGTGTCACTGCTCTTACAGTAAATAATCCATAGTCTCACTGCTCTTACAGTAAAGAATCCATAGTGTATCTGCTCTTACAGTAAAGAATCCATTGTGTCACTGCTCTTACAGTAAAGAATCCATAGTGTCACTGCTCTTACAGTAAAGAATCCATAGTGTCAGTGCTCTCAGTAAAGAGTCAATAGTGTCACTGCTCTTACAGTAAAGAATCCATAGTGTCACTGCTCTTATAGTAAAGAGTCCATAGTGTCACTGCTCTTACAGTAAAGAGTCCATAGTGTCACTGCTCTTACAGTAAAGAATCCATAGTATCACTGCTCTTACAGTAAAGAATCCATAGTGTCACTGCTCTTACAGTAAAGAATCCATAGTGTCACTTCTCTTACAGTAAAGAATCCATAGTGTCACTGCTCGTACAGTAAAGAATCCATAGTGTCACTGCTCTTACAGTAAAGAATCCATAGTGTCACTGCTCTTACAGTAAAGAATCCATAGTGTCACTGCTCGTACAGTAAAGAATCCATAGTGTCACTGCTCTTACAGTAAAGAATCCATAGTGTCACTGCTCTTACAGTAAAGAATCCATAGTGTCACTGCTCTTACAGTAAAGAATCCATAGTGTCACTGCTCTTACAGTAAATAATCCATAGTCTCACTGCTCTTACAGTAAAGAGTCCATAGTGTCACTGCTCTCACAGTAAAGAATCCATAGTGTCACTGCTCTTACAGTAAAGAATCCATAGTGTCACTGCTCTTACAGTAAAGAATCCATAGTGTCACTGCTCTCAGTAAAGAGTCAATAGTGTCACTGCTCCTACAGTAAAGAATCCATAGTGTCACTTCTCTTACAGTAAAGAGTCCATAGTGTCACTGCTCTTACAGTAAAGAGTCCATAGTGTCACTGCTCTTACAGTAAAGAATCCATAGTATCACTGCTCTTACAGTAAAGAATCCATAGTGTCACTGCTCTTACAGTAAAGAATCCATAATGTCATTGCTCTTACAGTAAAGAGTCCATAGTGTCACTGCTCTTACAGTAAAGAATCCATAGTGTCACTGCTCTTACAGTAAAGAATCCATAGTGTCACTGCTCTTACAGTAAAGAATCCATAGTGTCACTGCTCTTACAGTAAAGAATCCATAGTGTCACTGCTCTTACAGTAAAGAATCCATAGTGTCACTGCTCTTACAGTAAAGAATCCATAGTGTCACTGCTCTTACAGTAAATAATCCATAGTGTCACTGCTCTTACAGTAAAGAATCCATAGTGTCACTGGTCTTACAGTAAAGAATCCATAGTGTCACTGTCTTACAGTAAAGAATCCATAGTGTCACTGCTCTTACAGTAAAGAATCCATAGTCTCACTGTTCTTACAGTAAAGAATCCATAGTGTCACTGCTCTTACAGTAAAGAATCCATAGTGTCACTGCTCTTACAGTAAAGAATCCATAGTGTCACTGCTCTTACAGTAAAGAATCCTAGTCTCACTGTCTCAGTAGAACAAGTTCACTGCTCTTACAGTAAAGAATCCATAGTGTCACTGCTCTTACAGTAAAGAATCCATAGTGTCACTGCTCTTACAGTAAGAATCCATAGTCTCACTGCTCTTACAGTAAAGAATCCATAGTTATGCTCTACATAAAAATCATAGTTCCTCTCTACAGTAAATTATCCATAGTGTCACTGCTCTTACAGTAAAGAATCCATAGTGTCACTGCTCTTAGAGTAAAGAGTCCATAGTCTCACTGCTCTTACAGTAAATAATCCATAGTCTCCCTGCTCTTACAGTAAAGAATCCATAGTCTCACTGATTTCAATTGCCATTTCTCAGTCCAAGCCTGCATCTTACATTAGTCCTTCTGTAATATATAATTATCCTCCTCTGTATTGATAACCCTGCAGAGTTTAGTGTCATCTGCAAATATTGAGCTTCAACTCTACAAGATCACTAATAAATGTTAATAAGTAGAGGGTCCAATACTGACCCATGTGGTACCCCACTGCTATATGTGACCCAGTCCAAGTGTATTGCATTAATACCCACCTTTTGTTTCCTATCACTGAGCCAGTTACAGTTACCTTGCTACACATACTTTCCCTTAGCCTCATTATTCTCGTTTTATGTACCAAATTTACCGGCATATAATTTCCAGGCTCAGATTTTGTCCCCTTTTTGATTATTGGCGCCACATTTACTGTGCATCAGTCCTGTGGTACAGATCCTGTTATTATAGAATCTGTGAATATTAAAATAAAAGTCTGTCTATATTTACATTGTATTCTGCATGCCCACTACAAGAACTTTAATAAATATGTTAAAAAGAAGAGGGCCCGATACTAACCCCTGTGGTGCTCACTGGTAACTGTGACTTAGTTAGAGTGTGTTCCATTAACACTAACTCTTTGTTTCCTATCACTAAACCAGTTCTTAACCCAGTTTCACATATTTTCCCTTAGTCCCATTAGTCTCATTTTAAGTACCAATCTTACTGGCAATTTACTGGCATATAATTTCCAGGCTCAGATTTTGTCCCCTTTTTGATTACCGGCACCACATTTGCTATGTGCCAGTCCTGTCGTACAGGCCCTGTTATTATAGTGTCTGTGAATATTAAAAATAACACTGTGTAAACAACAAAGGAGACAAGCGAGGCGCAGAATAGTGCCCTATCAATGATGACACTATTAGACATGGTGATATGTAGTCCCTTTCACCTTGTTTGGTTGTGTATACCCACAACCAGGCTTGAGTGCCTTAATACAGCTGCCACTGGACCTCCACTGCCACTGCACGTGGAAATCGATAATCTGAAGATAGGAAAAGGTGTACCACGGTCCGCGCTGCTGTGACATAAAAGGATCACAAGGAAGGCAATGCTTCAATAAAACCTCGTTTATTCTTTCTCTCCTACGCGTTTCGAAGCCACATCCGAGCTCCTTCCTCAGGGATATCCCTGAGGAAGGAGCTCGGATGTGGCTCCGAAACATGTAGGAGAGAAAGAATAAACGAGGTTTTATTGAAGCATTGCCTTCCTTGTGATCCTTTTATGTCACAGCAGCGCGGACCGTGGTACACCTTTTCCTATCTTCAGATTAAAAATAACAGTCTGTCTATATCTATATTCTATTTTGTATGCCTCCTACAAGATCAATAATAATAAAAAGAAGAGGGCCCAATACTGACCACTGTGATTCCCCACTGTTAACTGTGACCCAGTCTGAGTGTTTTCCAATGATAACCACATTTTGTTTTCTACGTTTGAGCCAGTTCTTAACCCAGTTACACATATTTTCTTATTATTCTCATTTTATGGCCCAATATGCAGCTTCACAGGAACAACTCTGACTGAACATTTTAGTGAAATTGTGAGTACACAATAGTTCCCAGCTGCTTTACTGCTTCATGTTAGCTTCTCTTCACTTATTCAGTGATATAAACCATTTCCCCTAAATAACATAAATCACTCACAAACTAACCAGAGTATTAGAGGTACTGTTGAGACACCAAGTGTTCGGTGAAAACCACCTGGCTCCTGTAACCATGGTGGTCCTTGTAAAACTTCTCTTCACTCATTTAGTAACCCAAAACATTCCCTCCCATGAATTACTCTTTTGTGCTGATTTTCTCTTGATTGTAACCCTAAAATCCTAAAATATATTGACATATTAAGTTTACAATACTCAATTCAAATCTGTTTTAACCAACAATAGACGGGATCCTACTGTCCCACCAAATCACTAGAAGATGCTTCAGTTCGTTAGGACTCTGGTGCATAAGTGAACCAGAAGAAGACAACCAAATTTATTGGTAGACTTTGGGGCTAAATCATGTTGGAACCGTTATCTCTTCATTCTCACAGATTTGTTATTTATTAGACTTTTGTCAGATTCCGGTTATTTCTGTAACCAGTGGGGGTTTTCTTTCCTTAAACGAGGGGACCAACAATGGTGACCAGGTGTGTGTATATGCTCCCGCCATGTTATAGGTCGGCATCAGTGGAGCGTCTGGTAATAGAAGGATATCTGGTAGTGTTTAATCTCGGAGAACGATGCACGTGCAGAATGGCTCATCCCCAGTAGATAGCATTGCTCATATATTAGTCCGCAGCTGTTTCATATTTGGATCCGATGCGCGTGATATCCGCCATGTCCAGAAATCGTGTTTAATATTTAATCTATTCATTGTGACAACTACTCTCTTATTCATGAGAAAAAATAGAGTTATCCAGCCGCACCCTTGTGGTTAGTAAGATCCCGGTGCCCACAAATTATATCTCCCTCCAAAATGTGCCAAGAACCTCTGCCCATTGTTCGGTAAAGAGGAATCACGAGAACATAGAATTATGTTACATAATATCCCAGAGCAATGGCGGCCGGCAGGGAGGTTGTATGGGGCCAAGCAGTTCGGTGGCTTCTGCTCTGCCACATGGCCGAAAAAAACTTGTGGCCTATGTGACATACGGAGAAGGCAAAGACAAAGCCATACGCTAAGTGGAATAAAACATTCTACCAATGTTCATGTATTAGGAATGGATTGTCTATAGCCCATATAGCTGTATCTACGTGCGGTATGGCAGGTGAAATTAATTGGGGTTAAAGTGAACCTTTCACCAGGTTTTTCACTTATAAACCAAAATGATCACCTTCATCAGCACCTGTGCTCATTCCAGATCCTAAAACACAAGTGCGCATGTGCGAATTGGCGAGGTCTCGTGCAGGTGTGAGATCCACCCAGGTATGTGGATGACACAGGAGACGTCATCCATAAAGCCGGGCGAAATCTTGTCCCTGTGCAGACACATCGGCTCACACAAGTGCACCTTGTTCTTCCCAACTGTGGATGGAGCCTAAAACACCAGTGCGCATGCACGAGAATTAAGTGCGCAGGCGCAAGAGTTCCCTGTGTTGTGGATGAGACAGGAGACGTCATGCCACATAGCCAGATGAAATCTCATGCCTACCAGAGACCTCACCAATTTGTGCTTGCGCACTGTTTTAGGCTGTGCCCACAGTTGGGCAGCACAAGTGTATCGTGCTAAGGCCCAGGATACTCGGCAGTGGGGCAGATGGGTTATATCATGTTGGCGGTTCCCCGAGCCGTGGCCCTGGCGAACACTGAACAAAGGGGTGTATTTAACAGAATAGTTTATAAAGTTTGTTGACGCTAGCTGAGGCGTCCAGTCAGAGATGGCTGGTGCGGCATGGAGTTACTCCCAGGGGATAGATGTTGTTGCAGCTAGATAATATACCCTCCTCAGCCAGAGCAGGACCCTATGCTGTAGAAAAGGTGATGATGGGAGCTGTAGTGCAAGGAGGGCAGAGAGATAGCAGGAAGAAGGCAAGGAGACAGTCTCTTGTTCTTTACCTTTTACTTTGCAGTTCAGAAGTAAGTTCAGGGTGATGGTCCACCGGGTCGGCAGTCTGGCCAGTCTAAGAGAGCTAGAGACCGCCCTGCTGGATGGGTATATGGCTTACCAGCTGACTTCTCCTTGGGATGAGGTTGTAGGTGCCTGTAGCTTTCCTGTTCCGTTTAGCTCCCTCGTGGCTGACTGCCAGGCAGACAGGCAACACAGATCTATGAGCAGCCGGACCCACACCTGCTCTCTAGTCCTTTGGTAGTTGCTATGCCCAAGGCAGTCCCACACAGTGTGGCTACTGTGCTTGAGAAGAGCCTCCAGTGCAACTGCAGTCCTCAAGATCTGGCAGCTCGGGGTCCTGGTACCCCTCCTGCACTGAGCTGCTGCTTGACCTGGAAACCAACATTAGACTTCTGCTCTATCTCACTGACTAACTCCAACTCACTAACTCCTGTTGCCACTCCTCCCTGCTACCCACTACCGCTAACCCCTCCCTCCAAACCAGAGTCTGTCACAGCTTCAAAGAGGGCCTTCTTGTGCCAGGCCATGATCAGAGTTCAGGCAGTGTGTGTCTGCCATGGGAGTCTAACATAGGGTACCTGAATTTTCCTCAGATATGGCATTAGTACTGATGACTTTAAACACCATTGTGGTGACCAGGACCGCAGAGGCGCAAAACAAGGTGCACCTGCATGAGCGGCTATGTTTCTGCGCAGGTGCGGGATTTTCCCTAGCTATGCGGATGATGGCTCCTGTGTCATCCACGTCAATCATAACAAGAGGATGGTGATCAGTGTGCAGAGGAGGGATGGAGGGTGCAGTCAATCACATCCATTAGACCTGACTGCCAGATATAAATACAGAGCAGGAGATTTTTAAAAGATATTTGGAGCGGATTCTGGGGGAGTCAGCGGATAATCTGCACCTTCATGAATGCAGCATGGTCACTGAGCTTAAGCTTTAAAAAGGAGGCTAAGAGACGCAAAACAGAGATTAAAACGTTAATCATACTTACCGCGCTCCAGTGCGCCCCCATGGTTGAATACCCAGTACATCACTGGTTAATCCCACACATACACCTGACACTGCACTGCACCTTACCAGAGGGGGCAGCTCAGCAGCTCCCTTATTATTCTGTGACAAGAGAATGGGAAGAGCAGATGGTGGAGACTAATATTATAAAACCAGAGTGGTAGTGACAGTCAGTTGAGTTTTCATCCTGTAGAGACTGAGGAAGTGAACGACTGTAGTGTAAAAGGGCTGCCTAGGCCTCTCCAAGTGCTACACTCCCGCCTAGACGGGTCTGAGAAAATGAGACAGGGAGAACAGAGAAACACACTGGGAGACTGAGTTACCTCAAATCGCCAGGAGAGCGCCGACGATACCGTATCCGAAACTGTGATTGACACACACAGCACAGTAAACACCGGGATAGTGGAGGTTGCAGATCTACTCTGTACCTCAGTGAAGCAACACGGCGGGGTCAGAAATACAGAGGAAAGACTCAAGTTGCCTAGCAAAGGGGGGTACCTGTGAGGAGAAACAGGGCCAGCAGCCTAGCTAAAGCAGCAGCAGGGCCACACACACAGCGCAGGAGAGGGAAGCTGAGGACCCGGACAGGGTGGGAACAACCCGGCCCCGGTACAGACTCCGTGGACAGTACTCTGCTAACAACATCATATGCAGTAAAAACTTGGAAAACATCAAAACCGTGAGTCTGTGTGACCCTTGTGCTCAAATCCTGCGTTCCCTCACAAGCAGCTATAATCTCTACTACTAACCCTATCCTGCAACATCCATAGCATCAATCATAGACTGATACTATCTCTGCCCCGGGGAACCAAACTCTACCTGCTGCGGAGAGCCATTACATCTCCAGCTGCCAAACATCATCCCAGAGGTTCTGCAGCAGCGTTGGTCACCCTGACCACAACCCGTGGGTGGCGTCACAGCAAACTCCCCTGTAAATATCCCCCCATTACTTGCGGAACCCGGGACATGGTCCGGACCAAGACCGCCGTGATATCCCCTGCAGTACCCCGGTCCGGTACTGAGTACCCCGTCCCAGTGGGCTCCACACTTCCATGCCGCTCTCACACTTGCTTCGGAGTCCGCTCATTAAGCCTCATACATATTCACTGCATCCCCCGCCCACAATGTGTAGTTTGTTGCAGTCTGACGCCCTCTGTGTCGACGTCTGTGACATACACATTCGAATACAAAAATAAATAATCATAAAAAAGAGCATAGGGTTCCCTGTATGTTTGATTTTCACTGTACATAAAGCAGACAGCTGCGGCTTGTAGATAAATCAGACAGCTGCGGCTTGTAGATAAATCAGACAGCTGCGGCTTGTAGATAAATCAGACAGCTGCGGCTTGTAGATAAATCAGACAGCTGCGGCTTGTAGATAAAGCAGACAGCTGCGGCTTGTAGATAAATCAGACAGCTGCGGCTTGTAGATAAATCAGACAACTGCGGCTTGTAGATAAAGCAGACAGCTGCGGCTTGTAGATAAATCAGACAGCTGCGGCTTGTAGATAAAGCAGACAGCTGCGGCTTGTAGATAAATCAGACAGCTGCGGCTTGTAGATAAAGCAGACAGCTGCGGCTTGCAGCCCCCAGCTGTTCACTTCATATTGGCTTGGTATCAAAACATGGGGACAGTTTTTTTTAAATGATTTTTCTTTTACATCAGTGTGTATGTACGGCAACCAAGCACAGAGGGGACGCAGTGAACAGGGACGTAATGACCGGAGTCGCAGGGGTCTTGGGAGGATGGGGGCCTCTGGGGGCCCACTGCTTCAGCTGGATCTGTGACCTCACAAGGATGCAGATCCAGCTGAAATGCATTGAGACCCATCCAGCCACTGTGCGCTGAATACAGGAGGACACCGGGCGATGTGGGAGCGGAGGACAGGTGAGTGCAATGTAACACTTATGTGTTAGGGACAGAACAGGGATGGATCTATAAGGATTGAGACCATTTAAACCAGGGTGGAGGCGTATATACAAGGAGGAGGCCCATATAACCAGGAAGGGGGCACAAGGAGGACCATATAACCAGGAGGGGGGCACAAGGAGGACCATATATACCAGGAAGGAGACACAAGGAGGACCATATATACCAGGAAGGAGACACAAGGAGGACCATATATACCAGGAGGGGGGCACAAGGAGGACCATATATACCAGGAGGGGGCACAAGGAAGACCATATATACCAGGAAGGAGACACAAGGAGGACCATATATACCAGGAAGGAGACACAAGGAGGACCATATATACCAGGAGGGGGGCACAAGGAGGACCATATATATAGCAGGAGGGGGGCACAAGGAAGACCATATATACCAGGAAGGAGACACAAGGAGGACCAATATATACCAGGAAGGAGACACAAGGAGGACCATATAACCAGGAAGGAGACACAAGGACGACCATATATACCAGGAAGGAGACACAAGGAGGACCATATATACCAGGAAGGAGACACAAGGAGGACCATATATACCAGGAAGGGGACACAAGGAGGACCATATATACCAGGAAGGAGACACAAGGAGGACCATATATACCAGGAAGGGGACACAAGGAGGACCATATATACCAGGAAGGAGACACAAGGAGGACCATATATACCAGGAAGGAGACACAAGGAGGACCATATATACCAGGAAGGGGACACAAGGAGGACCATATATACCAGGAAGGGGACACAAGGAGGACCATATATACCAGGAAGGAGACACAAGGAGGACCATATATACCAGGAAGGGGACACAAGGAGGACCATATATACCAGGAAGGAGACACAAGGAGGACCATATATACCAGGAAGGAGACACAAGGAGGACCATATATACCAGGAAGGGGACACAAGGAGGACCATATATACCAGGAAGGGGACACAAGGAGGACCATATATACCAGGAAGGGGACACAAGGAGGACCATATATACCAGGAAGGGGGCACAAGGAGGACCATATATACCAGGAAGGGGGCACAAGGAGGACCATATATACCAGGAAGGGGACACAAGGAGGACTATATATACCAGTAAGGAGACACAAGGAGGACCATATATACCAGGAAGGGGACACAAGGAGGACCATATATACCAGGAGGGGGGCACAAGGAAGACCATATATACCAGGAAGGGGACACAGGGAGGACCATATATACGAGAAAGGGGACACAAGGAGGACCATATATACCAGTAAGGAGACACAAGGAGGACCATATATACCAGGAAGGGGACACAAGGAGGACTATATATACCAGTAAGGAGACACAAGGAGGACCATATATACCAGGAAGGGGACACAAGGAGGACTATATATACCAGTAAGGAGACACAAGGAGGACCATATATACCAGGAAGGGGGCACAAGGAGGACCATATAACCAGAAAGGGGGCACAAGGAGGACCATATATACCAGGAAGGGGACACAAGGAGGACCATATATACCAGGAAGGAGACACAAGGAGGACCATATATACCAGGAAGGAGACACAAGGAGGACCATATACACCAGGAAGGGGGCACAAGGAGGACCATATATACCAGGAAGGAGACACAAGGAGGACCATATATACCGGAAGGGGACACAAGGAGGACCATATATACCAGGAAGGGGACACAAGGAGGACCATATATACCAGGAAGGGGACACAAGGAGGCCCATATAACCAGGAAAGGGACACAAGGAGGACCATATATACCAGGAAAGGGACTCAAGGAGGACCATATATACCAGGAAAGGGACACAAGGAGGACTATATATACCAGGAAGGAGACACAAGGAGGACCATATATACCAGGAAGGAGACACAAGGAGGACCACATCTGACCAATGTATGTGTATGCGGGGCCCAGGTCAAAATTTTGCTCCGGGGCCCATCAGATTCTAGTTGCGCCACTAGCAGTGACCATATATGAAGCTTAATGAACAGACTGGGAAACACGTGTAAGAGCGGCATAGAAGCGCGGTGAGTAGGATTTAGCTGGCTAATTACAGTTTTGCTTCCTTTGGCCGCTCCCCGGCTGAACTGCACAGGAGCACAGACGTCCCTGAGCAGTCCCTGTTCGGGGTTCGTGCACAGACACTAGGTGTCCGGTACAGACCATGAACTCTACAGTTGGGGGTCGCCCATCGCTCGTCTGCACCAATAATGAATCTGAAGAAACTGAATCATTTTGAGATTATTTTTGCAGCGACATAAACAATGTAGCAATAAGCCTGATGTGATTAATAATCATTTCCCTCTGTCTCCTTCATATGATCTTATTACTATGAGGAATAAAAACGATCAGATTAGATGAAGATGATAAACACGCGGAGATCTCGTCCTGACGTCTCAGATCAAACATTTACAATATGGCTGTAATCTGTTGTGACTTTACACACGGCGGCGGCTCTTCTAATGATGCTACATACAGTAATTAACATAATTACACACAGATATCTAGAATGGAGTCCTGTTATGACTTAAGGAACAATAAGCTCCTGATGTAACGTGCAGCGGGGCGGCTGCTGTGGGCGAGGTGGTCATGTCTTACGCCCCGGCACGGTACATGGAGATGGGGGTCCTGGCTGGGTGTGTGTGAGCTTGTGCCGGGAGATGATACACCTTCACAGGACGCATGATGATGACTCCGGCCGGCCAGGACCAGATGTTATACAGTTCAATGAGTGAGAAAACCAAAGAACAGATATTGCGTTACTCCACCGTCACTTGATGACAACTATGTACGGTGGATTGTGGGTGCACAACGTCTCCCATGTTTCCTCTACACACAGTCTCTTTATTTCTCCACCTTCACTTGTTCCTGTCTCCATTAGTCTCACTTCCTTCACCACAACCAGCTCAGTACTACAGCGCAGTCATTGAAAGTCTTATCTTCAACCGGTGGTTCCACATCCTACACTCCTTAGTATTCTTTGCCAACACCGTAGACATTGAGCTCGCAGCTTGTGGACCCTTATGGGACTCCTATCTGGGACGCTTTCCTATCTCACATTGTCTGCACTGTCCTGTCTCATTGCCTTACTGAGTTCTAAACTCAGGGCCGTGCTGCTATCCCAGAACCCATCCCAGGCCCATCCCAGGTCCTATCCCAGGGCCCATCCCAGGTCCTATCAAAGGACCGATCCCAGGTCCTATCCCAGGGCCCATCCCAGGTCCTATCCCAGGACCAATCCCAGGTCCTATCCCAGGACCCATCCCAGGTCCTATCCCAGGACCCATCCCAGGTCCTATCCCAGGGCCCATCCCAGGTCCTATCCCAGGGCCCATCCCAGGTCCTATCCCAGGGCCCATTCCAGGTCCTATCCCAGGACCAATCCCAGGTCCTATCCCAGGACCCATCCCAGGTCCTATCCCAGGACCGATCCCAGGTCCTATCCAAGGGCCCATCCCAGGTCCTATCCCAGGACCAATCCCAGGTCCTATCCCAGGACCCATCCCAGGTCCTATCCCAGGACCGATCCCAGGTCCTATCCAAGGGCCCATCCCAGGTCCTATCCCAGGACCAATCCCAGGTCCTATCCCAGGACCGATCCCAGGTCCTATCCAAGGGCCCATCCCAGGTCCTATCCCAGGACCAATCCCAGGTCCTATCCCAGGACCGATCCCAGGTCCTATCCAAGGGCCCATCCCAGGTCCTATCCCAGGACCAATCCCAGGTCCTATCCCAGGGCCCATCCCAGGTCCTATCCCAGGACCAATCCCAGGTCCTATCCCAGGACCCATCCCAGGTCCTATCCCAGGACCCATCCCAGGTCCTATCCCAGGGCTCATCCCAGGTCCTATCCCAGGACCCATCCCAGGTCCTATCCCAGGACCCATCCCAGGTCTTATCCCAGGATCCATCCCCGGTCCTATCCCAGGGCCCATCCCAGGTCCTATCCCAGGTCCTATCCCAGGACCCATCCCAGGTCCTATCCCAGGACCCATCCCAGGTCCTATCCCAGGACCAATCCCAGGAGATCTCACTGGCCTTCAGTTAGTTCTCACTTTGTACTCTGAATCACACTCTCCACTCCCCAGTCCCCACTCATACTAGAAACATCCACATTATGCGGCTCTGCTACTAGCCAGACCTTAGGTCCACTTCCATCACATGCTGGGCCCTATCTTAACTCCTGACAGGAAACAGTCCCTGTCCCCTCAGTATAGCTCCTCACAATATGGGCTAGTCCCAAACATTAACTCTATCCTTCCCTAATGTCAAGCCAAATACCTTCTATCACAATTAACTCTTGACACCTCGTCTCAGCCTCTCGTACAGCCAGATCAGATCCCACACACTGCACTGATGAGGGGCAGTCACCCCGATACGCAGCGTCTGCAGTTTGGGGTTCTGATTTGGCACAAACCCTAAGTCATATTAAGGCTTGTCAAAGAGTCGATGATGACTTATAGGATTGTCACCCTAAATAGGCGACTCTAGAGTTTATCCTTCAGCGGAGTTTTCACCCTGGGTCAGTTCTTCTGTGTATCGGCCGAGGGACATGCCGGTAAAGCCCGATCTCAAGTAAACACCATGCGGGAGATGAGGTCTGGTGGCCCGGATAGCAGGAGGGAGCTGTGGGAGAAGCTGGTAAGGGGACTATGATTCATTTTTTAAATCTTTATCTTATAAGTTTGTTGGTCATAAAAATGAATCATCAAAAGAACGTGATTACTATAAATATATTATTATTAATATATCATCGAGAAAGATCGTCAGAGACAAGTAAATACAAGTGTATCGAGAGCACAAGACTGCAGACAAATTATTACACCAACAATAATGATCGGCGATGGGGTGAAAGAACCTGTATAGGGACGGTAGGGAGATCAGGGCGCAGCCGCAGGTAAGTGCAGGAGGTCATGTCTCTCACTATGAGCAGGGCACTCCGCTGTCTTTGTCCCCCCAGTCTGTGGTGTGTAGTGCACCAGACACCGTTGGTCTGTGCACCACTATCACGCACGGTATCCGGACCCTCCCTAGACCACGGTGTGACAGGGTCCAGACAAAGTCCATCAGAAATGTGGTCAATCTGTATACATGTGCCAGAAAAGTGTTCCTCCATATACAGTAATAACAATAAACAATTCCCAGGTCCGGTATCTATTCCAGTCCTCCATGGTAATTGGTCTTCACTTCTGCACCCAACATCCTTGGTCAAACATCAAGGTTCTTACTAAGACCGGAGACATCATGGAGTCACCCAAGGTTTAATCACAAGTCTCACGTGATGTCATGGCTGTGATAGTCCTAGAGATACTCAGGATGCATGGCACAGAAGGGAGGACAGACTAGATCCCGGACCAAGGCATCGAGAATCGAATCGCCCATCTCTATTGGTGACCAATATTCCCTCTATATTAGACACCTTGAAAACCAAAGATAAAGTAACAAACCTATGAAGTCAACAAATTAAAAACATCTTTATATATAACAAAACATGTCTAATCATAAGAAAGTTACTTTGTTTCTAACAGTAATCAGTCACCTGTGGCGCCTCTGCGGTGTGGCTGCCACAAATGGTAATTCATGTAGATCGATTGTAATACCAAGTCTGGGGAGAATTGAGGCGTCCTCTGCTCGAAACCCAACACTTTCCAAACTTCAGCCAGGAAATTGAGGGCAGTAGAGTCCCTAGTTGGGCAGACCCAGCTACTGGTTGGAGGAGTTAGGATAGGGAGGGTAGAGGTAGACAAGAGGAGAGGTTCATTCTATGTTGGGTCACGAGGCCAACAGGAGGACCAGCTGAAGTCAGGGCACCAGGCCCTAGGTCGCCAGGTTTCCAGGACCTGGTAACAGAATCTGGAGGTTGCTGGACTTTATGCCCAGTAGCAACACACAAGTGGAACGATCTGAAGCACAGTAAGAGAGACCACAGAGCTGTTAGGAAATACAGCTGCTCACAGGGCTCGCGTTGCCTGCCTGGCTGGAAGTTACTCATAGCAAAAGAAAAACAGAAGAGCTTTCTAGCACCTAGAAACTTTCACTAGACAAAATCAGAAGGGAGGTCCCTATACCTCAGTCCAGCAGAGCAGACTACAGTTCTCCCCAGACTGGCTGGACCATGAGTCTGGTGGTGCTTGTACCCTGGACCTACAGGAAAGGTAAAGAACTCAGAGACTGTCTTGTGTGTCTCCTTTCCTCCTGCACCTTCACACCTACTACCACCCCCATCATCCTCCTCCTCATCCCTCAGGAGCCAGCCCTGGTTGGAGAGGGTTAAATATCACCCTGCCATTCCACCTATCTCCTGAGGATAAACTGCAGTGCCAGCCAACTACTGGCTGGAAACTCCAACTGGCGTCACAAACATTTATTATTTTTTAATATCTTTATTTTCTCCATTTATACTGTCCCTTACCAATGTGATCCATGATTGTGCTCGACAAGTAAATTGTGATTCTGAGGCCTGAGAACTCCGATATAATTGTGTGTGATGAGGCTGTAGTCTGAGCTCCGTATTCTGAGCTTGGAGCAAAGACGGTGATTTGTCCTCATTACAGCCGGTCTCGTCTCCTATCTGCGGGTTGTGGTTACTCTTTTCAGCACCGGATGATCTTGCTCTGACCTCGTCCTCGACTTATTGAAAACAGAATTTAATGATTAAATGTAACTTTTCTGAAAAATGTTGAGACGTGATCGGTGATCCAGGATGATCCAGCATCGGTCAGTTACACTGCGGCAATTCATGCTGTCAGGTTCATTATACTTAAGCAAATGGTACAAAGGGGCAATAGAAAAGGACTCCAAAATTGTACTTAATCTTTTTATGTCTAATTTGAAGACAGCAGGTCAGTGATGTACAGCATATTTACTGAGCGGTGATAGTTGTGGCGCACGCTCCGCGCCCATGCGGGTCAGCAGCTTTGATCGACTTCTGCCATCCATGTGTCGCGCCCCGGCATCTTGGTCAGCACAGTGGTACTGCACCTACTCCACACGTGTGGTACCATTGCTTTCAGGTAAGACAGGGACACAAACCTGAGACACACACACCCTACATCCAACACCATTCCCAACTCCAGGCCAGGGGATGCAGAGAGCAGGGCCGGCCTTAGCCTAAATGGTGCCCTGTGCAAAACTGCCTTTTGGTGCCCCCGTCCTATTGATTTTTGTACCCAGTTTCCCAGGATACAAATGGGAACAGGACGACATTTTTTATATTCTAAAATAATTTATTCACATATATTGTACAATAAACTCTTCCAAATTTGTGCCCAGGAATCTGCAACTCAAATTCATATTAATTCCACTATGTCTGCATTTACACTAAAAGGGATAACCTAATTCTGTATATTTATACCGTATCCATGGATATTACATAATGGGTGGTACATGTGGATCTCACCAATAGGGCGATGTGTATCTGAAGAATGAGGCGCTGACGCTCTATGTGGAGATTGATGGGACTGTTCTGTCATCTCTTGGCTGAGGACGGCGCTGTTCCTGGCTCTATTGATGGGATCAGCATCTACTATACGTTTCTCCCAAATCTTGTAGATCTGCCATATATATACAAAACTAGAAATAGGCCTGGTGCTATTGCATCGGGAATGCGGTGAAATGAACAGGTGCCGTAGAAATAGCCACTGAATAGTGCTGTCCTGTCTCCAGAAAGTACGCTGCTGTTGCAGGATTTATATGTTGTATACGGTGGCTCAGTGGTTAGCACTGTATATGGTGGCTCAGTGGTTAGCACTGTATATGGTGGCTCAGTGGTTAGCACTGTATATGGTGGCTCAGTGGTTAGCACTGTATATGGTGGCTCAGTGGTTAGCACTGTATATGGTGGCTCAGTGGTTAGCACTGTATATGGTGGCTCAGTGGTTAGCACTGTATATGGTGGCTCAGTGGTTAGCACTGTATACGGTGGCTCAGTGGTTAGCACTGTATATGGTGGCTCAGTGGTTAGCACTGTATATGGTGGCTCAGTGGTTAGCACTGTATATGGTGGCTCAGTGGTTAGCACTGTATACGGTGGCTCAGTGGTTAGCACTGTATATGGTGGCTCAGTGGTTAGCACTGTATATGGTGGCTCAGTGGTTAGCACTGTATATGGTGGCTCAGTGGTTAGCACTGTATACGGTGGCTCAGTGGTTAGCACTGTATATGGTGCTCAGTGGTTAGCACTGTATATGGTGGCTCAGTGGTTAGCACTGTATATGGTGGCTCAGTGGTTAGCACTGTATATGGTGGCTCAGTGGTTAGCACTGTATATGGTGGCTCAGTGGTTAGCACTGTATATGGTGGCTCAGTGGTTAGCACTGTATATGGTGGCTCAGTGGTTAGCACTGTATATGGTGGCTCAGTGGTTAGCACTGTATATGGTGGCTCAGTGGTTAGCACTGTATATGGTGGCTCAGTGGTTAGCACTGTATATGGTGGCTCAGTGGTTAGCACTGTATACGGTGGCTCAGTGGTTAGCACTGTATATGGTGGCTCAGTGGTTAGCACTGTATACGGTGGCTCAGTGGTTAGCACTGTATATGGTGGCTCAGTGGTTAGCACTGTATATGGTGGCTCAGTGGTTAGCACTGTATATGGTGGCTCAGTGGTTAGCACTGTATATGGTGGCTCAGTGGTTAGCACTGTATATGGTGGCTCAGTGGTTAGCACTGTATACTGGTGGCTCAGTGGTTAGCACTGTATATGGTGGCTCAGTGGTTAGCACTGTATATGGTGGCTCAGTGGTTAGCACTGTATATGGTGGCTCAGTGGTTAGCACTGTATACGGTGGCTCAGTGGTTAGCACTGTATATGGTGGCTCAGTGGTTAGCACTGTATATGGTGGCTCAGTGGTTAGCACTGTATATGGTGGCTCAGTGGTTAGCACTGTATATGGTGGCTCAGTGGTTAGCACTGTATATGGTGGCTCAGTGGTTAGCACTGTATATGGTGGCTCAGTGGTTAGCACTGTATATGGTGGCTCAGTGGTTAGCACTGTATATATGGTGGCTCAGTGGTTAGCACTGTATATGGTGGCTCAGTGGTTAGCACTGTATATGGTGGCTCAGTGGTTAGCACTGTATACGGTGGCTCAGTGGTTAGCACTGTATATGGTGGCTCAGTGGTTAGCACACTGTATATATGGTGGCTATGTGGTCTGTCACTGTAATAGAGGCTCAGTGGTTAGCACTGTATATGGGGGCTCAGTGGTTAGCACTGTATATGGTGGCTCAGTGGTTATAATGGTGCTAGTGGTTCATGTTAGCTGTAAGTGTAGCCTCAGTGGTTAGCACATGTGTGTGGTGGCTCATGGTTAGCACTGTTAGGTGGCTCGGTGGTTAGCACTGTATGGTGGCTCAGTGGTTAGCACTGTATGGTGGCTCAGGGTTAGCACTGTATTAGTGGTTCACGTTATGATGTCATGTGACTGTATGGTCAGTGGTTTAATGATATGTGCTCAGTGGTTAGCACTGATACGTGGCTCAGTGGTGTAGCACTGTATAGTGTGCCTCATGTGTAGCTCAGTAGGTTGCGTCATGGGTCGTTTAGCACTGTATATGGTGGCTCAGTGGTTAGCACTGTATATGGTGGCTCATGGTTAGCACTGTATATGGCTCAGTGGTTAGACTGTAATGGTGGCCAGTGGATTAGCACTGTTGGTATGGTGGCTCGAGTGGTGCTCAGTGTAATGAATGGTGGCTCAGTGGTTAGCTGTTTGTGGCTCAGTGGTTAGCACTGTGTGGTGGCTCAGTGGTTAGCACTGTATACGGTGGCTGGTTTAGCACTGTATGGTGGCTCAGTGGTTAGCACTGTATATTGGTGGCTCAGTGGTTAGCACTGTATATGGTGGCTCAGTAGTTAGCACTGTATGGTGGCTCAGTGGTAAGTATATGATGGCTCAGTGGTTAGCACTGTATACGGTGGCTCAGTGGTTAGCACTGTATGCGGTGGCTCATGTATTAGCACTGTATAGGTGGCTCGTGGTTAGCACTGTATACAGTGGCTCAGTGGTTACACTGTATGGTGGCTCAGTGGTTAGCACTGTTGTGGTGGCTCAGTGGTTAGCACTGTATGGTGGCTCAGTGGTTAGCACTGTATGGTGGCTCAGTGGTTAGCACTGTATGGTGGCTCAGTGGTTAGCACTGTATGGTGGCTCAGTGGTTAGCACTGTATGGTGGTCAGTGGTTAGCACTGTATAGGTGGCTCAGTGGTTGACTGTTAATGGTGGCTCAGTGGTTAGCACTGTACGGTAGCTCAGTGGTTAGCACTGTATATGGTGGCTCAGTGGTTAGCACTGTATATGGTGCTCAGTGGTTAGCACTGTATATGGAGGCTCATGTGGTTAGCACTGTATATGGTGGCTCAGTGGTTAGCACTGTATGGTGGATCAGTGGTTAGTACTGTATGGTGGCTCAGTGGTTAGCACTGTATATGGTGACTCAGTGATTAGCACTGTATGGTGGCTCAGTGGTTAGCATTGTATACGGTGGCTCAGTGGTTAGCACTGTATACGGTGGCTCAGTGGTTAGCACTGTATGGTGGCTCAGTGGTTAGCACTGTAATATGGTGGCTCAGTGGTTAGCACTGTATATGGTGGCTCAGTGGTTAGCACTGTATATGGTGGCTCAGTGGTTAGCACTGTATATGGTGGCTCAGTGGTTAGCACTGTATATGGTGGCTCAGTGGTTAGCACTGTATATGGTGGCTCAGTGGTTAGCACTGTATATGGTGGCTCAGTGGTTAGCACTGTATATGGTGGCTCAGTGGTTAGCACTGTATATGGTGGCTCAGTGGTTAGCACTGTATATGGTGGCTCAGTGGTTAGCACTGTATACGGTGGCTCAGTGGTTAGCACTGTATATGGTGGCTCAGTGGTTAGCACTGTATATGGTGGCTCAGTGGTTAGCACTGTATACGGTGGCTCAGTGGTTAGCACTGTATGGTGGCTCAGTGGTTAGCACTGTATATGGTGGCTCAGTGGTTAGCACTGTATATGGTGGCTCAGTGGTTAGCACTGTATACGGTGGCTCAGTGGTTAGCACTGTATATGGTGGCTCAGTGGTTAGCACTGTACGGTGACTCAGTGGTTAGCACTGTATACGGTGGCTCAGTGGTTAGCACTGTATACGGTGGCTCAGTGGTTAGCACTGTATACGGTGGCTCAGTGGTTAGCACTGTATACGGTGGCTCAGTGGTTAGCACTGTATACGGTGGCTCAGTGGTTAGCACTGTATATGGTGGCTCAGTGGTTAGCACTGTATATGGTGGCTCAGTGGTTAGCGCTGTATATGGTGGCTCAGTGGTTAGCGCTGTATATGGTGGCTCAGTGGTTAGCACTGTATATGGTGGATCAGTGGTTAGCACTGTATATGGTGGCTCAGTGGTTAGCACTGTATATGGTGGCTCAGTGGTTAGCGCTGTATAAGGTGGCTCAGTGGTTAGCACTGCATATGGTGGCTCATTGGTTAACACAGTATACGGTGGCTCAGTGGTTAGTACAGTATATGATGCCTCAGTGGTTTGCACTGTATACGGTGGCTCAGTCGTTAGCACTGTATACAGTGAAGGAGGAGGAGAGTCTGTATACTGATCACTATATACTATATATATATGTGTATGAGGAGGAGAGCCCTGATCAAAGGAGCTGACAATCTGACCACACAGGATGATAAAGACCCTGTATACTGATCACTATATACTATATATATATACACACTGTACAGGTGTATGAGGAGGAGAGCCTGTATACTGATCACTATATATTTATACATATACACTGTACAGGTGTATGAGGAGGAGAGCCCTGATCACAGGAGCTGACAATCTTAGGACACAGGAATGATAAAGAACCTGTATACTGATCACTATATACTATATATATACACTGCACAGGTGTATGAGGAGGAGAGCCTGTATAATGAGGCAGGAGCCTGGACTCAGTAGTGACAGGAGATCAGTGATCTGGAGGCCTTCCTTCCTCTCAGAGCTCGGTGCTGGGTCGGTGCTGTGTGTGACTGAGAAACCTGATACTGCACAGAGCTCCCAGCACTAAAAGTTTCTTATCTTAGAGCCTGCACCTATTACTGCAGGGCTGAAGATGGCAATTAGCAGTGACCTCCTCACCTCCATAGAAGAGTCCTCGGTTGAGGGGACGCTCCTCCGTTCTGCACTGGCTGGAGGCCAGGAGGAAACTTGATGGTTCTGGAGAGAGGAGGGACGGTCTACTGCATGGTTCATCTTCGTTCTGCTGAGGTACACTGTGCTGTACACAGCACAACAGAATGAGTGCTTTCAACTTAAGATTTGGGCGCAGGAAGGAACAGCGAGGCCCCTGCAAATCACAGTGACTGCTGTCTCCCTGCAGCGCCCCCTGGAGCATGGCGCCCTGTGCGGCCGCACAACTCGCACATGCCTAGGGCCGGCCCTGGCAGAGAGGAAGAGACCCCTCTAGGGGGCAGTCCCCATCTGATGGCTGGAGGAAGGAGTAATCTAGGGGGTAGGAGGAGTTAGTCAGTGAGTGAGAAAGACTTGAAACAGAGCAAGGTGGAGTTCTAGGGGTCACTGGAGCTGGGGAGGAGTGGGACCAGTGGGTAGGTCACCTGTCACGCGCTTAGTTGGCGCTGACGTTGCTGGATGCTGCTGTGTATGTGTTTGTCTTTAAGAGCTGCATGGTTGATAGTTGTGAAGGTCTTGGCCTCCTGTGTTGTGCTCCAGAACTGCATTCACTATTAGGTACAACTGCTCGTCGAGGGGTGAATGTGTGACTCACCCGAACTCTCCTCCCCCTGGTCTTTAAGTAGCCTCTCCTTCCACCAGGTGGTGCTGCTGATAGGGTCTCACTCTATGCCTGGAAGCCATGCTGTGCTGATGACTCACCCAGGCCAGGGGACTCACATCTCAGGCGCAGTCTGGAGGTCATGGGTGGCGGTGGCCCTGGTGGTCAATGAAAAGTGTGAAAAAGAAAAAATAATAAAAATAATGTTCGTTCGTGACGCCACCTGTAGGCCCCGGTGATGGCACCGGCACAGCTGGAACCTCCGGGATGATGGGCGGCAGCAAAATGGAATGGCTCCCTACAGGAGGAGCGGGGTCCCCCGGGGTATTGGAAGTAGGAATGGGTGGTGGAGTACGGAAGCACAGTCACTGTGGAGCAAGGCAGGTAAATGACAGTTCAAGGAAGTTCATGTACATCCTCCAATGCGGTGTATATGATACAATGTACGAAGTGCAACACAGGAATGTATATTGGGGAAACAATGCAAAAGCTACAAACAAGGATGAATTTACACAGACATACAATAAGGAATAAGCTGTAGGAATACACGTCTCTGAGCCTGGACACAGCATGGCCGACCTAACTCTGTCTCTTGCTCTGCTGCCCTGCGCGGATCCCGCTTGTTTGACCAGGCCTGTCGAGATAAATGTGATCCCCTTTTCTCTCCAAGGAGACCCCAACTCTGTTTAGCGCTTCTGGTGAGGACCGTGCTTGGTGTAGGCCGATTGGGTCGTGCTCCTATGAAGACATCGACCACTCCGGGTTTGTGGTTCAGGGGTGTAGCCGGCTGGATCACTTCGCAGCCGGTACTCCGGGTTTGGACTGGACAAGGATACTCAGTTACCCGTTCTATTCTTGGCCCCTTTCTCTTCTGGGTCACCAGGTTAAGGTGCCCTCCCTGTTAGCTTCTCTCTGCTGTTCTGTAGCTTCTCCAACTCTGCTTCATCTGCTGCGCTGATCCTTTGCAGCTCCCCTCTGACTGTCTCTGCACTCTCTTGTTCTAACTCCTGATCTAACCCCTTGCTGCTTTCCCCACTGCTTTATCACCTAGCCTCTCCTCCCACCAGGACCGGTTACTCTAGTCTAATTGGACCTCTATCACTAAGTGTTTGCATGTGGTGCTGGAGACTCAGACGTATTCTACTCATTACCAAAACAAAGAATACGGCCCCTTCAGTCAGGGGTGCAGTACCCTTTTGTGACGCACTCTTAGTGGGGCACCACACTGACCTGTGTGTTTGTGTTGCTGAAGTCCTTTCCTTTGGAGTTGTTGTATCCCAGTTCTGTGGAGGGAGGTGAGGGGGGAATAGCACAGGGCTGGTGGAGGAGGTTAGGGAGAGGCTGGAGGCCCGAACCTTCTCACCATCAGAGATACAGTCGGGATCAGGGTCATTCAGGATTCCTACACTAGGGTCAGACTAGTCTTCCCTGGTCACCCTGCCCGTAACTGCCATTCCCTCATCAGTATTCTCACTACACCGTGACATTATCAGCAGCCCATACCTTTTCCCTTGAGTCACCATGTCTCACACTGTCTCAGCTGATGCATTTTCTCGCCTGATGCAGAACATCTCTGAAGAGGTCACTGGTCTGCAGACTCAGGATCAGTGGAGCAGTACTGCTCGGAGGATCAGAGGAGGAGCACTGCTCGGAGGATCAGTGGAGGAGCGCTGCTCGGAGGATCAGTGGAGGAGTACTGCTCGGAGGATCAGTGGAGGAGCACTGCTCGGAGGATCAGTGGAGGAGCACTGCTCGGAGGATCAGTGGAGGAGCACTGCTCGGAGGATCAGTGGAGGAGTACTGCTCGGAGGATCAGTGGAGGAGCGCTGCTCGGAGGATCAGTGGAGGAGTACTGCTCGGAGGATCAGTGGAGGAGCACTGCTCGGAGGATCAGTGGAGGAGCACTGCTCGGAGGATCAGTGGAGGAGCACTGCTTGGAGGATCAGTGGAGGAGCACTGCTCGGAGGATCAGTGGAGGAGCACTGCTCGGAGGATCAGTGGAGGAGTACTGCTCGGAGGATCAGTGGAGGAGTACTGCTCGGAGGATCAGTGGAGGAGTACTGCTTGGAGGATCAGTGGAGGAGCACTGCTCGGAGGATCAGTGGAGGAGCGCTGCTCGGAGGATCAGTGGAGGAGCACTGCTCGGAGGATCAGTGGAGGAGTACTGCTCGGAGGATCAGTGGAGGAGTACTGCTTGGAGGATCAGTGGAGGAGCACTGCTCGGAGGATCAGTGGAGGAGCACTGCTCGGAGGATCAGTGGAGGAGTACTGCTCGGAGGATCAGTGGAGGAGTACTGCTCGGAGGATCAGTGGAGGAGCACTGCTCGGAGGATCAGTGGAGGAGTACTGCTCGGAGGATCAGTGGAGGAGTACTGCTTGGAGGATCAGTGGAGGAGCACTGCTCGGAGGATCAGTGGAGGAGTACTGCTCGGAGGATCAGTGGAGGAGCGCTGCTCGGAGGATCAGTGGAGGAGCACTGCTCGGAGGATCAGTGGAGGAGTACGGGCTCGGAGGATCGGTGGAGGAGTACGGGCTCGGAGGATCAGTGGAGGAGCTCTGCTCGGAGGATCAGTGGAGGAGTGCTGCTCGGAGGATCAGTGGAGGAGCGCTGCTCGGAGGATCAGTGGAGGAGCACTGCTCGGAGGATCAGTGGAGGAGTACGGGCTCGGAGGATCGGTGGAGGAGTACGGGCTCGGAGGATCAGTGGAGGAGCTCTGCTCGGAGGATCAGTGGAGGAGTGCTGCTCGGAGGATCAGTGGAGGAGCGCTGCTCGGAGGATCAGTGGAGGAGTACTGCTCGGAGGATCAGTGGAGGAGCACTGCTCGGAGGATCAGAGGAGGAGCACTGCTCGGAGGATCAGTGTAGGAGTACTGCTCGGAAGATCAGTGGAGGAGCACTGCTCGGAGGATCAGAGGAGGAGCACTGCTCGGAGGATCAGTGGAGGAGCACTGCTCGGAGGATCAGTGGAGGAGTACTGCTCGGAGGATCAGTGGAGGAGCGCTGCTCGGAGGATCAGTGGAGGAGCGCTGCTCGGAGGATCAGTGGAGGAGCACTGCTCGGAGGATCAGTGGAGAAGCGCTGCTCGGAGGATCAGTGGAGGAGCACTGCTCGGAGGATCAGTGGAGGAGCACTGCTCGGAGGATCAATGGAGGAGTGCTGCTCGGAGGATCAGTGGAGGAGTACTGCTCGGAGGATCAGTGGAGGAGCGCTGCTCGGAGGATCAGTGTAGGAGTACTGCTCGGAAGATCAGTGGAGGAGCACTGCACGGAGGATCAGTGGAGGAGCACTGCTCGGAGGATCAGTGGAGGAGTACTGCTCGGAGGATTAGTGGAGGAGCACTGCTCGGAGGATCAGTGGAGGAGCACTGCACGGAGGATCAGTGGAGGAGTACTGCTCGGAAGATCAGTGGAGGAGCACTGCTCGGAGGATCAGAGGAGGAGCACTGCTCGGAGGATCAGTGGAGGAGCACTGCTCGGAGGATCAGTGGAGGAGCACTGCTCGGAGGATCAGTGGAGGAGTACTGCTCGGAGGATCAGTGTAGGAGTACTGCTCGGAAGATCAGTGGAGGAGCACTGCTCGGAGGATCAGAGGAGGAGCACTGCTCGGAGGATCAGTGGAGGAGCGCTGCTCGGAGGATCAGTGGAGGAGCACTGCTCGGAGGATCAGTGTAGGAGTACTGCTCGGAAGATCAGTGGAGGAGCACTGCACGGAGGATCAGTGGAGGAGCACTGCTCGGAGGATCAGTGGAGGAGTACTGCTCGGAGGATCAGTGGAGGAGCACTGCTCGGAGGATCAGTGGAGGAGCACTGCACGGAGGATCAGTGGAGGAGCGCTGCTCGGAGGATCAGTGGAGGAGTACTGCTCGGAGGATCAGTGTAGGAGTACTGCTCGGAAGATCAGTGGAGGAGCACTGCTCGGAGGATCAGAGGAGGAGCACTGCTCGGAGGATCAGAGGAGGAGCACTGCTCGGAGGATCAGTGGAGGAGTACTGCTCGGAAGATCAGTGGAGGAGCACTGCACGGAGGATCAGTGGAGGGCACTTCTCGGAGGATCAGTGTAGGAGTACTGCTCGGAAGATCAGTGGAGGAGCACTGCTCGGAGGATCAGAGGAGGAGCACTGCTCGGAGGATCAGTGGAGGAGCACTTCTCGGAGGATCAGTGTAGGAGTACTGCTCGGAAGATCAGTGGAGGAGCACTGCTCGGAGGATCAGAGGAGGAGCACTGCTCGGAGGATCAGTGGAGGAGCGCTGCTCGGAGGATCAGTGGAGGAGCGCTGCTCGGAGGATCAGTGGAGGAGTACTGCTCGGAGGATCAGTGGAGGAGTACTGCTCGGAGGATCAGTGGAGGAGTACTGCTCAGAGGATCAGTGGAGGAGCGCTGCTCGGAGGATCAGTGGAGGAGCGCTGCTCGGAGGATCAGTGGAGGAGTACTGCTCGGAGGATCAGTGGAGGAGTACTGCTCGGAGGATCAGTGGAGGAGTACTGCTCGGAGGATCAGTGGAGGAGTACTAGGAGATGGGCGACTGACACCTAGTTGAATGACCCTACCCTCCGGAGTCAGTTCTGCTTGGGTTTGTCAGCTAGACTGCAAGACACCCGGGTTCAGTACGCCACACCTGAGTCATTGGAGGCTGCGATGTCCCTAGCCATACGGGGTGACAGACGCCTGAGGGAGAGACCGAAACCTTATATGTCTCATACACCTATCCCTGCTGGGGAGACTATACCCGATGAACCCATGCAGTTGGGGGCAGTAGGTTCTCGTGTTAACCCTCCTGGGGCCACTGTTCACCAAGTGGGCGGAGCTTGTTTTTTTCTGTGGAAAATATGACCATTTTATTAAGGTTTGTCCACTTCGCTCCAAGCCCTCGCAGTCTCTGACGACCAGAGAGTTTATCTTTCCTTTCTCCCTAAGTCTCCGTTCACACTGTCTGCAAGGTGGTGGTGGAGGGTAAAACCGAGACTGTGCCTGTTCTGGCCGGGGGCAGATTGAGGATTGTGTGAAGAACAACTTGACATCAAACAAAGCTTTAAAGACATTAAAACAAAGACAAATGACATCACAGAAGGTGACACCAGGACGGCGTTGTCTCAATAGCACCTAATTAGTATTACACAAAGTAGTCTGATGGCCGTCATCACTGAACGTATCAAAATAATCAACATCATAATGAGTTATTCCAGGTATCAACACACCGAGCCTGAAAATACTAGAGATGACTCTGCCACCAGTGACGAGATTCTCTGATAGAGAATAAGAACATTATTTTATTTAATTGACTTATATAGATACATTATTTCATCTCTGACCCCATCGGGGCTCACAATCTACATTCCCTATCAGTGGGAGGAAACTCATGAACATACAGACAGCTGGAAGATGTCGTCCTCGGTGGTGTTGAGCGCAGTCACTGTGCCGCTTCCACTATATGTGACAACACCAACGACATTGATACTTATTATAGTGTCACCCCACTGTTGTTTTAATCTTTTTAAGCCCTATATCTGCAGCCTTGTGGACATGCCTGACTGCTGGACTGAAAGGCCGGATCTTTATTCCTCTCGGCGGCCTTGGGCTTTCAGTCGAGGTGGCACGGTCACAGTATATGGTTTGTAGAGCTGAGATCACAAAGTAACAAACGTGTAGAAATACCCTGCTGTGATAGGTAATATTAAAGAGATAGTGCTGACGGAAAACAGTGTTGATAATAGGGTATTTAGTTAATACATTTTTTGCAAAAAATGTACGAAGCCGTTCTACCAACGTCAAGGTAACCCATATCAGAATGGCCCCTATGTAACTAATTTAATACCTGATCCTGTGTAAAATGCAGGATACAGAAGGGCCAGACTCAATATAGAAACGCTGCATTTTATGTGCCTGGCTCACACAGGAGGAGGTGGGGACACTCCCGATCTTGCATAAGAGGAAACTAATTAGACACTTACAGGTGACGCTAACAGCTCTGGAGGATGACAGCTGTTTCGTGCTTGTCTGGCACAGTTAGGTTCTGTTTAGGTGCTGGACAAGCATGAAACAGCTGTCATCCTCTAGAGCTGTTAGCGTCCTTCTGTACCTGCCTGGATTTTATGAATTCCCAATAAAGGACTGGCTTTATGTAATTTTCGGTGAGTGCCGCTTTTTTCCTTTTTTTCTGTGAAATTGTTACATGTTGACCTTAAGCGAGCGCCACCTTTTGCCGTTATCACTCATAACGCCATAAACAACCGTGACCATGTACCATATAATCTGCTAAGAAAATCACAGAGGGTGCGGAATTGTCTTCTTCTTTTTCACGTGTGAAAAGAGCAGGAATCATAGACCCGCTGTGCACGCATCTACGACAGCCACGCGCTCTGCACCGTCCACTACCGCTGCCCGTCCCACTCATTACGCTTGTTCTCCTCCTGACCTCGGTTGTGTAAATGCCGTTATTTGCTTTTCATCTAGATGGATTTCACTTTATTTTGTGTTTTTTTATGTTCGGGGGCAAGAGATTATCCTTCACGTTCCCAGACATGGAAAACATGTCCCATATGGGGTTATTTTATTTAGGGAAACGGATGAAGCATTAGGAAGTTGCCAAGCACAAGTGGACACATTCTGCACATTTTCTGCATTCAAGTTCATGAATTCACCCTGCGGATGTGTCTTTATTTTTTTTCCCTATCTTCTTCAAAGCAAAACCAGACGGAAAATCTGTCTGCCCCCGCGCCCTCGGATTCTGTGGTTTTAACAATTGGGATCAATATGGAATGTATGAGAGAATGTCAGATGCCAAACAATGTGAATGGGAAGAACAGAGCGACGGTGACTGATCGGTCATCGTGTGACGATGGAGGACTCAGCCGATGGAAAAACATCTGCTAGATTTAGAGGGTTTAAAAGCCTCATGAAATGCTGTAATCAGCAGATCACATCTGATAGAGCATCTGAAGGCCATAAGGTTCAGAGAGCAGCTGGTAAAGCATGTGGAGGAGTGCTGTATCAGATGGGTAGAAGGCTGGCCAGTCTACCATTGCCGATCTACCATGGCCTGTATGTCATGGCCGGTCTACCATGGCTGGTCTACCATGGCCAGTCTACCATGACTGGTCTACCATGGCTGGTCTACCATGACTGGTGTATCATGGCCGGTCTACCATGACTGGTCTATTATGGCTGGTCAACCATGACTGGTCTACCATGGCCGGTCTACCGTGACTGGTCTACCATGGCTGGTCTACCATGACCAGTCTACCATGGCCAGTCTACCATGACCAGTCTATCATGGCCAGTCTAGCATTGCTGGTCTACCAAGGCTGATCTACCATGATTGGTCTATCATGGTCGGTCTACCATGGCCAGTCTACCATAGCCGGTCTTCCATGGCTGGTCTACCATGGCTGGTCAACCATGACTGGTGTATCATGGCCGATCTACCATGGCCTGTATGTCATGGCCGGTCTACCATGGCTGGTCTACCATGACCAGTCTATCATGGCCAGTCTACCATTGCTGGTCTACCAAGGCTGATCGACCATGATTGGTCTATCATGGTCGGTCTACCATGGCCAGTCTACCATGGCCAGTCTACCATGACCGGTCTATCATGGCCAGTCTACCATTGCTGGTCTACCAAGGCTGATCTACCATGACTGGTCTATCATGGCTGGTCTACCATGGCTGATCTACCATGACTGGTCTATCATGGCATCTACCATGGCTAGTCTACCATGGCTAGTCTACCATGGCTGGTCTACCATGGCTGGTCTAATATGGTAGGTCTACCATGGGCAGTCTACCATGACCGGTCTATCATAGCCAGTCTACCATGGCTGGTCTACTAAGGCCGGTCTACCATGGCTAGTCTACCATGGCCAGTCTACCACGACCGGTCTATTATGGCCGGTCTACCAGATGAACGTCAGGCATGTCTGCAATGTATTGTCTGGCAAAAAATGACCATACATCTACAACTAAACAAAATAGTTACAATATTCCAATTACATATATGTGGAGCCCACTGGGACGGGGTACTCGGTACCGGACCGGGGTACTGCTGGGAATGTCACGGAAGTCCTTCTCCGGATCGTGTCCAGGGTTCTCACAAGTAAAAAGGGATATATACAATGTATAAAGTTTGTCATGACGCCCTCCACGGGTTTGTGTCAGTGATGGGACCATCGCTGCAGCACTGCTCTGCCAGGAGGATGGATGGATGATGGGGCTGCAGCCAGATGGATGAGCCCGCCGCGGGTTGGGCTGCTCCTGGCAGGGTAAAAGGTATGCAAAGTTCAATATACCTGGAATCAAACACGGACACTCAGGCAGGGTTCACTGGGTTTACTTGTCAGTTCTTCACAGTTAACACAGCTCATGGTACAGTTCAGTTCTTAGCAGTTCACAGTGCAGGTAACCCCAGGAACACTTGAACCCTCTGCAGCCAGGCTGTCACTCTGAGACCCCTCACTCCTTCTAAGTCCTTCCAGGCTGTTGTTTCTCTCTCTGTTGTCTCCCTGGGTTGTATGGCGGCAGCTTGGACTCTTGTGGGTCCTCGTGGTTGCTGCTGTGCCTTCAGCCCTTGTTGTGAGAACTCCAACCTGGAGTTAGAGCTCCCCGTTGGTTAATCTGGGAAGCCGGTATGGAATCTCTGTTCCCCTCAGAGCCGACACTCTGCTGTGTGCCTAGTCTGCAGTAACCCTCTATTGCAAGGCGTTACCAGACTCCTTCTAACCCGTGTGATTCCAGTCCAAACTAGGGAAAACTACTCCGCCGGTAGTTGGTCGGTGCTGCCGTGCTCCTCGGACCCAGTACTGCTGGTCCGGTCTCTGTCCTCACACTCCCCTGGGTTGCCGGCTATGGACGAGCTTTCTCTCCATGGTTTCTGTGACTCTGTGGATTCTGCATCTCCATGTAGCCCAACCCCACCGGGACGTGTGTCTGTCTTTCTAATGTCTGTGCTGCTCGGCTCACTCTGGCCGACTAACTCCTTCCTCCTCTTCTTCCTCTACTTGTACCTTCTGTCACCTGATCTACATTCTTCCCACCCACTTTCCTCTAAACCCACCACCCCTTGCCCACCTAGAGTCCCGGACTCCGGGTTGGGTGCTGCCTCTAATGGTGTGTGTGTGTCCGTGAGGGTGTGTGGTGTACAAACCGTCTATTTTTCTGCCTGACTGCAGTTCCCTATGTGGCCACCCTGGTCGCAGGGGCGCCACATATATACAGCAAAGGCTTCATTCACACATCAGTGTTTCACGTACAAATGTTATCTGACTTCTTCATGAATAGCACAAGGATCTGTGACTGTCTATGGGGATGTTCAGGAGTGGTCCATGCAAAATCATGAAGACATGACCAATATTGATCCGAGTGTCAGATCAAACTCAGTAATGAAAGTGTAAGGATCCTTAAAAGAATATGACAGTAGTCGGATGCAGCTTGTGCTGTCTGTTCTTCCCCGATTGATAGGTAAGGGATGGTGAAGAACCTTTTTTTTTCTTCTTTTGATTAACCAGCCTGGCGTGATGTCACACTTCCACAATGGCGTTGCGTCATTAAAAGAGGTCGTTGGGATGAGGCGGTTCAAGGAGCTACCGTTCAGTGACCACAGATTACCATCATGGACGATGTACTGGATCCTACAAATCAATTTGTACCAACTCTAATGTTATCTTCCACCTGACGTAGGATGTTCTCGTCAGTCCTATGTTGTGTCTGTGTGTAGAGCGGGTTCAGGAGCTGGGCCTGCTCCACACAACATGTTGGCTGTGTTTTATGGCAGAGATCCCCCTCAAATAGCAGCAACCAAAGATATCAATTGCGGCCGCCATGTTGGAAAAACCTGTGAGCTTCTAAACGTTTTTAAAAACCATCAGTTTCCCTAAGACTGCAATGATACTGTGTAGCGTAGGGGTCTCAAACACGCAGCCTGCGAGCCGCATGTGGCCCCTGGGGCATCACTGTGCAGTGCACAGGCTCCATGGAAGACTTAATGATGCTGTCGCCCAGTCCATGTGGCCGCTGTGCTCCCGCTTTATTATGCATTCTGGGTGCGGCTCAACAACCTCACTCACTCAGCTAGATAGCAGCTGCCGGCCAATCAGAGTCCAGCAGTTTATGTCGGCATATGACGTCACATGCAGACCTCTGATTGGTAGGCGGTTTGCATTGATTTAGCTGAGCATGTGAGCTTGTTGAGTGCCGCCCGGAATACATAAAAAAGCGGGGACCACAGCGGCCACATGAACTTGGCCACGGCATTGTGAAGTCTTCCATGGAGCCTGCGGGGAAAGATGACAGTGAGGTAACAGAGGGCAGGTGAGAAAAGTGTGTGTATGTGTAAAAGAGAGAGTGTGTGTGTGTGTCTCTGTGTGTCTGTGTGTGTGGAAGAGAGAAAGTGTGTGTGTGTCTGTGTGTGTCTGTGTATGTGTGTGTGTGTCTGTGTGTGTATGTGTGAAAGAGAGTGTGTGTCTGTGTGTGTGTGTGTGCGTGTCTGTGTGTGTCTGTGTGAAAGAGAGTGTGTGTCTGTGTGTGTCTGTGTGTGTCTGTGTATGTGTGTGTGTGTCTGTGTGTGTATGTGTGAAAGAGAGTGTGTGTGTGTCTGTGTGTGTGTGTGTCTGTGTGTGTATGTGTGAAAGAGAGTGTGTGTGTGTCTGTGTGTGTGTGTGTCTGTGTGTGTATGTGTGAAAGAGAGTGTGTGTGTGTCTGTGTCTGTGTGTGTGTATGTGTGTGCGTGTCTGTGTGTGTCTGTGTGAAAGAGAGTGTGTGTGTGTCTGTGTCTGTGTATGTGTGTGTGTGTGTCTGTGTGTGTCTGTGTATGTGTGTGTGTGTCTGTGTGTGTATGTGTGAAAGAGAGTGTGTGTGTGTCTGTGTGTATGTGTGTGCGTGTCTGTGTGTGTCTGTGTGAAAGAGAGTGTGTGTGTGTGTGTCTGTGTGTGTGTGTCTGTGTGTGTGTGTGTGTGTGTGTGTGTGTGTGTCTGTGTGTCTGTGTGTGTGTCTGTGTGTGTGTGTGTGTGTCAGTGTGTGTGTGTGTGTCTGTGTGTGTCTGTGTGTGTGTGTCTGTGTGTGTGTCTGTGTGTGTGAAAAATGGGGCACATTACTGCAAAAAAGACGAGACATCACTACAAAAGGGGATCAGTATGGTGGACACATTGTTTGTACCCAAAAATAGAAGTAATAACAATGTCGTCTCCCAGAGCAAAAAACCCAACTTCATTGAGAGAAATTTAAACCATTTCAGGTGTGTCGGTATCAGAATCGCACTGACCTGAAGAGCCGCTGCCACAGAGAGCACCGTCAATGCAAAACTCAATAAACCACCACAGATTCCTATTTTTGACCATTTCTCGGTACTGGGAGTTTCTGTCCAGTTTTCCGTTGCATTATATGGAGAAATGAACGGTGTCAATCAAAAGTACAAGTCATCCAGCAAAAAAATGATCCCTCACCCAGCAATACTGATGGAAAAAAGATAAGAAAATGAAGATAAAAAAATAAACGAGTAAAAGCGGATCCTTACCCGGTCACAAAGGGGCTGATAGAAGGGAGCAGAGAATGCAGATCCAACCAGGTCATGGTGCCCAATTAGGTCACGTCATCACATAGGAAGACATTATAAATGGCACATGGTATATGAGGGTCAATGTCACAGAATTCACATCGGGGCCCAAAGCTTCAACTTATGAATCAAACGGGAACATCCAGCCAACATAAAACAAACATCACCTGAGACTGACATAGTGTCTCCTTCTGTATAGAGGCAAAATCTCTTTTTTGGGTTTTATTAGCCTATTATGCACATAACAACTCGATCGTACATACAGGGAAAAATAACTCCTACCACAGTGAAGCAGCACCCATACCCTACTGGTTCCTGTACAGACTAGAATGTCCCTAGCCACACCCACATCCTACTGGATACTGTACAGACTAGAATGTCCCCAACCTCACACACACCTTACTAGTTCCTTTACAGACTACAATGTCCCCAATCACACCCACACCCTATGGTTCCAGTACATATTAGAATGTCCCTATCCGCACCACACCTACTGGTTCCTGTACAGACTATAATGCCCCCAGCTGCATCCACACCCTACAGGTTCCTGTACAGATTAGAATGTCCCAGCCACACCCACATCCTACAGGTTCCTGTACAGATTAGAATGTCCCTAGTTACACCAATATCTTACTGGTTCCTGTACAGACTGGAATATCCCTAGTTGCACCCACACCCTATTGGTTCCTGTACAGACTAGAATGTCCCAGGTCACACCCACACCCTACTGGCTCCCGCACAGACTAGACTGTCTCTAGCTGCACCCGCATCCTACTGGTTTCTGCACAGACTAGAATATCCCTATCTGCACAACTAATAAACAACAGCTCGGCACTAGCACCCTAAAAGGCCATTGAGCTGTTTCTGATTTCTCCTGAGGAACCATAGCAGAGAGGCTGTTACACAAAACTAACCAAGCTAAGGAAAGTGTGCAGGAATAGACAAAAAACAAAGATAAGCAAACGTAAAGCCTGTGCACAAGGGGAAAAAGGAGAATGATAAATGCAAGGGTAAACTGCTACAAACCTAACAGAACAGAAGAAAAGTGTAAAAAAGTCAAACGAGGAATACACATAGCAAATACAAAACTGGTCTCAGCCTAACAGGCAAAATCCCTTTGCTGCAGGGCTGGAGCTCCTTAGCAGAAATTCATATAGAAATTTATCCAACAGAGAAGGCTGGTGAAAAGAGAGTATAAATAGCTTCACCCGGGATGTGATAGGACAGAGACAAAATAAGCAATTGAGAACAACTGATTAACTGCAAACCAAAAGAAGAAGCAAAATTAAAAGAACCCTCAGCAGTTGGACAGAGACTGGTCAGGCTGTGGCACAGCAGAGAACGAACCGACCACAGAGCGAGAGGCCATCGGATCGATTCTCAAGACCAAGGCATAAGGTAGACCTTATATTTAAAATATAGATAAAATTACAAAAAAAGTGACAAATAGACCAAATACCACGAATACTGTCACAATAGAATCATGGCTCATTTAAAAAAATTATTAGTAAGTTTCCACAATTGTCTCCAAATCTTCAATCAAGAGAGACCAGTCTATTACCAAAAGGGAGGAGCTTCATAAATCAAGAGAGACCAGTCAAAAGGGAGGAGCTTCATAAATCAATCACTGATGAAGGCAGAATGTACAATCTACTGAAGACATATGCTGCAGTCATGTGACTCATGGGGTATCAAAAACACTAAGAATAACTTATTGGGCATTAAAAGGGGAGATTCTGTCATACAGCGGCATATAGCGTCCTATAGGCTCCTGTAATGCGGGGACTAAGAAGACTTGTTTTGCATTAGGGTATTTGTATTTTCAATAATTATTATTAAGGAGGCACGTAGGGGAGATTATTCATTCTTAACTGGTACTCAATAGTGTAAGACAGGGGTCGCCAACCACTGGGCCGCGGACCGGGACCGGGCCGTGGGGGTCTCTGTGCCGGGCACTGTGTAATGCTCTGCGGTGGCTCAGGACGGTGGATGCTGCTGCCCGCCTCCCTTAATGAGATATCACCTGCAGCATTACAGCGCCCTTCCTCATCTGTGGGCGTAGATGTACCAGTGGAGCAGTCGGCCAATCACGGCGCAGCAGCCGGGCCCTGATTGGCTAGTGGTTGCTGCGCTGTGATTCGCCCAGCTGCTTTACTCGTACATCTACGCCCACAGATGAGGAAGAGAGCAAAGGCGCCACAATGTTGCATGTGTGGGGCGGACCGGTGAGCAGTGTGTGAGGTGTAAGTGTGTGTGTGTTGCATGGGGATGATGGGGTACAGTATTGGGAGTTGCATGGAGATAGTGGGGGCTGCAAGAGGATGAAGACGGTGGAGGCTGCAAGTGGAGGAGGACGGTGGAGGCTGCAAGAGGAGGAGGACGGTGGGGGCTGCAAGAGGAGGAGGATGGTGGGGCTGCAAGAGGAGGAGGATGATAGAGAGGAGGACTGTAAGAGTAGGACGACGATGGGGGCTGCAAGAGGAGGAGGATGGTGGTGGCTGGAGGAGGATGGTGGTGGCTGGAGGAGGATGGTGGGGGCTGCAAGGGGATTATGATAGGGGATATGGTATTGGGGGCTGCAAGGGGATGATGTGGATATTGTGCTCTGCAAGGGGATGATGGGGATACCATATTGGGGGCTGCAAGGGGATGGAAAAATAAGAAATCCTCTGAAAATAGAACGTTAGACATCTTTCGGGGAAACAGGTTACTAAACTCCAATCCTTCTCCATAGCCCCGCCCCATCTGACCAAAGCTCCGCCCTATGGCACCTTCCCACCCCATCGCCAGCTCTCGGAAAAATGGTCTTGCATGAAGCCGCTCCCCGATGCAAAAAAGGTTGGGGACCACTGGTCTAAGAGATACTCAGGGAGCATTATTACTTGTTGAAGAGCCCTCAGAGGGACAATATCACATGTTACGTGGGTATCAGGGACATTATTATTCTTTTAGTGAGGACATATTACTTGTTAAAGAAGCACTGAGGCTTTTATTATTGCCCCTTCTGTTATCACTCAGTAATGGGTCGCCGTCTTCTGCCGTTTCCAGCGCTACTCAGGTCTTCTCCATCATGATTTCACACTTCACTTAGTTCCTTATTTTTTTGTAAGTCTACAAGAGCCTCAATGTGAGTCTCAAAGACTTACATTGAATAAGTGATATACAGTCCATAGCAGACAATGTGTGAGCTGGCAGATCGCAACTGCAGTCACATGATGCAGCAGAGGAATGGAGCGGCGCTGGAAACGGCAAAAGACGGCAGCCAGTAAGTATTTTTATGTATCCATTACACACACATGACTGATTGATAACAGAGGAAGCAAAAAACATCAAATTGGTCAATCAAAATTGGTTGAACAATCATCAACAATCTAAAATACAAGATGATACAACACTGATTGCAACAAGCCTAGATGGAATAAGGCACTTATTATGGAGTAGTCTAACAAAATAGAACCTGACCTGCATAGCTATCATTGAACTATAGGGCAGTTCACAATGGAGCAATGGAGGTCTGCTTATATCAAACACGTTACCACTTCATCTGTGCAAAACTTCAATAAGGACATTCACAGATAATCATCCGGATAACAGAAAGAAGCTGCAGTCACCGTGGTGTTCTTCAAGCATTTATTGCGAAAAAACAGGCATCATGCGGGGGGAACAGGAGGATTCAGGCTACGTTCCTGGACAACGGCCGTTTCGCACTCAAGCATTCTTCAACGGGTCCAATAGACATGGTTATGATGCCTGTTTTTCATACTTGTTACATAATAACATGAAAAGCTTGAACAAGGGACAGCTACTCAACACAAACAAGATGAAGATATTGACTACTGCCAGGTATGAACAGGACATGTAACTACTGCCAGGTGCAACCGGGACACATGTGACTACTGCCAGGTACGACCGGGACACAGGTGACTTCTGCTAGGTATGACCAGGACACATGTGAGATGGACAGAGATGAACTGGAAGATATAAAGGACTTCACCCTTCTCGGATCAATGATCACTCAAGATGCAGGGACAACACTGGAAGTCAATAGGAGAAAAGCTATGGGGAAATCAACAAAGAAGTCACTGGACGAGGTCTTCACATCAAGGAACATTTCACTGGTGATGAAGACACGGCTCGTACATAGTCTGGTCTATTCTGTAGTAACATATCACTGGTGATGAAGGCGCGGCTCATACATAGTCTGGTCTATTCTGTAGTAACATTTCACTGGTGATGAAGACACGGCTCGTACATAGTCTGCTCTATTCTGTAGGAACATTTCACTGGTGATGGAAATACGGCTCGTACATAGTCTGGTCTATTCTGTAGTAACATATCACTGGTGATGAGGACACAGGCTAGTACATAGTCTGGTCTATTCTGTAGTAACATTTCACTGGTGATGAGGACACAGGCTAGTACATAGTCTGGTCTATTCTGTAGTAACATTTCACTGGTGATGGAGACACAGCTCGTACATAGTCTGGTCTATTCTGTAGTAACATTTCCCAGGTGATGGAGACACGGCTCGTACATAGTCTGGTCTATTCTGTAGTAACATTTCACTGGTGATGGAGACACGGCTCGTACATAGTCTGGTCTATTCTGTAGTAACATTTCACTGGTGATGAAGACACGGCTCGTACATAGTCTGGTCTATTCTGTAGTAACACATATCACTGGTGATGGAGACACGGCTCGTACATAGTCTGGTATATTCTGTAGTAACATTTCACTGGTGATGAAGACACGGCTCGTACATAGTCTGGTCTATTCTGTAGTAACATTTCACTGGTGATGAAGACACGACTCGTACATAGTCTGGTCTATTCTGTAGTAACATTTCACTGGTGATGAAGACACGGCTCGTACATAGTCTGGTCTATTCTGTAGTAACATTTCACTGGTGATGAAGACACGACTCGTACATAGTCTGGTCTATTCTGTAGTAACATTTCACTGGTGATGAAGACACGGCTCGTACATAGTCTGGTCTATTCTGTAGTAACATTTCACTGGTGATGGAGACACGGCTCGTACATAGTCTGGTCTATTCTGTAGTAACATTTCACTGGTGATGAAGACACGGCTCGTACATAGTCTGGTCTATTCTATAGTAACATTTCACTGGTGATGAAGACACGGCTCGTACATAGTCTGGTCTATTCTGTAGTAACATTTCACTGGTGATGAAGACACGGCTCGTACATAGTCTGGTCTATTCTGTAGTAACATTTCACTGGTGATGGAGACACGGCTCGTACATAGTCTGGTCTATTCTGTAGTAACATATCACTGGTGATGAAGACACGGCTCGTACATAGTCTGGTCTGTTCTGTAGTAACATTTTACTGGTGATGAAGACAGGGACTCGTACATAGTCTGGTCTATTCTGTAGTAACATTTCACTGGTGATGGAGACACGGCTCGTACATAGTCTGCTCTATTCTGTAGTAACATTTCACTGGTGATGGAGACACGACTCGTACATAGTCTGGCCTATTCTGTAGTAACATTTCACTGGTGATGGAGACACGGCTCATACATAGTCTGGTCTATTCTGTAGTAACATTTCACTGGTGATGGAGACACGGCTCGTACATAGTCTGGGCTATACTGTAGTAACATTTCACTGGTGATGAAGACACGGCTCGTACATAGTCTGGTCTATTCTGTAGTAACATTTCACTGGTGATGGAGACACGGCTCGTACATAGTCTGGTCTATTCTATAGTAACATTTCACTGGTGATGGAGACACGGCTCGTACATAGTCTGGTCTATTCTGTAGTAACATTTCACTGGTGATGGAGACACGGCTCGTACATAGTCTGGTCTATTCTGTAGTAACATTTCACTGGTGATGGACACACGGCTCGTACATATTCTGGTCTATTCTGTAGTAACATTTCACTGGTGATGGAGACACGGCTCGTACATAGTCTGGTCTATTCTGTACTAACATATGGAAGTGACACCTGGACGATAAAGGAACAAGACAGAAGAAGAATCAACACCTTCATAATGTGGAGCTGGAGAAGGAGGATATCAATACCCTGGATGGCAAGAAAACAACCAGACATGTCACTGGAAGGAAGATCAGCAAGATACGACTCTACACATCATAGGAAGAGCAATCACTAGAGAAGACATCATGGTGGGAAGAATAGAAGGAACAAGGAGAAGAGGAAAACCAGCAACCCGATGGTGTGATACAGTCAAGATAATGGTGGAGAAGACCCTGGTGGACCTATCTAGGCTTGAAGAAGACCCCAGTGGAGTTATCTAGGCTTGTAGAACCAGGGGGTGGCTCTATTTGGGCTTGGAGAACACCTTGGTGGACCTATCTAAGTTACACAAGTTTGATCCACCTACAGAGTATTCATCCGTGAAGTCGCTATGGCTTGAGATCGAGCTGAAGGCTGGTAAATAAATAAATTAATTAAAAGAGGGGCGAGGGCGGGGATCAATATTTTTGGCAAAAAGGCATCAGAGGGCATTGCTGTTTTTATAAGGGGTGAAGTGATAATAATTTAAGGGGCACTCAGGGAGTTATTAGTTGTTAATTGGGCACTCGGGAGGATATTAATATTACATTGTATGGAATGGCACAATCAACATAGGTAATAACATACGGTATATTGGTGTATGCCTCCGGGATATATACCAAACAGACAGTCTTGTGTCATAGGCTTGATCTGTGGGATTATGTGGGTTTATGCCATACATTATTATATTATTATTATTATTATACATAATCTGCACAGTGTGCACAGCGCCTTGGAAGATATCATTGCTTTATGCTTAAAAGACCAACTTTAAATGGGATTTAGAAAACGACAGAATTGTCTGCAGATATTGAAATGATAAGAAAATACCGAATGGAAATGTGGATTATTATTTAGTATTTTTATTTATTTATTTTAGACATCTATAAACCACGGATTTCGGATATTCACATTACAGCCATTTGTCTAAATACTAAAAGACTTTTAAAGCAAAGAATACATTAGAAAGCCAGACCTTTATACTTTACAAGAGGCGAAGAAATGTGGCAATAACCCCCGAAATTCAGGAAAAATAAAAATAGAACTTTATATAAAAAGACAATGAAACTTTAGATTTACACAGAACAATGTATAACAATAAACTGTAATCTGCTGTGTTATAGTCATTGTAATAATAGAAATTGTTCCCTGAGCCCCTGTAGACTCCTCCGCTCAAAATTACACCAGAAATAAAAAAAAAAAAAAAAAAAAAAATTGAAACATAATTGTCGGAATGTTTTAATTTCAATTCGGAATTTTATCATAAACTTCACAATTCTTTTAGCTGTTTAGGAAGCCGTCATTGGGGTAAAATTGCTGCACATTTTTGGGATAAGGTTTTATGGACGACTTTATGCTATAAAAACCTTTTGGAGAAAACTATTCCAAATGCAAAGAGTTTAAAGAGTTTATGCCGCTTTTGCAAATTATTCAGAAGGAATAAGATTTCCAGACGTTTACGGCATCTTTCCACAAGCTGTGGGGAAATAGCGGGAGATCTTTTCCAGATTTTTAATTTTTTTTTATTTTTTTGCATTATTTATTTTTTTTTTTTTAAATCTGGTTTCCAAATGACTCCGTCCTGAAGTTTGTCCCCATTAAATCTCTGCAATTATTAATTAGCGCAACACCTGACAGCACGTCAAGGGCCGCTACACTTTAATCTATATTTATTTTTCCCGCATTGGGTTTGCAAGAAAGAGCAACTAGGAAATATTTTTTTTAATGGATCAACTGCAAGGTTTCTTCCTTTCTCTGTCAGAGAGAAATGATAAAAAATCCTTTTATCACTCTACAAGTTGTTAATGTTCTACCTCGGGACCTCTTCATCTGTAATAAACATCTTAAGGAAATATGTAGCCCTTGGGAAAGGTCACTTAATTTCCTCATGGCCTCCCATACGTAATGGTTTTTATTGCATGCAGGTGCTTGGGTACAATAGCAGAAACTGCTAATAAACGTCAAGAAGGGAACAGGTACCACCTACCTCTGGATGGCGGATGTGCACCTGTTTAGAAGGACAGATAGATGTGGATGTACTTAGGTCAAGTCAAGGAGAAAAAAAACAGTCAATCTGGAAAAGTTGTTGAGTATAATGGAAAAGTAAATATTATGACACCGTAGATACAATGAAGAACTCATGCAGACGTCTGTGTAACACTGTCCGGGCACAGATCGCAACGCACAGACTGGGTGCAGGTCTTCCAACATGAGCGTGACAGCCTCAAACATATATCAAGCTAATCAGTTGGGAGTCTAAAGGCCAATCTATGCATTGAGGTCCAAACCATGTGTGCAACATTGTGGGAGCACAGATCGCAACGCATGGACTGGGTGCAGGTTTTCCAACATAAGCGTGACAGCCCCAAACATATATCAAGCTACTTATGTTGGGAGTCCAAAGACAATCTGTGCATTGAGGTCTGAACCATCTGTGCAATACTGTCTGAGCACAGATCGCAACGCATGGACTGGTGAGGGTCTTCCAACATGAGCGTGACAGCCTCAAACATATATCAAGCTACTCAGGTTGGGAGTCAAATTCCAATCTATGAATTGACATATATATTGACTGATTTTGTTTACCTCAGAGCACCTCTCCTAAGGTTGAGCCCAAACATTCATTTTTTTTTAGAAATCTATGAATTGATGTCCAAACATGTCTGCAACACTGTCCAAGCATAGGGTTACAATGCATGGACTGGCCGGGGTCTCCCAACATGACTGGACAGCCCAAACATATATCAAGCTACTCAGGTTGGGAGTCCAACGGCCAATCTGTGCATTGATGTCCAAACCATCTATGCAATACTGTCTGAGCACAGATCGCAACGCATGGACTGGCGCAGGGCTCCCTACATGAGTGTGACCGCCTCAAAATATATCAAGCTACTTATGTTGGGAATCCAATGGCCAATCTGTGCAATTGCCGTCCAAACCATCTGTGCAACACTGTTCCAAACATATATCAAGCTACTCAGGTTGGGAATCCAATGGCCAATCTGTGCATTGAGTCCAAACCATTGTGCAACATTGTCCGAGCACAGATCACAACGCAAGGCCTGGTCGGAGGTCTCCCAACATGAGCGTGACCGCATCAAAAATATATCAAGCTAATCAAGTTGGCAGTCTAAAGGCCAATCTATGCATTGAGGTCCAAACCATCTGTGCAGCACTGTCTGAGCACAGCTCACAATGCACGGACTGGGTGCATGTTTTCCAACATGAGCGTGACAGCCCCAAACATATATCAAGCTACTTATGTTGGGAGTCCAATGGTGAATCTGTGCATTGAGGTCTGAACCATCTGTGCAACACTGTCCGAGCACAGATCGTAACGCACAGACTGGGTGCAGCTCTTCCAAAATGACGTGACAGTAACAAAAATATATCAAGCTAATCAAGGGTTGGGAGTCTAAGGGCCAATCTGTGCATTGCGGACCGAACCATCTGTGGAACATTGTCCGAGCACAGATCGCAACGCACGGACTGGCCGCAGGTCTCCCAACATCAGCGTGACAGCCCCAAACATATATCAAGCTACTCAGGTTGGGGATCCAATGGCCAATCTGTGCATTTACGTCCAAACCATCTGTGCAACACTGTCCGAGCACAGATCGCAACGCATGGACTGGCTGCAGGTCTCCCAACATGAGTGTGACAGCCCCAAACATATATCAAGCTAATCAGGTTGGGAGTCTAAAGACCAATCTATGCATTGAGGTCTGAACCATCTGTGGAACATTATCTGAGCACAGATCGCAACGCATGGACTGGCCGCAGGTCTCCCAACATCAGGGTGACAGCCCAAAACCTATATCAAGCTAATCAGGTTGGAAATCCAATGACCAATCTGTGTATTGAGGTCTGAACTATCTATGCAATACTGTCCAAGCACAGATCGCAACTCATGGACTGGTCGCAGGGCTCCCACCATGAACATGACCGCATCAAAAATATATCAAGCTACTCCGGTTGGGAGTCTAGAGGCCGATCTATGCATTGAGGTTAAAACCATCTGTGCAACACTGTCCAAGCACAGATCACAACGCACGGACTGGCCTCAGGTCTCCCAACATGAGCATAAAAATGATACATTTCCCAACATGAGCATGACAGACTCAAATATATATCACACACACAAGAGACACAGCACCAGTGGATAAAATTGGGTTTTATCTTCTTACCCGCTCTGTAAGGTGCAAATCTTTCCAAGGAGATTCACACGCACCGTAACTACAACGGAAATAAAGGACAGCACCTCACTAGTTGATGAATTTCAATCCTCTTTATTATCCGTCCATATCTAGTCTCGTTCTGGCTCATTCTGACCTCATTCTGGTCTTCTGTCCTGGTTCTGGTCATGTTCTGGTATAGCTCTGGTCTTGTTCTGGTCTTATTCTGGCCTGGTTTTGGTCTTATTCTGACCTTGTTCTGGTCTCATTCTGGTCTCGTTCTGGTCTCGTTCTGGTCTTGTTCTGGTCTGGTTTTAGCCTGGTTTTGGCCTTATTCTGGCCTGGTTCTGGTCTCACTCTGGCCTCGTTCTGGCTTCATTCTGGCCTCGTTCTGCTGTCATTCTGGCCTAGTTCTGGTCTTGTTCTGGCTCATTCTGACCTCATTCTGGTCTTCTTCTGTCCTGGTTCTGGTCATATTCTGGTCTAGTTCTGGTCTTGTTCTGGTCTCGTTCTGGCCTGGTTCTGGTCTTGTTCTGGTCTGGTTTTGGCATAGTTCTGGCCTTATTTTGGCCTGGTTCTGGTCTCACTCTGGCCTCGTTCTGGCTTCATTCTGGCCTTGTTCTGTTGTCATTCTGGCCTAGTTCTGGTCTTGTTCTGGCTCATTCTGACCTCATTCTGGTCTTCTTCTGTCCTGGTTCTGGTCATGTTCTGGTCTCGTTCTGGCCTGGTTCTGGTCTTGTTCTGGTCTGGTTTTGGCATGGTTCTGGCCTTATTTTGGCCTGGTTCTGGTCTCATTCTGACCTCATTCTGGCTTCATTCTGACCTTGTTCTGTTGTCATTCTGGCCTCATCCAGGTCTCATTCTGGCCTCATTATGGTCTCGTGCTGCCCTTGTTCTGGTCTCGATCTGGCCTTGTAGAGATTAATTGAGCGCTTGAGACAGCTTCTGAAATTCGGCCAGTGAGAAGCTACTGGAACAAGATGGTACTTACAGGGTGGGAGCAGTATGGCATTGAGGAAGTATGAAAACACCTGACGAGGAGTATAAGACCATGGGCAGGGAGTTTACATTTAAAGTTCCATTACAGGGGTGATGACCCGCTGTATTGGCATTTTAAAACATACTCGAAGCTTTTCATGGTCGTGTGAACAAAGGAAAAGCTATAGGGGCTCATTGGCCATTGATATATTCTCTCTGTAGTATAACAGAATGGTTTGGAGCAATAAAAGCAAAGGATCTGACTAAGGGTTCAGTTGATACAACATATTGCCTATTGTCTGCCCCGTGCAGAGGCAGACGGGGCTTCTTCTGGAGAACCAGAGGAGATTGCACAATATGAAGCATGTATACGTCAACATACTGTACAACTGTGCTGTAAACATTTATTTGTCATTACACACACAACATCTCATTGATAAGGAATGAAATAAATAGCGCGTAGTGTCACGTGATTGGCCAAAGTCCGGTCCGCACAAGATCCAGAAAGGTCATGAAGGCTTGAGTGATGCCGCTCTGATTCTGGAACCCAACTGGGAAGATCAGACAAGACTTTACCTACAAAAAGGAACATTTGGGAAACTTGGCACCTCTATTATGAATAGGTGTTAATTAGAAGACTTACCGGTCTGAGGCCGGCCACTCTATACTTAAATAAAAGAATGGTAGCCCCAGACTGGTGATGGCTAATCTGTAGGACAGGGTCAGACGACCAAATGTTTTCTCTTCTGAGAAAATCAGAGCAATTATGCTAATCACACTCTGATCAGTCAGTTTGATCAGAGTCAGTTTTGATCAGAGTCAGTTTTGATCAGAGTCAGTTTTGATCAGAGTCAGTTTGATCAGAGTCAGTTTGATCAGACTCAGTTTTGATCAGAGTCAGTTTTGATCAGAGTCAGTTTTGATCAGAGTCAGTTTGATCAGAGTCAGTTTTGATCAGAGTCAGTTTTGATCAGAGTCAGTTTGATCAGAGTCAGTTTGATCAGACTCAGTTTTGATCAGAGTCAGTTTTGATCAGAGTCAGTTTGATCAGAGTCAGTTTGATTAGAGTCAGTTTTGATCAGAGTCAGTTTGATCAGAGTCAGTTTGATTAGAGTCAGTTTTGATCAGAGTCAGTTTGATCAGAGTCAGTTTTGATCAGAGTCTGTTTTGATCAGAGTCAGTTTGATCAGAGTCAGTTTGATCAGAGTCAGTTTGATCAGAGTCAGTTTTGATCAGAGTCAGTTTTGATCAGAGTCAGTTTTGATCAGAGTCAGTTTGATCAGAGTCAGTTTGATCAGACTCAGTTTTGATCAGAGTCAGTTTTGATCAGAGTCAGTTTGATCAGAGTCAGTTTTGATCAGAGTCAGTTTTGATCAGAGTCAGTTTGATCAGACTCAGTTTTGATCAGAGTCAGTTTTGATCAGAGTCAGTTTGATCAGAGTCAGTTTGATTAGAGTCAGTTTTGATCAGAGTCAGTTTTGATCAGAGTCTGTTTTGATCAGAGTCAGTTTGATCAGAGTCAGTTTGATTAGAGTCAGTTTTGATCAGAGTCAGTTTGATCAGAGTCAGTTTTGATCAGAGTCTGTTTTGATCAGAGTCAGTTTGATCAGAGTCAGTTTGATCAGAGTCAGTTTTGATCAGAGTCAGTTTTGATCAGAGTCAGTTTGATTAGAGTCAGTTTTGATCAGAGTCAGTTTGATCAGAGTCAGTTTTGATCAGAGTTTGTTTTGATCAGAGTCAGTTTGATCAGAGTCAGTTTGATCAGAGTCAGTTTTGATCAGAGTCAGTTTGATCAGAGTCAGTTTGATCAGAGTCGTTTTGATCAGAGTCAGTTTTGATCAGAGTCAGTTTTGATGAGAGTCAGTTTGATCAGAGTCATTTGATCAGAGTCAGTTTGATCAGAGTCAGTTTGATTAGAGTCAGTTTGATCAGAGTCATTTTTGATCAGAGTCAGTTGATTAGAGTCAGTTTGATCAAAGTTTGATCCAATTTTCACAGATGTGGAAATGATAGAAAAACATTTTCCATCTTCTCCATTCTATCAGGCCATGAAAATTGCAACACAGTTAGATAATGATATTCTTCACGGGCCCACTGACATTGAATGGCCAAGTATGATCCCAGGTACAGAAGCAAATTGTGCCTGCTTGGATTTGTTTCCTTGGACTTACGCGTGGCCATGCAGAATAACACTGGCCCGAGTGTGATCCAATGTTTGTCAGATCACACCCAGACCGGAAATATGATGGTGAGAGCAGGAGGGAGGCATATGCTTGAATGTTGCTAGCTTAGGCAAGAAAAATAGAGGGGGCGCTCCTGGATGTTACCTGCTGGTCTAGTGGGGAGGTTTGTAGTGCACTGACCTGTATGAGCTGTGCTCCCCTGCGCAACCCTGCTAGAAGCCTCCAGTGTTTGTCGCACGCCACACGAGTGTCCGGGCTGCTGGATACCACGGGTCATGTGATCAGGTCACATATGCCGAAAGGGCATATAAAAGGCATTTGGGGTCTGCAAGTTGCTCCCGTGCTTAACCGGCCACTGTGGCCTCACGGAGGAGGATAGAAACTCCAGATAAAGAGATGAAGCGGTCTTGTAGGCGCCGGGCAGCAGAGGTAGGGGGAGGGAGATGCGTTGCGGCGATCTACCCACCTTCATCATGTTAACATAATGAAGATGGCTAGACCGCCGTAATGCGTGGTGATATCTAGCTAATATAGAAGATATTCTATAACTATCTCCCCCTACCTCTGCTGCCCAGCGCCTACAAGACCGCTTCATCTCCCTATCTGGCTGGCTTAGGCACGGCCTCAATATCTGATGCCCTATCGTTGTATTTTGTACCTGTCCTCACTTCTATATCTTACTTTTTAGGACTCTTATATGCAGCCTTATTACAGGACCGTGTCATATTGCAATTGTTCAACCGGAATTTATGTATCTCTGTCGACCTCTGATTTCATACAGACATAAATAGGAATTTACAATATCAATTCTTGGTGCATTTAACGTCTAAACCAGAGATTCAAATAAGTAATGTGGTCAGGTGTCCTAGACCACACTAAATGTAACAGTGCTAGGAGGGCAAAGTTCTGAAACGTGATGATACGATGATATGTGCACTCAGAAGGGAAAAGGACCGTCATACGCACCACTGTGATCAGTGTGGCTGGCTAATGGAGGAGGCTCCTCAGGGGCGGGACTCACAATTTCTCAATAGGGTTAATTTTTATTTTTTTTTTAAAACTATATAATCCCTTTACATTTCAGAGGTCGGTGTATTGATCTCTTTGATATTCCAAACTACAGAAAGGATTACACATCAATAATACTGAAACCAGTCAACAGCTTGATGACAGACCACATCGGCTTTGTATAAAGAACAGCAGTCACTTCCTATTCATAACATTCTGAGTTATTTTATTTTATAAAGACTATTAGGCACAAAACAGTTTATTACCTACAGATTATAATTAGATTTCAATATAAAAACTATGGAGTAAAGATGATACTTAGAAAAATAAAGAGAAATGAGCAAGTCTGGTGGCGGAAATGAATGTCATGGTGTTTGTAGGAAGCCAGGCAAGATTTCATTCATATACATCACACAGATAGATGATATCTATCATCTATCTGTGTGATGTATATGAATGATATATAGATACTAATAGACAGAATAAAAGATAATATATATAGATAATAGATAGATAAAATTATAGATTGATGGATAGGAAAATAGATGATAGATAGATAGATAGATAGATAGATAGATAGATAGATAGATAGATAGATATAGATAGATAGATAGATAGATTATAGATAATAGATAGATAGATAGATGATAGATAGATAGATAATACATAGATAGATATAGATAGATAATGTGGATAGATAGATAGATTATAGATAATAGATAGATAGTGATAGATAGATAGATAGATAGATAGAGAGATACATAGATAGATAGATAGATAGATAGATAGATAGATGATAGATAGATAGATAGATAGACAGATAGATAGATAGATAGATAGATAGATGATAGATAGATAGATAGATAGATAATAGATAGATAGATAGATAGATAGATAGATAGATAGATAATACATAGATAGATATAGATAGATAATGTGGATAGATAGATAGATTATAGATAATAGATAGATAGTGATAGATAGATAGATAGATAGATAGATAGATAGATAGATAGATACATAGATAGATAGATAGATAGATAGATAGATGATAGATAGATAGATAGATAGATAGATAGATAGACAGATAGATAGATAGATAGATAGATAGATAGATAGATGGATAGATAGATAACCAGAAAAAATTCCCTGCAGCACTCAGTTACTACCAATAATGTACACATGCTAATAAGCTGTATATATATATGAGGACAAAATTTAAAAACTTACGTTTTTTTCAAAAACCTCAATATTCTTATCTTTTTATTTTCTGGGGTTCTTGGTGCATATATTGGCCCAATATCTGTTTGCTCATCAACCACGACACGGTGACCTCAGATCTGATGACTCCTGCGCTGACATCCCTGTCCTCCTTGTCCTCCCTGTCTCACCTCTAAGTGGGTGGACACCATCTCAACCTCAGACCACCTGGGGGCGATGAGGATGCTAAGTGCAGACATGGAGCCAGCAAGTCCACATATTAGACATAAAACAGAAAAAACTGCACAGCACTCAAGATATAGTGTGAACTGGTGCAAGCTGCGATGCTGGAACAAACACTAAGAAGTGGGATAGGGAGTGACAAGGAGGGCAGGGATGTCAGCCTAGGACTCATCAGATCTGGGGTCACCATGTTGTGGTTGATGAGCAAACGGACATTGGCCAATGTATGTACCAAGAACCACAGCAAATAAAAAGATAAGAATATTGAGTTTTTTTGAAAAAACATAAGTTTTTTAATTTTTTCCTCATATATAAACCGCTTATTAGCATGTGTACATTATTGGTGGTAACTGAGTGCTGCAGAGAAATTTTTTCTGCTTGTTTGTTCCAGCATTGCAGCTTGCACCAGTTCACAAAACCTGACAGCCCCGGACTGGTTTTTGGCCCCATAGTAGTCTATGGAGCCGGATGGCAGCTATCTGCCATCCGGTTTCCAACTCTCCAGTAAAATCCGGGAGAAATCCGATTTTTCTCACCGTACACAACAACATTTTTGTGTCCGGGGAGATAAATTTCCCCAAAATGCCGCATCCCGGATTCTCCCGGATCCGGGGCAATCCGGCGCTCCCTAACATGGGAGCCTATGGGACCAGATTGCCCTGGTCCGGGAGGATCCGGGAACCGGACACCGGTGGCTGCACGCCGCTGTTGTTTTAGGACCGGGGCTAGCTCCCTGCGAGCCGCAGTCCTGATTCATTAGCAGCTTCAGCTGCGTGCGGCTGCACACAGGACCGGAGGGCACATTTGGCCCTCTGGTTCTGTGTGCTGATCCGGTCCGGGGCTGTCAGGTTCATGCCTCACAGCCCCGGACCGGACTGTGCCGTGGTGTGAAGCCAGCCTTAGAGGTAGAAATGGGCCCCTTTACCTCTTGGGCCCCTGTGCGGACATATAGGCTGCACCAATGATATGTCCACCCCTGGATAGATAAATAGATAGATAGACAATAGATAAATAGATAATAGATACATAGAAAGATAACAGATCGAAGTATAGATAGATGGACTGATAGATGGATAGATAGATAGATAGATAGATAGATAGATAGATGGATAGATAGATAGATAGATAGATAGATAGATAGATAGATAATAGATAGATAATAGATAGATAGATAGATAAATAGATAGATAAATAGATAGATAATAGATAGATAGATAGATAGATATGTGATAGGATAGATAGATAATAGATAGATAGATAGATAGATAGATAGATAGATAGATAATGGATAGATAGATAGATAGATAAATAGATAGATAGATAGATAAATAGATAGATAGATAGATAAATAGATAGATAGATAATTGATAGATAGATAGATAATATGAAATCAAATCATATTATATAACCCTGCAGCTTTGCTAGCACCAGTTCACATTTGTCTTTGAGTGCTGTGCAGTTTTTTTCTTGTTAGATAGATAGATAGATAGATAGATAGATAGATAGATAGAGATAGATAGATAGATAGATAGATAGATAGATAGATAGAGATAGATAGATATGTGATAGGATAGATAGATAATAGATAGATAAATAGATAGATAATAGATAGATAGATAGATAGATAGATAGATAGATAGATAATAGATAGATAGATAGATAGATAGATAGATAGATAGATAATACACAAAACTATAAGAAAAAAAGCCTCAAAAAAACTTTCTCAATCACAAACGTTCGTCTTCAACTAAACAAAATTGGAAACAATTGTACGCTATTTTATTTGCTTTTCAGCTATTTCACACTATTACTACACCGGTCGCTCCAGACTAGTATTTGCCTCTAAGTGATTGGTCTTAACTACAAGTGCAAATCTAATTTTGCGATATTTTGCACTTTTATTTGAGCCGCGAGGCTCCGGACCACGTGAAACACATTAGAAATGGAAAAACCATTTGATTTCCATTTTTAGATCTCCGCCATTGTAGTATTTACAAGGCCGGAGAAATGGGATCCATGTGGCCAAATATTACTTTTCCATGGACCTGAGGACATTGACACATATATAAATGTAATTGTTGTTTCACACATATAAAAGTAAGAACACAGGAAATAAAACAAAAGCGTCCAATCAAAATGTTTGTAGAGTTAAATATGATTTGACGACAAAGAGGAATTGTGAAAATAACGACAAATTACGGAACTTTCTGAACGTTTTTCAGCTCCAATCCCCCGTCCTCTGTCCTCATTAGGGAGATTTGGTTTAATTTGTATCAGATTTTCCTATTTGAAATAAAATGTATTTCTTTTATATTTAATTGTTTTGATATAAATAGTAATACATTTCAATAAAGAAACATTAAATTCTTCTAAAATGTATTTTTTTAGATTTGTTTTGATATAAACAGCAGAAAAGTTAATTAATAAACATCATTAATACAATTCTTCTAAGTAATTTACCCCAATAAAGCGTCTGATGTCTCAGGACGAGGCCGGGGAATGTTTCACTTTTTTAGAATTTTAAAAAATGTTTCAAATCTAAACTTCAATCAAATGAATAATTTAGAACTTGATACTTTGTAACAAAATAAAGAAAAATGCAAAAAGATGAAACAGAAAATTCTATTTGTAAACAACACGATATTATTATTCATTTATGGGACTGAAATAGATCAGAAAAATAAGGAACGGCCGATGTGAACGTTCGTAATAAATCAAATCTGAGCAGGTTCAGGTTTATAGTGAACTATAAATACACAGAATCCCGGGAACTACCGATGGCTGCGAACCCACGAATCAGAGCCAGGTGCCTCCTTCTGTTATCAAAGACATTGACTCTTGTTTTATTCTGTTTTGACATTTAAAAATAATAATTTAAAGACTCATTTGTAGGAAAAACTTAATCTAAAAAAAGTATTACAACATTTTTCTTTTAATAATAATAATAATAATAATAATAATAATCTTTATTTATATAGCGCAAACATATTCCGCAGCTTCACAATACATATACAGATGTAAGCAACAATTCTAAAAAATACAATACAATTCAATATAATACAATAATTACAGCAAGATAAGGACAGCCCTGCTCATAAGAGCTTACAATCTAACAATGTACAATAATATAATAGTATATAAGAATATATTTAGAATAAACTAATCAGTGGAATTTGCTTTTCTAATCTGCCCAATATTACTATGATAATAAGACATGTACAAATAATATTGTTTTTTTATATATAATTGACATATCAAATCAAATATGTCAAAATCCAAACTTAATAATAATAATAATAATAATAATAATAATAATCTTTATATATGAATAAAATAAAGTATAGACATGGATAACAGACATAAAATATAATATTTCTTTTTTTTTGTTCTATAAAACTGAGTTGCAGGACAGGTGTATGATTAATCCACAAGGTTCACAAAAATATTTTAATTTAAAAAAAATGCATAAAAAATACTTAGATTATTATTTTTTTAATATTAGAGCTTATTTTCTGTACAGGTGAATTTTTTCAATTATAAAGATTTGCTGAACAGACTGAAAAAAATAATTGTATATATATATAAATATATATATATATATATATAATTTTTTATAATTAATATATATATATATATATGGAACCATTTATATAAATAATTATATATCTATATATAAATAACTACAAATATATATACATGTATATATATATTTATGGCTATATATGTATATATATATATATTTATATATATATATATTATATATTTATGGTTATTTATTTATATATAGATAATTATATATTTATGGTTATTTATTTATATATAGATAATTATATATTTATGGTTATTTTTATGTGTACATACATAATTATATATATTCATGGATATTTATTTATTTATATACACAGTCACATATATAAATATATATATAAAAAAATAATTATGCATATAAATAAATATATAATTACATATATATATATATATATATATATATATTATATACAAATAACTATTCATATAAATAAATATATATATATTTCCAAAAATCATTGTTAAAATCAATGTTAAAGTACATAATAAGTATTAATATAGAAATATACACACACAGTTATTTATTTTATATATATTAGCAATGATTTTTGCTTTTGGAAAAACTAACAAAACACAATGAAGATAAATAATATAATATTTCCTCTGATATTAAATTGAAGTTGAAATATTATAATAACATGAAACACAAGGTTAGACTTTATTTTAGTTGTTTCTTCTTTCTTTTATTTGTGCTGAGTCTAATTATGAAGTAAATCAGGAACACGATGTAATTAAACACACCTATCAAAAACATTTAGAATTTTGGAACAAGATACTTTTCTATTGTTGTACATTTTTTTTTTTTTTTCATCTCCAAATTTAAAAAAGATTTTGACAAATTTGAATTTAAATCCCGCAGTGAGAACATAGAAAACATCAATAGGCAACGAGGCTTTGTGACGTTACATCAAAGATCAACAAAGAAATGATCGCTCTTTGTCATGTGCAAAGCAACATGGAATAATAATAATAATAATAATTAGTATGGGACATTTTGCATCCAATAAATGGGATAAATGACGCTATTATAAATAATCATAATTTGGATGAGACATTTGTATCTGCTGTTTTTCCTTCTTCAGGGTTTATCCGCACTTGTTTCTATTGACACGTTCCCTCATTTCTTACTCCATAAATTTCACTAAAAAACTTTCCGTTTCCACTTTTAGATGTAAAATCCGAGAGCAAATGAAAATGATTAAAAGTTAAAATAAACGTAAATGTAAAAAATATTAGGGCATATTGGGAAACCTCCTATTACTATTGGTAACACAAATACTGCGGCTTGCGGCTATTTGTATAAGGAACCACCGCTATGAATATAGAAGTATCTAACATTCTCGATGACATTTCCATTTGATATTATGTATTAACAGACAATTTAATTTTTATTGAAATTATGCAATTTATATATTTATTCAAAAAAACTATAAAAAAAGTTTATAAAAAGAATAACACTTATTATTATTATTATTATTATATTACTACAAACTTTTTAATTTTATTTATTTAACAAATATATAAATTGCATAATTTCAATAAAATGAGATTGTCTCATTGTAATACTTATTATTATTACTATTATTATTTTTATTATTATTTTTAAGTATTACAATGAGACAATCTCATTTTTATTGAAATTACGCAATTTACATATTTATTAAAAAACAATAAAAATTTTTATAATGATAATAATATTATTATATTCAAAAACTTTTTTTATTTTAGTTATTTTATAAATATATAAATTGCATAGTTTCAATGAAAATGAGATTGTCTTCATTGTAATACTTTAAAAATAAAAATATTAATAATTATAATAAGTATTACAATAAGACAATCTCATTTTTATAGAACTTACACAATTTATATATTTATTTAAAAAAAATAGTTTATAATAATGGTAATAATACTTATTATTATTATTATTACAATTGTTTTAATTAATTCATTTTATAAATATATACATTGCATAGGTTCAATAAAAAAGAGTAATAATATTAATAATAATAATAAGTATTACCATGAGACAATCTCATTTTATTGAATTACGCAATTTATATATTTATTAAAAAAAACAATGAAAAAAGTTAATAGTTATTTTTATTATTAGAAACTTTTTTATTTATTTATTAATTATATAATTGCATAGTCTCAATAAAAATGAGATTGTCCCATTGTAATACTTAATAATAATAATAATAATAATAATAATAATGATTAATGATGATAATAATAAGTATTACAATGAGACAATCTTATTTGTATTGAAATTATGCAATTTATATATTTATTAAATAAAAAAAATAACATTAAACATTTGTATTAATAATAATAATATTTATTATTATTATAAACTTTTAAAAATTATTTATTTAATAAATATATAAAGTGCACAATTTAAATAAAAATGAGATTGTTTCATTGTAATACTTATTATTATTATATAAAAATAGTTACATTTTTGCACACATTTAAATCAAACCTTTTATGCCTTTTCTCTTATTTGCAAATGTTAACCTTGTATCTGCAGGGACATAAATGCTAACAGTAATACGCTCCATATTCCATATTAATGACTTGTCTGTTTCCACTTTCCTCCCATAGAGACCACAATAGACGAGTGATTTTTGTCGGAAACCAACCTGTGTGAATGTTCCCTTCCCAGAATCCTCCGGGGGCGCCACGTGTTACAGATTGGTTCCTTTCTTGGAGCCGGATTAGATCCCAATTCTCCACCATTCGGGTCCTTTGTTCAGTTTGTAAATTTCATTGATATTTTTAAATATCGATTTCAATTTTAAATGAAAAAAATATAAAAATACAATAAAAAATAAATTAAAAAAAAAGTTAAAAAGGTAAATTTGAAGGTGAGAATTTAGTGCTCGGCGTCTTTAGTGCCGTCACTTAGAAACTGTCTAAATTCAGAAAAGATTTGCGCCTTTTAACTCCGTTTTCCCAATAAGACAAGTGACAGGAAACAAAAGTTCTAACAAACTTAACCCTTGTCTTGCCGGAGGGCCTGTAACCTGGCGGCTCCTTACTTTGGTTCTTTGACTGTCCGCAGGTTAATGACTAATAAAATCTGGGAAATTGGAGAAAATGTTTTCCTTAAAATCTTAAAAGAAAAAAAAAAAAAAAAAACTCCAACTTTATAACCTTGATTCTTGGGGAAGATCAGAACTTGATTCAAAGAGTCGGAGTTTGTTTTTTTGTCCTAAGGATAAAAAAAAAAGAAGCGGTGGCCATCAGTAGCGCCTTCCTACAACTCAACTCAATTACCTTAACTGGTTTCATGTGGCCAGACGTAATTTCACAAAGATTAACAGGGAAAAAGGATGAACTGACACAATCACCAAGGATGTAATTTGCCAAAAGCTACAAAAATAATGGAGTCTTATAGTTTGGCCTCTTCTCACACCTCGGCCGATCTGCTCCAGTGTGAAAATTCCTACAAGTCCAGATAACCCCATTATTTTTATGAATAATAATAATTTCCTAATTTGGTTTCTTTGTTCGTATACTGAGGGTTTCTCGGACAGTTGTGTCCACCAGCGGTTTTTAGGTCAATCTTTTTCCAATCTCGTTGTTGTTTTTTTCATCCATTGAATCATTTTTTTCTTAAGAAAAAACAATTTGAAATCACTCCAGGAAGGCATTCCAGGCATCTTTTTAGTTTTCCCATTGGCTTGTTGTAGCATGTCTTCCGAGCAGAAAACAGGTACAGTTATACGGTTAGTCTGCTGTGTTAGGGTTGTGATACGAGGATACACTATCGGCCGCTTTACACGTCGCGATATCGCAACGCAACATTGATAAAAAGTCACGTGGTTACGGCCCTTGCAGTTGATATCGTTCGTGCTTTGTGTCGTGTAAATGGGCAATGCGACGTGAAAACAACCTAACTACGATATTGCAAGAAGATTGTGCAAGCCCTTCAACCGCACGATATTGTATAGCGATGTGGCAGGATCGTGCTGTGTGACAGCGCAGCTACGATTTGGAGCAAAACTTCTCCTATTCACTACAATGTTAAATGGTCGTTCCCTGGGTTGCTCATACTCAGTAGGTGATGCCGTATTGCACCATATTATCCTGAAACAATATCAACTTGCGATGTGTAAAGCGGCCATATGAGTTTATCTGATTAGGCTACAGCTTGATCTGGTTAAGCTACAGGTTGATCCTGTTGGGCTATAAATTGATCTTGTTAGTCTATTGGTTGTTCCAGTTAGACTACAGGTTGATCCAGCTAGACTGCAGGTTGATCTAGTAAAGCCACAGGTTAAGTCCAGTTAAACTTCAGGTTAATCATGTTAGGCTATAGTTGATCCAGTTAAGCTACAGGTTGATATAGTTATTCTACAGGTTGATCCAGTTAGACTATGGGTTGACCTGGTTAGGCTACAGGTTGATATTGTTAAACTCAAGTTGATGCCGTTTGGCTACAGATTATCCGGTTAGGCTACAGGTTGATCAGGTTACTTACAAGGTTGATTCTGGTTAGGCTACAGGTTGATCAGGTAGCTACAGGTGATCGGCTAGGTTACAGTTGATCTGGTTAGGCTACAGGTTGATCCTGTTACATTACAAGTTGATCCGGTAGGTTACAGGTTGATCCTGTTAGGCTACAGCTTGATCAGGTTAGCTACAGGTTGATCTGGTTGGGTTACAGATTGATCCGTTTAAGCTACAGGTTGATCCCGTTAGGCTACAGGTTGATCCAGTTAGGCTACAGTGATCCAGTTAGGCTACAGGTTGATCAGTTTAAGCTACAATCTAAAGTCAGTTAGGCTACAGGTTTGATCTGGTCTATACTACATGACTTAATCATTAGACTTTACATTTTGATTCTTGGAACAGTTACAGACATGAATCTCGTTTTAGCTTTTCAGTTGATTTGTTAAACGTTCCGAGTTGAAACTGGTTGGGTTACAGGTTGATCCGTTAGGCTACAGGTTGATCCAGTTAGGCTACAAGGTGAGCCGGTTAGGCTACAGGTTGATCTGTTTAAGCTACAATTTAAGGCGGTTAGGCTACAGGTTAAACTTGAAAGTCTACCTTCAACCTTTAAAACTATGACTATAACTTCTATTAGCCACTTGATGCATTTTGATTCCTCGAACAGTTCCAAGGACATGACATATACTCAGAAAGTTGTTTTTCCATAGGATTGCAAAGGTTCAATTTTTTAGCATTTTCAGTTATATTTTTTAAGCGGTTTCCAAGTTGGAATCTGCCGGTAAAAGACGTGCAAATACCCCAAAACCCCTATGATGGTGCTGCAAAACAAACAATTGTTACATGAAATTTTGATTATTGCTTTTTTATGTCAGTCTAATAATAACATGGACAGGGCACATATGTTTTAAAAATTCAAATCAATAGTTTGGGGTAAGACCATTCCCCGCCTTCCTTTAATTGATTATGAAAGGGTATATCTTATGCAGGCATCAAACAATGGCTAACTTTCACTTCCGTTCTTTAAAGGGGTTATCCAATATTGGGGACATTGTTTTATTTTACTTAAATGCATGTAATTGGGGCTTCACATTATGTTTTGTAACTACTTTTCATTAAAGGGAATCTGTCAGCAGGTCTTTGCTATGTAATCTGAAAACACCATGCTGTAGGGGTCAGAACACAGATTTGAGCAAAGTGTCTCTTATCAAGGTCCCTGCAATTGTTTACCTGCAATGTGTATTATATTTTCAGGAGTTTACCATTGTTGGATTAGGTGACAAAGAGGTAAACTAGTCCGGCCACACCCCCTGTTGTAATTAGCAGCTCACAGTCTATAGACATTGTATATACAGAGGCTGGTGTGGGTGGGGGCAGTTCTCTGTCTATAGACATTGTATATACAGAGCCTGGTGTGGGCAGGGGCAGCTCTCTGTCTATAGACATTGTATATACAGAGTCTGGTGTGGGCGGGGGCAGCTCTCTGTCTATAGACATTGTACATACAGAGCCTGGTGTGGGCGGGGGAAGCTCTCTGTCTATAGACATTGTATATATAGAGCCTGGTGTGGGCGGGGGCAGCTCTCTCTCTATAGACATTGTATATACAGAGCCTGGTGTGTGCGGGGGCAGCTCTCTGTCTATAGACATTGTATATACAGAGCCTGGTGTGGGCAGGGGCAGCTCTCTGTCTATAGATATTGTATATACAGAGCCTGGTGTGGGTGGGGGCAGCTCTCTGTCTATAGACATTGTACATACAGAGCCTGGTGTGGGTGGGGGCAGCTCTCTGTCTATAGACATTGTATATACAGAGCCTGGTGTGGGCAGGGGCTGCTCTCTGTCTATAGACATTGTATATACAGAGCCAGGTGTGGGTGGGGGCAGTTCTCTGTCTATAGACATTGTATATACAGAGCCTGGTGTGAACGGGGGCAGCTCTCTTTCTATAGATATTGTATATACAGAGCCTGGTGTGGGTGGGGGCAGCTCTCTGTCTATAGACATTGTACATACAGAGCCTGTGTGTGGGCGGGGGCAGCTCTCTGTCTATAGACATTGTATATATAGAGCCTGGTGTGGGCGGGGGCAGCTCTTTGTCTATAGGCATTGTATATATAGAGCCTGGTGTGGGCGGGGGCAGCTCTCTGTCTATAGACATTGTATATACAGAGCCTGGTGTGGGCAGGGCAGCTCTCTGTCTATAGACATTGTATATATAGAGCCTGGTGTGGGCGGGGGCAGCTCTCTCTCTATAGACATTGTATATACATAGCCTGGTGTGTGCGGGGCAGCTCTCTGTCTATAGACATTGTATATGCAGAGCCTGGTGTGGGCAGGGGCAGCTCTGTGTCTATAGACATTGTATATACAGAGCCTGGTGTGGGCGGGGGCAGCTCTCTGTCTATAGACATTGTATATATAGAGCCTGGTGTGGGCAGGGGCAGCTCTGTGTCTATAGACATTGTACATACAGATCCTGGTGTGGGCAGGGGCAGCTCTCTATCTATAGACATTGTATATACAGAGCCTGGTGTGGGCGGGGGCAGCTCTGTCTATAGACATTGTACATACAGAGCCTGGTGTGGATGGGGGCAGCTCTCTGTCTATAGACATTGTATATACAGAGCCTGGTGTGGGCAGGGGCAGCTCTCTGTCTATAGACATTGTATATACAGAGCCTGGTGTGGGCAGGGGCAGCTCACTGTCTATAGACATTGTATATACAGAGCCTGGTGTGGGCGGGGGCAGCTCTCTGTCTATAGACATTGTATATACAGAGCCTGGCGTGGGCAGCTCTCTGTCTATAGACATTGTATATACAGAGCCTGGTGTGGGCAGGGGCAGCTCTCTGTCTATAGACATTGTATATATAGAGCCTGGTGTGGGCGGGAGCAGCTCTCTCTCTATAGACATTGTATATACAGAGCCTGGTGTGGGCAGGGGCAGCTCTCTGTCTATAGACATTGTATATATAGAGCCTGGTGTGGGCGGGGGCAACTCTTTGTCTATAGACATTGTATATATAGAGCCTGGTGTGGGCGGGGGCAGCTCTCTGTCTATAGACATTGTATATACAGAGCCTGGTGTTTGCGGGGGCAGCTCTATGTCTATAGACATTGTATATACAGAGCCTGGTGTGGGTGGGGGCAGCTCTCTGTCTATAGACATTGTATATACAGAGCCTGGTGTGGGCGGGGGCAGCTCTCTGTCTATAGACATTGTATATAGAGAGCCTGGTGTGGGCGGGGGCAGCTCTCTGTCTATAGACATTGTATAGACAGAGCCTGGTGTGGGCAGGGGCAGCTCTCTGTCTATAGACATTGTATATAAAGAGCCTTGTGTGGGCGGGGGCAGCTCTCTGTCTATAGACATTGTATATAGAGAGCCTGGTGTGGGCGGGGGCAGCTCTCTGTCTATAGACATTGTATATACAGAGCCTGGTGTGGGTGGGGGCAGCTCTCTGTCTATAGACATTGTATATACAGAGCCTGGTGTGGGTGGGGGCAGCTCTCTGTCTATAGACATTGTATATACAGAGCCTGGTGTGGGCGGGGGCAGCTCTTGTCTATAGACATTGTATATACAGAGCCTGGTGTGGGTGGGGGCAGCTCTCTGTCTATAGACATTGTATATACAGAGCCTGGTGTGGGCGGGGGCAGCTCTCTGTCTATAGACATTGTATATAGAGAGCCTGGTGTGGGCGGGGGCAGCTCTCTGTCTATAGACATTGTATAACAGAGCCTGGTGTGGGCAGGGGCAGCTCTCTGTCTATAGACATTGTATATAAAGAGCCTTGTGTGGGCGGGGGCAGCTCTCTGTCTATAGACATTGTATATAGAGAGCCTGGTGTGGGCGGGGGCAGCTCTCTGTCTATAGACATTGTATAGACAGAGCCTGGTGTGGGCGGGGGCAGCTCTCTGTGTATAGACATTGTACATACACAGCAAAGAAAACAGATATTTACGCTAAATCAAATTTCCCTTGTATATAAGATCTGAATTTTCTTTCAATATTTTGAGAATTTTGCCAAACTGTGAAGATTTATTGATTTTTCCTCGTCTATTTAAAATCCAACTTCTCCAGTAGTTAAAGAGTTAAATAAGTTGTTCTGCTGAGTGCCCCAGAATATGAAGAGGTGAAGGAGGGACCTCAGGGGTCAGGAAAGAAATTGGCCTCTGCTGAATTCTCCACTGACAGGAATTATTACCGACCCCTTGACCCCTCGTTTACTCCACCAGATTAGCTGAGTGCTCCTGAGGGGAATCAGTGTCCGGTGCCTGGAGAATTAAAAAATGGTGAATTATAGGGACTGAGGCATCAAGACCGGTCTTCATGGGGGGGTGTATTGCCCATAAGGGTAACCCATGCCATTACCTTGGGCGCAGCTCTCATATATACAAAAGAAATAACCAAATATTTACAAATGTTTCAGTTTCTTTTGAAAAGTCGACATAAAAAACTATTTTAAAGGGAACCAAAAGTAGAAAGTTTTGGCTTACAGCAGAAAGGCATGACCACAGGGAAAAAAAACAACAACCCCAGTGCTGCACACATCAATCATCTGCTGCTCTGTTTTATGACACTTTTCTCTGCAATCAACCATGGAATCCTTCAAGTAAAGGTCTGATTGAATTCAGTAGCCCACGGCCTGTAAGGCACCGGCTTCACTTTATAGCCCTAAATCCTGCTGGTTGGATCCCTTTAAATTTACATCATTATATAAATTGAGTGGTAAATTTACTATCTACAGCTTGCAGTGCCTTGTTCGGTCACAGGGGGGCAGCGCTGCAGTTACTACATTGTCTTGCAGAGTGATGAACACAGTGGGAGATGCGAGTGCAGCACCGGCTTTCTGCTTCTATCTCTGCTGCTGCTGTAACTTTCAACCATGACGTCCTAAGGGGCAGAGTTAGTAACAGTGGGTAATGCCTGCACCGGGCGGGAGGGTGCAGAGTTATGTGGCCAAAGTCTGAGAAAACTACATGTACAGTGATTCTTTTCTTCCACCTTATAAATAGTTGCCTTTTCTATCACTATTTCTCATCCCAAACAATCACTCATCAGTGACTTACAGCAATTGTCACAGAATAGTTGGGGAACATGGGGGAACCAGGAACTCCTAGGATGTCCCTCAGGCACAGGGGCCCTAGCTGTCCCTTATCCCTGAGATATCTCTGATGGTGAGGGTGTCTGGACCACCACCCTTGCCCTGTTTCTGGCCAGCCCTGATCTAATATACCCTCTCCTGCATCCGGTTGGAGAAGTGGTAAAACCCCACACAAATAGACAACTGAAGACTAAACTAACAGCAATCACACACAGAGGTATAAGAGAAAAGATGAGCAGGCGGAAAGAAAGAGCAGAGAGGAAATAACCAGACGACGAGAGGATTTCCACAGCTCGCCACACAGCACTAAGTAGATCTTCAGCAACTGGATCAAAGCACAAGATCCCGGTATTGCAAAAGCTATAGTCAGCATGAGAAGACGGATTCCACCATCTTAAAGAGGCAGAGAGTGGCTGTGATTGGTCTCCCAGAACATGTGATCCAGAGGTAATCAGCCAGTTATCAGGGATTAACTCCTGCTGCCCGATCACTACTGAGATCACAGCCCGAGCTCAGAGGCATCAGAGAAACCTCAGTGTGAACAGCGCCCGATGCCGCATCACACTGCGAGCTATGAGCCAAACACTGTGTGACAGTAATAACATAAACCAGCGACGGGGTGGACCAAATAGATCAATAGGAACCGAAATTATGGATGAGCGAATAGAGCTGCAGGAATGGGTTTAAGCGATTCGGTTAAAATTTGATGGATTTTTAACAGAACTCCAGCAAATCATCTGCTAAGTGCCAACATCCCCGGCTGCCTCGGAACAGCCGGTTTGGGGCAATATCACCGTTAGGGCATGAGACATCACTGTTACGGTATGAGACAAAACTGTTATGGCATGAGACATCACTGTTACAGCATGAGACATCACTGTTACGGTATGAGACAAAACTGTTATGGCATGAGACATCACTGTTACAGCATGAGACATCACTGTTACAGCATGAGACATCACTGTTACGGTATGAGACATCATTGTTACGGCATGAGATATCACTGTTACGGCATGAGACATCACTGTTACGGCATGAGACATCACTGTTACGGCATGAGACATCACCGTTACGGCATGAGACATCACTGTTACGGCATGAGACATCACTGTTATGGCATGAGACATGACCGTTACGGCATGATACATCACTGTTACAGCATGAAACATCACTGTTACGGTATGAGACATCATTGTTACGGCATGAGACATCACCGTTACGGCATGAGATATCACTGTTATGGCATGAGACGTCACTGTTACGGCATGAGACATCACTGTTACGGCATGAGACATCACCGTTACGGCATGAGACATCACCGTTACGGCATGATACATCACTGTTACAGCATGAGACATCACTGTTACGGTATGAGACATCATTGTTACGGCATGAGACATCACCGTTACGGCATGAGACATCACCGTTACGGCATGAGATATCACTGTTACGGCATGATACATCACTGTTACAGCATGAGACATCACTGTTACGGCATGAGGCATCACCGTTACCTGGTGACAAGCTACAAATGTAACCGCGTGTAAAGGTACCCTTAGGGTACCTTTACACGCGGCTACATTTCTAGGGTGGCTACAGGTAACTTACTGGTTGCAGTGAAATCATGGAGAGATTATTCCATTTGTACACAGCAACAAGATAGAACCTTGTCTCCATGATTTTCACTGCAGCCAGTAAGTTACCTGTAGCCACCCTAGAAATGTAGCCGCGTGTAAAGGTACCCTTATGGTATGAGACATCACTGTTACAGCATGAGACATCACTGTTACGGCATGAGACATCACTGTTACGGCATGAGACATCACTGTTATGGCATGAGACATCACTGTTACAGCATGAGACATCACTGTTATGGCATGATGCAGACAAGACATCACTTTAGTTTGGCAAATCTAAAGAGGAGCAGAGGATGCCGAGCGATCGGAGGCGACTCACAGGGTCCGGCAGGCATGGAGCACTGACCTGACCGATACATCAGGGAATCCATTCACTTATCCCTAGATATAAGAGATGTCGGCCCCATTCACACATATTCACATTTTTTTTCTTTAGCTTTGTACATTGTTGATCGTCTCATCGTGATTCCGAAGGAAATGTAAACAGACTCGATGATTAATAGAAACATCATCATAAAATGATATTATAGGAGGTTTCTATTAGGAATATTTTGGTCTATGTATCTATCGTAGCCCTTCTAATTGCTTTAAATGATCACATTGTATCGGTAATCATGAAATTTAAATGGCGCCATCAGGGATTGACATCGGAGATGAAATGTCGGAGGGGGCAGGAGGATGATGACGGCAGTGGGTGAAGGCTGATGACTATACGCCAGGTGGACCCTGCTGGTTTAAAGAAATAAAAAAGTCAGCATTCTATAAAGTATTACATCAGTATGATAGGTGGGAAATAAAGAGCTGTCAATCAGCGAGCTGAGCTATATTAAGATTGCACATATTTCCATCAAATCTACTAAGACATTCACTCCTTATAAGAAATATGTCAGCAGGTTTTGCAGGAGCAGGATCCCTGATTCCAGCGATGTATCACTTAGTTTTGTGGGTGCAGCACTTGAGATAGAATCCTAGTTATCACAGCTGTAGATCTAGCAGAGCTCAGAATACGGAGCCTTGTATAACCCCGCCCACATCACTGATTGGCATCTTTCTGTATATAACCCCACCCACACCAGTGATTGGCAGCTTCAGTGTATGACCCCACCCACACCACTGATTGGCAGCTTCAGTGTATGACCCCGCCCACACCACTGATTGGCAGCTTCAGTGTATGATCCCGCCCACACCACTAATTTGCAGCTTCCAGTGTGTAGCCCTGCCTACACCACTGATTGGAAGCTTCTAGTGTATAACCCCGCCCACACCACTGATTGGAAGCTTCTAGTGTATAACCCCGCCCACACCACTGATTGGCAGCTTCAGTATATAACCCTGCCTACACCACTGATTGGCAGCTGTGTATAACCCGCCCACACCACTGATTGGCAGCTTCAGTGTATGACCCCGCCCACACCACTGATTGGAAGCTTCTAGTGTATAACCCCGCCCACACCACTGATTGGAAGCTTCTAGTGTATAACCCCGCCCACACCACTGATTGGCAGCTTCAGTATATAACCCTGCCTACACCACTGATTGGCAGCTGTGTATAACCCGCCCACACCACTGATTGGCAGCTTCAGTGTATGATCCCGCCCACACCACTAATTTGCAGCTTCCAGTGTGTAGCCCTGCCTACACCACTGATTGGAAGCTTCTAGTGTATAACCCCACCCACAGCACTGATTGGCAGCTTCTAGTGTACAACCCCGCCCACACCACTGATTGGCAGATTCAGTATATAACCCTGCCTACACCACTGATTGGCAGCTGTGTATAACCCGCCCACACCAGTGATTGGCAGCTTTCTGTGTATAACCCCACCCACACCACTAATTGGCAACTTTCTGTGTATAATCCCGCCCACACCACTGATTAGCAGCTGTGTATAACCCCGCCCACACCACTGATTGTTAACTTTCTGTATATAATCCCACCCACACCACTGATTGGCAACTTTCTGTGTATAACCCCGCCCACACCACTGATTGTTAACTTTCTGTATATAACCCCACCCACACCACTGATTGGCAGTTTCTGTATACCCTTATATGTACAGAGACCTGGCAATCAGTGGTGGGTGGTTGAACCTGGAGGCACTAGACCCTTGTCCTGTAGTGATAATCTCCTGTTGATTAAACACTAATTGTATTGAAACAACACACAGCCTAGTAAGTGACACATCACTGGAATCTCTGCTCTCAGATTATACAGCAATAACCTGCTGACAGATTCCCTTTATATACGGCAGCACAGATAGTACAGGATCTCCTTGCTGTGATGTAAGGACAGCGGCCCGGAGCGGCGCCCCCCCTCGGACGGTTAATATCACATGTGGCGGCTTCCAGTTCTCCCATCTTTCAGCAGATCCCAAACTGAAACCATGTGAAGGAGCTTAGAGCGTTGGGCCTGTCCTCGTCCTCTCACCGGCTCTACATGTGGGGATGGCTCTGCCACCAGCCGCACCGGATACACTTGTTCACTTTTGGTTCTTACTAATATAAATCCATCGTAATCCTCCGGACTTATCCTTCCTTCAGCACTTACCCTGAAGGGTGAGAGGAAGGCGCGGATCCCCCCGGCTCGGGGTCATGGGAAGATGCTGCCGCTCTTCACATCCACAAGGTTCAGCTCTTGGTGAAGATCCGACTTTATCCTTCATTTCAAAGTGTTGAAGCTTCGAGATCAGAACCCGAAAGTCTCAGAACTTCAGAATTCCGAGACTTCATGTTACCGAGCAAAGAATTGTAACCACCGAGCCCGGCCCGGTCACACCGGGGACATGCCGCCAAGTGGATCCTCTACACGGCAACGAGCAGCCAATGAGGCATGGGAGATTCTTTATAGAATCCCTGGAGGAAATGAGGTACAATGTAATGAGGGGCCCTTAAACCACTATTATGTAGCACTAGCTGTAGAGCCCAGCGTTGTCGGACTGTGTATGTCAACACATAGGGGGAGTCTACCCTCCACATAGCATATGACTCCACACTAGTTAGCACGCCCTTAGGGGTGGAGTACGCAGGAGGGGTGGAGCTATAAGGAATCAGGGCTATTGGAGGGTCTAGAGAACTGTAGAGGCAGGGCTATGTGAAGGGGCAGGGCTAATAAGGGGGATGGTATCTGGAGGGTGGAGTATGAAGAGGCAGGGCTATGTGGAGGGGCAGGGCTAATAAGGGGATGGTATCTGGAGAGGTGGAGCTATGAAGAGGCAGGACTATGTGGGGGGCAGGGCTAATAAGGGGGATGTATCTGGAGGGGTGGAGTTATGAAGAGGCAGGACTATGTGGAGGGGCAGGGCTAATAAGGGGGATGGTATCTGGAGGGGTGGAGCTATGAAGAGGCAGGCTATGTGGAGGGGCAGGGCTAATAAGGGGGATGTATCTGGAGGGTGGAGTTATGAAGAGGCAGGACTATGTGGAGGGGCAGGGCTAATAAGGGGAATGGTATCTGGAGAGGTGGAGCTATGAAGAGGCAGGGCTATGTGGGGGGCAGGGCTAATAAGGGGGATGGTATCTGGAGGGGTGGAGTTATGAAGAGGCAGGGCTATGTGGGGGCAGGGCTAATAAGGAGGATGGTATCTGGAGGGTGGAGCTATGAAAAAGGTCAGGGCTATGTGGAGGGGCAGGGCTAATAAGGGGGATGGTATCTGGAGGGGTGGAGCTATGAAGAGGCAGGACTATGTGGGGGACAGGGCTAATGAGGGTAATGGCATCTGGAGGGCAGACCTATGTGTGTCTACAATACCAACACTCATTCAGCTTTATAAATTTAATCTAGATTGCACAGTAGACGTAGGCTCCATCCTTCACCATTATCTGCATTGTGAGGACATGAGAACACAGGCGAGAAAATAGAAACATCGTTCTCAGGGCGAACATCGGTGCCACCTGTGCAAAAGGGTCTGAAAATATGGAGCCCATTGCCATGAATCAGCCGAACTGCAAGTAAGACAATATCTGTACGTAAATGTCCTAGGTTAACCAATACCTATCAATTACTGCAGGGCTGGTAAAGAGAAATAATTCTGTGCCAGTCATTACACTGGCTGCCCATACACTATAGGATCCGCTCTGTGCCAGTCATTGCACTGGCTGCCTATACATTATAGGATCCGCTCTGTGCCAGTCATTGCACTGGCTGCACATACACTATAGGATCCGCTCTGTGCCAGTCATTGCACTGGCTGCCCATACACTATAGGATCTGCTCTGTGCCAGTCATTGCACTGGCTGCCTATACACTATAGGATCTGCTCTGTGCCAGTCACTGCACTGGCTGCCTATACACTATAGGATCTGCTCTGTGCCAGTCACTGCACTGGCTGCCCATACACTATAGGATCTGCTCTGTGTCAGTCATTGCACTGGCTGCCCATACACTATAGGATCCGCTCTGTGCCAGTCATTGCACTGGCTGCCCATACACTATAGGATCCGCTCTGTGCCAGTCATTGCACTGGCTGCCCATACACTATAGGATCTGCTCTGTGTCAGTCATTGCACTGGCTGCCCATACACTATAGGATCTGCTCTGTGTCAGTCATTGCACTGGCTGCCCATACACTATAGGATCCGCTCTGTGCCAGTCATTGCACTGGCTGCCTATACACTATAGGATCCACTCTATGCCAGTCACTACATTGGCTGCCCATACATTATAGGATCTGCTCTGTGCCAGTCATTGCACTGGCTGCCTATACACTATAGGATCCGCTCTGTACCAGTCATTGCTCTGGCTGCCTATACACTATAGGATCCACTCTATGCCAGTCACTACATTGGCTGCCCATACACTATAGGATCCGCTCTGTACCAGTCATTGCACTTTCTGCCTATATACTATAGGATCTGCTCTATGCCAGTCACTACATTGGCTGCCCATACACTATAGGATCCGCTCTGTACCAGTCATTGCACTGGCTGCCTATACACTATAGGATCCGCACTGTTCCAGTCATTACACTGGCTGCCTATACACTATAGGATCCGCTCTGTGCCAGTCATTACACTGGCTGCCCATACACTATAGGATCCGCTCTGTGCCAGTCATTGCACTGGCTTCCCATACATTATAGGATCCACTCTGTGCCAGTCATTGCACTTGCTGCCTATACACTATAGGATCCACACTGTGCCAGTCATTGCACTGGCTGCCCATACACTATAGGATCTGCTCTGTGCCAGTCATTACACTGGCTGCCTATACACTATAGGATCCGCTCTGTACCAGTCATTGCACTGGCTGCCTATATACTATAGGATCCGCACTGTTCCAGTCATTACACTGGCTGCCTATACACTATAGGATCCGCACTGTTCCAGTCATTGCACTGGCTGCCCATACACTATAGGATCTGCTCTGTGCCAGTCATTGCACTGGCTGTCTATACACTATAGGATCCGCACTGTTCCAGTCATTACACTGGCTGCCTATACACTATAGGATCCACTCTGTGCCAGTCATTACACTGGCTGCCTATACACTATAGGATCCGCTCTGTGCCAGTCATTGCACTGGCTGCCTATACACTATAGGATCCACTCTGTGCCATTCATTGCACTGGCTGCCTATACACTATAGGATCCGCTCTGTGCCAGTCACTGCACTGGCTGCCCATATACTATAGGATCTGCTCTGTGCCAGTCATTACACTGGCTGCCCATACACTATAGGATCCACTCTGTGCCAGTCATTACACTGGCTGCCCATATACTATAGGATCCGCTCTGTGTCAGTCATTGACTGGCTGCCTATACATTATAGGATCCGCTCTGCGCCAGTCATTGCACTGGCTGCCTGTACACTATAGGATCCGCTCTGTGCCAGTCATTGCACTGGCTGCCCATATACTATAGGATCCACTCTGTGCCAGTCATTGCACTGGCTGCCTATACATTATAGGATCCGCTCTGTGCCAGTCATTACACTGGCTGCCTATACACTATAGGATCCGCTCTGTGCCAGTCACTGCACTGGCTGCCCATATACTATAGGATCCGCTCTGTGCCAGTCATTGTACTGGCTGCCTATACACTATAGGATCCGCTCTGTGCCAGTCATTGCACTAGCTGCCTATACATTATAGGATCCGCTCTGTGCCAGTCATTGCACTGGCTGCCCATACACTATAGGATCCGCTCTGTGCCAGTCATTGCACTAGCTGCCTATACACTATAGGATCCGCTCTGTGCCAGTCATTGCACTGGCTGCCTATACACTATAGGATCCGCTCTGTGCCAGTCATTGCACTGGCTGCCTATACACTATAGGATCCGCTCTGTGCCAGTCATTGCACTGGCTGCCCATACACTATAGGATCTGCTCTATGACAGTCATTGCACTGGCTGCCCATACACTATAGTATCTGCTCTGTGCCAGTCATTGCACTGGCTGCCCATACATTATAGGATCCGATCTGTGCCAGTCATTGCACTGGCTGCCCATACACTATAGATCCGCTCTGTGCCAGTCATTGCACTGGTTGCCCATACACTATAGGATCCAATTCAAACTGCTTGTTCTTTCCCCACAAAGCTCTTCACAGTGCAGCACCCCCCTACATTTCCTCCCTCATCTGCCTATCACCCCACTCGTTCTCTACATTCTACAAGTGACCATCGACTAACATCTGCACTAATCCGATCCTCCCATTCCCGGGTTCAAGACTTCTCCCGAGCTGCACCAATTCTCTGGAATGCTCTACCCCAAGAAATTAGGACTATCCTTAACTTACATAGCTTTAGGTGCTCCCTAAAAACACACTTTTTTATGGTGGCCTATCACACCCCCTAACTGAATCATTGTAAATAAGCCCTTGTACTTTGTGTCACTCCCACCTCACTGTAGATTGTAAGCTCTTATGAGCAGGGCCATCATTAGTTTTTCATTTCTGTATTTTTATAATACTAATAATCCAGCTCCTCCTGACGCCGGTATAGGGAGTGCCGGACCTGAAGTCAAGTCAGGTGATCAAAGTATATAACCTGCGGGCAGATCTGCTCCTGGGGACTGGAACGTCTTAATTAGTTTTGAACATATTAATATTCTCATTTTTAACGTTGATGGAGCTTTATATGAAGATTAATCAGGTTGATGCCATAACTGAACAGAACTTCCAAGCAGAAACGTAAGTAACAATAGGGTGAACATTGATCACCAAAAACGCTGCGGTGCCAACCTCTGCCCAGTAGACCCAAAACCAGTGAGACAAACGTTGCCCATTGCACATGTGACCGGAAGACACGGACATCTGACCGTTCACCGGAGACCTCGGAGACCCTCCATGGCGCGGCCGGTTAATGATGTGGCGTGCTCGCTTGATATTTCCATCAGGTGAACCCTTCAGAGGTCAGGGACAAATCCCGCTTCCCCTCCTCTTCTGTCCCACAAATGGTTTTCATTTGAAATAACCAGAGGTTAGAAAAACAAAAAGAAAAGCAAAGCACCGGGAGGGAGGGAGGCCGATGATTAATCTGCGGAACCTCAGGACATTCCGCCATTAGGGGACAAGTCGCGAGACGGAGCGGAGACGTTTCTGATCCAACTTCTAAAAGAAACTTTTTATCCTTCGCAATGAAACATGTTACATTTATAAACATGGAAAACGCAACGTTTGTGGTAAAGATACAAAGTGTCGGGAGCGGAATTACAAGATGGATGAAAAAATCAAAGCTGGTGAATACGGGAACCCTGACGGTTGTGTCCTCGGAACCGTCTCGTACCTTATCTGTGACATTAGACGAGGTCGTGATGGGAAGATCAAGTGCGCCACCGGCCCAACCAACGAAGGGTTTGTGCAAACAAAAAGATACCAATCACAAAATAATGAAACCACAAGATACATTTACTACAAATGTCTTAAGGGCTCTCATAGACCTGTATACAGGCCGCTATTCCGAAATAAATCACCGACCCCTTTATCATCTATGCTTGTGTATTTTTCTAGACAGAGTTTCAGGATTAATGATAAGCAGGTGTGGGAATGGGAAGCTGGCAATAATGGGCAAACTGGATGGCCCTGGACCCAGAGGTAGCTCTGATGGTGAGGAGGTCTGAGCCCCCAACCTTACCCTGTGCTACACCCCCTCACCTCGACCAACCACAGTCTTGGAAAACAACAACTTCCTAAGAAAAAGCAGCAAGAAGCTTCACACGGATGTCTTTTCAGCTCACAGGTTAAGGCAGAGAGGAACTCTATCATCGACATCATCTGGAGGAAGGGGAGGCTATTTAGAGGCCAGGAGTGTGGTCACCTGCCAAACCTACAACTCCCCACCTGCAGAGCAGAACACACTGAATGTGTCAAAGGAAATTTAACTCCAAAAACTGCAGAGAGTTTATATATATAGACTGCAACAGTCACACGTGACACAAAGCGCCACAGAATAAAACATGGGATGTCTGATATTGATTGAATCTGACAAGGAAATCCAAGGGACAGTGAAATAAAATTGGACAATGGAAACCTCAATGCCCCTGGATATGTGAATCATGGAGCAATGTCGATATCAGTGACATTGAGGTTTCCATTGATGAAGAATGGCCCCACTATCTCTGTACCCATACACCGCACCATACCATCAATGTCTGTGTTCCCGCAGTCTTGCAGGGATCTATCCACTGTGGGTCAGGTGTCAGACCAGTAGCGCTGGTTTGGTTTGGTAACTCTCACCATTCACAGTAAAGTTTGCCTCATCTGAAGGCGATTTTCTATGCTGTGAAGATACGAGATGTGCAGCATCTGACACAGCGGATCCTGGAGGCCTGTGCAGCATCTGACACAGCGGATCCTGGAGGCCTGTGCAGCATCTGACACGTCGGATCCTGGAGGCCTGTGCAGCGTCTGACACAGTGGATCCTGGAGGCCTGTGCAGCATCTGACACAGCGGATCCAGGAGGCCTGTGCAGCATCTGACACAGCGGATCCTGGAGGCCTGTGCAGCATTTCTTCTGCGGTGTTGCCATCAGTGTGTCAGAGTGGGAGAAGAGGATTGTATGACAATCCAACACAATGGGCAGCACTGTGAACACATTGTATAAGTGGTCATAAACTTGTATATAATTCATGAAAGAATAAACTTACATAAAACCAAGCACACATTGCTTTTCTTATGAAATTCTCAATAGGTTTGATGTGTCACATGACCCTCTTCCCATTGAAAAAAATTAAGTTGGATCCAAATGGCCGACTTCAAAATGGCCGCTATGGTCACCACCCATCTGGAAAGGTTTTCTCCTTCCATATACACTAATGTGCCACAAACAGTAAGTTGATATCACCAACCATTCCCATTTTATTTCGGTGCATCCATATAAATGGCCCCACCCTGTATCTGTATCTGTAGGGCTAAGCTGTTAATGGCCACCAGGAATCTATAGTAGTAGCCTATCTTTCAGGAACCCACTAAGACAGTTTACTTTATATAGCTTGTATTTTCTGTAATTTTTCCCAAAACCTGGAGACTACATAACTCCATTATCAATGTTAAGTGAGAAAGTGAATGTTTACACTATGGTAAAACATTTGGTACCAGGCAGTGGCAGATTATAATGGGGCAATTTACCTGGGTGGCTGGGCCCCCCCAGAGCATTGGGCCCATGCTACCTCCCAGATTGACCTCATGATAATCCGCCACTCATACCAGGAGAGTCTTCGGCAAGTTTCATCCGGTGATGTATTTGTCCGATGTTGATTGACATCTGAAGAGTTGGCCACTCAGAAGAGGGATACTATATCGGACAAATAGAACCTGTTAGAGTTTGTGTAACACTTGGTTACACAAGCGTTTGTTTTCAAACGAGATATAAGCTAGAGAAGACTTCAGCTAAGACAGAAGCCCTGTTAACCTGTGGACTAAAGGGGATGTCCGTTACGCCAGTGTGGATCCCAGGAATTTCTCCGTTTTCGCTGTTCTGCTTCTTACAGCTGATGTTCCCGGACAGATGATGTGCTGCTGCTCCTGGTGAAGTTTTTCATGTATAGTGTGCACTGTAAAGACTTTACCTTATGCAAAAGTGTATGCAATATCACACTATATCCTATTGCATATGTGGACGGCAGGTCGAAACGTGCGTAAGGGTGGTGGGCGTCCATCGTGACTTCTCCTGCTGTGCACTCCATAGGTAATATCATTGTGATTCTGGCGTTGCAGTTTCTTTCTTATGTACGGTACATTGTTTTGGCACCTTACTGTGAATTTATCTTGTAATACTTTATAGTGCATCATTTTACTGTATATTGCACCAGTAATTTTTAAAGGATTAACCCATCCCTGGCTCTTTATATTGCAGCAACTCACAACACAATACATTGGTATTTTATTGTGCTAGACCCTTTGTCTTATAACCCCTATATACTTTTTCCAGTGATCTCTGCTGCTCTTATTCATACATACATATTTTTATTAGTATTGCATTAACCCTTTATTAATACAACAGATTTACTTCTTGATATAATCGTGCAATTGTCATTCTAAAGATACTGTTACACGACACAACTTTGCGATGTCGCCAACATTCAGTTGCGCGCACAACATTTCTTGGTAGCTGTTCAAGATCGCTGGTGACATGCCACACGTCTAGATATCGTGGACAACTTACCAACGATGTTGTGAGCAGGTATTGTTCGCAAACAATCCCGGCTCATTGCTGTGAATGGGCGAAGTCGTCCATGACATCGTTATCGTGGTGTCACACGCAACGATGCAGCAGGTTGGTTGAGGTGAAATCGACAGGTTTTTCAACATGTTGGAAAACATGTCAACTCCGACTTGACCAATTAAAGGTCTTCTCCAAGCCTAGATAGGTTCGCCAGGGTCTTCTTCAAGCCTAAATATACCCACCAGGATCTGCTCCAAGGGCTAGATAGGTCCACCAGGGTCTTTCCCAAGCCTGGATACGTCCACAAGCATCTTCTCCAAGCCTGGTTAGGTCCACTAGATCTTCTCCAAGCCTGGATAGGTTTACCGGGTCTTCTCCAAACCTGGATAGGTCCACTAGATCTTCTCCAAGCCTGGATAGGTTTACCGGTCTTCTCCAAGCCTGGATAGGTCTACCAGGGTTTTTTCCAAGCCTGGATAGGTCCACCAGTATCTACTCCACCCCAAGATAGGTCCGAGTCTGCTTCAAGCCTAGATAGGTCAATTTTAGGTTTTTATTGGCTTTGCTCCTTTTTCTTATCCCTACTGCAACTTCACCCTATATCTGTACCCCTATTTTTATCTATTTTTTTGTTGATTAATACAATATCGAGTTCTGCCCTTATCTCGGTTCCTCCTCCCCTTTTATGACACATTCTGTACACAGTCCTCACATACTAGACAAATGGCTAAAAATCAGGTCATATCATGTGACTAAAAGGAAAAATAATTCAGAGAATTTTCACATGTATAAAAAAGAACTATTGGACCTAAATAGATATAGAGCACTTGTATAATAGATAGAAAAACAAGCTAGAAGTGAACTTGGTCCGCTGATTTTTAAGTCCGAGTCACTTCCTCTGCGCTGACCAATCTAAGAGCAGGGGCAGTGTCTGAAGCACCCCTATATATAATAGTGGTCTGAGCCAATCCCCCTGCTCTGGACTGAGCCAATCTCAGAGAAGGGGGGAGTGTCTTTAGATGAACTATTCACCTATATGCCTAGTAGTATTCTGAGCCACTCCCCTACTCTCAGCTGATCCAATCTAAGAGGAGGAGTGTCTCAAACTTGGCTATGCACTTCTATGCATAGTGGTAGTCTGAGCCACTCCCCCCTCTTTGGGCTGATGCAAATTAAGAGCAAGGGGAGTGGCTCAATCTACTACTACGCAGAAAGGTGCATAGTCAAGCTTAAGACACTCCCTCTGCTCTTAGATTGGATCAGTCCAGAGAGGGGGCAGTGGCTTAGACTACCACTACGCAGAAAGGGGCATAGTTCAGGTTCAGACACTCCCTCTGCTCTTAGATTGGATCATTCCAGAGTAAGGGACGTGGCTCAGACTACCAATATGCATAAAGGTGCATAGTCAAGCTTGAGACACTCCCCCTGCTCTTAGATTGGATCAGCACAGAATGGGGGGTGTGGCTCAGACTACCACTATCCAAAAGCAAGAAATAGGTCACTTTACACATATGAATGGAATAGAGAATCAGAACAAATGTGTCAGTAAGATCATACAGGAGGGCACCAGGAATGTTTGACTCATTGTGAGGTTCCGGGACCTTAATCCGATACTAAATCAATGAGAAATCATAGTTTTATCAAATATATCTTTATTTGTGCCGTCTCCTGGTCTCCAAATGACAAATGTGGACGTCTGAGTACACAATGAAGGAGAAAAGCAGATTTACAATAGTTTAATAAACTATTTATTACTGAATGAAAAACAAAAAGGTTAAAGACAAACTTTTATTTAACAAATTATATTAAGAATACACACTAATATCACAAGAAAAAAAATCCCCTTCTTAAAATACAGGGTGTCCTGTTAAATAAATATAAAATATTTGTATACATAAACTGCGCATTCCAAGAAACCCAACCGAAAATGCATAGAAGAAAATGCACATTCAGGACAGATTTCTTTTTGGCGCTGTAAAAACGTCTCGTCTCACAGCACAGAGCGGCTCCACAGGGTAACGGGGGCCGTAGTGTTGGGTTTTGGCCGTTATAGACAGAGGTGGGACGGTCTCTGGAAGAAAGTAACACGTTTCGGTCATCCTGCACAATCCCTTTTTCTTTGTCTAAATATTGATCATTTGTTCTTTTGCCCGAAGAATTAACGAGCAATTTCTATAATCAATGATTCTTGCACATTTCTGCATTTTTGTGATTTACCTTATTTTCTCTGCCTCCCACAAGTATCAGACAGTACTTCTAATGCTTGACTTTGATATATAACCATCTCCTAAAGTGAATGCTGAAGGTTCATGTTAGGACATGATCAAATATCAAAGTCAAACATCAGAAATACGGTCTGTCTGATACCGGATGACTTTGACTTTTCATAAATAACTTTGACAAATGAGCTTGATAAATAATGACTTTGACAAATGTCATTAATCAGTAATTTGTCAAAGTCATTATCAGGTATCAGAAAGAGTATTTTAGATGTTTGACTTTTATATATAACCATCTCCTAAAGTGAATGCTGAAGGTACATGGACATGGTCACATATAAAAGTCAAACATCAGAAATACTGTCGGACTTTGATAATTTTGGCAAATGACCTTGATAAATGACTGACTTTGACAAATGTCATTAATTAAAGTCAAAGTCATTATCAGGTATCAGAAAGAGTATTTCTGATGTTTGACTTTGATCTATTACAATGTCCTAAAATGAAATGATACGGTAATATATCAAACAGCAGAAATACTCTTTCTGATACCTGATAATGACTTTGACAAATGACTGACTTTGATAAATGACTTTGACACATGTCAATAATCAAAGTCAAAGTCATTACCATATATCAGAAAGAGTATTTCTGAAGTTTGATATATTACCAGGTCATTTCATTTTAGGGCATTGTAATATATCAAAGGCAAACAACTAAAATACTCTTTCTGATACCTGATAATGACTTTGACAAATTACTGATTAATGACATTTGTCAAAGTCAGTCATTTATCAAGCTCATTTGTCAAAGTTATTTACTAAAGTCAAGGTCATTATCAGATATCAGACAGTATTTCTGATGTTTGACTTTGATATATGACCATGTCCTAAAATGAAACGACATGGTAATATATCAAACATCAGAAATACTCTTTCTGATACCTGATAATGACTTTGACAAATGACTGACTTTGACAAATGACTGACTTGATAAATGACTTTGACTTTGATTATTGACATTTGTCAAAGTCATTATCATATATCAGAGAGTATTTCTGATGTTTGATAGATTACCATGTCATTTCATTTTAGGACATTGTAATATATCAAAGTTATTTATCAAGCTCATTTGTCAAAGTCATTTACTAAACTCAAGGTCATCAGATATCAGACAGTATTTCTGATGTTTGACTTTGATATATGACCATGTCCTAAAATGAACGCTGTACTCTCATACACATGTACTCTCATACACCTGTACTCTCATACACCTGTACTCTCATACACCTGTACTCTCATACACCTGTACTCTCATACACCTGTACTCTCATACACCTGTACTCTCATACACCTGTAGTCTCATACACCTGTACTCTCATACACCTGTACTCTCATACACCTGTACTCTCATACACCTGTACTCTCATACACCTGTACTCTCATACACCTGTAGTCTCATACACCTGTACTCTCATACACCTGTACTCTCATACACCTGTACTCTCATACTTTCACATGCTCAGTTCAGGCTTCATTAGAATCTGCTTCCAACTGCTGCCAAGTACACGATGGCCACTGTGTTCACAGAGTACAGGGATTCCCCTGTCTGAGTCCTGGAGTAAAGCCAGAGAGGCTTAGAAAGTCCCATCAGACGGTTTATAAAGACTGTAACATCTTAAGTGAGCAGCAATTAAAGGCAGCTTCTAAAGGAGAGATGTGAAACAGTGCGAGAAAAGGAAGAAGAATGAGGCAATGATGTATATTACAAAAACAATATCACACCTGGCAATCGCTGGAATATTAAAAATAAAATAGTTCAGCATCTCTTTAATGAATTCTGACTGCCATAAATGTAAAACATTGTGTGTTTCTGAACTAGGTCTATTGTAGGGTTTATCCATATCTCATATATCTCTTCATATTTTATATCACCCTTGTGACACATTATTGGGCCCTGTTTACACTACAATTCTACAGCTCATTCGGGGATTCCTAACAGGACAAACCCAAGACGAGGGTCAAAGACCAGAATGACATGAACCGAGTTCAAATCGAACCCAATTTAGATCATCATTCCAGTCTACGACCACAAGAAGGGTTTGTCCGAGTCCCGTTTATTAGGGATCCCCAAACGCCGTGTGAACAGGGTCTAGGAACTACACACTAAGAGAAACCTTGACCTTTCACATTTTGGGATCCCAGATGCAGCCGCTGTCCCCATCAGAGGCCAAATATTACAATGGGTGTCAAAGTGCAATAAAGAGGAGATGAGCCACACTCCGGTCCAATTCATTCATTGTGTTACAATGGCGGGTGACAGGCGGAGCTCAGTGTACTGACATTGTATGGAGCAATGGAGACTGAGCGCTGCAGGGGGAGCGCTGGGCTGACGGCTGGAGTCACCGCTTTCCTCCACAGCACCGGGCACACACATTTACTGTAACTTCATTTCAGATTTCTCTTTTATCTCTTAGGAACATATTATAATGTGAGGATCGCTGAAGACACATTCCAGAAACATGCTTTATGTTCTCTTACAGCAAATGATCTGCGTTCTAATAAAGCGTATCGGCATCTGTTGTACTAAATCTCTGAGCTTACGGGTCCAGGGGATGCCCTACAATGCCGAGCCGAGATTGCGGGGCTCACAGCAGCCGAGAGAAGTCACTTCACAGATAGACGTTCACAGGTAAAAGTGCGATCTTTGGAATCGGAGGATATTTCGCAGATCAGGGCTGGTTTTTTTATGGCGACAGATTCTTAATACTAGTAGTAGACATTAACTAACCTTACGCCCTATAAGTGCCCCCTACGCTCCATAGCCTTACGCCTTTAAGTGCCCCCTACGCTCCATAGCCTTACGCCCTATAAGTGCCCCCTACGTTCCATAGCCTTACCCCTATAAGTGCCCCCTACGTTCCATAGCCTTACGCCCTATAAGTGCCCCCTACTCTCTATAGCCTTACGCCCCCTATAAGGGCCCCATACACTCTATAAACTTTTGCCCAATAAGTGCCCCCTCCACACTATATACTTACCCCAAAAAGTGACCCCTACTCTCTATAGCCTTACACCCAATAAGTGCCCCTACGCTCTACAACTTTACGCCCAATAAATGCCCCCTAAGCTCTAACACCTTACACCCAATAAGTGCCCCCAACGCTGTATAAACATTTGCCCCATAAGTGTCCTGTACACTCTATAACCTTTTACCCAATAAATGTCCTCTACGCTCTGTAACCTTTTACCCAATAAGTGTCCTGTACACTCTACAACCTTACGCCCAATAAGTGCCCCCTAGGCTGTATAACTGTTTGCCCCATAAGTGTCCTATACACTCTATAACCTTACACCCAATAAATGCCCCTACGCTCTGAAAACAAACACATTTCTTTCATGCTAATATCAGACTCAGTTTCCGATGTTAGAGCGACAGATGCCAAAATCTCTTAAATACCAGTCCCATCTATGAAACAGAAATGAATGTCATCCTAAAACATATATATAAAAATGAATCCATAAGATGACTCAAATTGATATTTTAACAGTGATTTATCTTCAGAAGTGTCCCCTCTCCCCCTGGGTTTAGTGTATAGATTATCTTCTAACCCATACAAAGTTCATATCCTAATAGAAAATTGTACATCCAAGTATTAATGAACCTGGATGCTCAATGGTTGCATGCATGGGGGCCTAGTAGAAGCAATGGCATTAGAGGGTCCTTGTCATGTTGTCTCTTGAGCAGCTCACACCTCTACAGTCTCCTTGCTTCCTGGTTTCTGGCAGGACGGGATCTCCTCCTTGAGTAACAGGAGTAGTTGGGCTGTAGTGTTAGCAGACCTATAAAGCTCAGCTGAATGTGTTACAGCAAAACTTGTGCTATCGGTGTTTGTTCTGGAATGTACACTGCTGTCACCATATAAAATGCACAGGGCTCAGACACTGTGATGCTGGAGGCCCTGGGATTGTAGTTACACAGAACTGATAACAGCAGCTAGTCAGGAGCTGACAAGACAGAAGGGAAATGCTAACTGTGGTACAGAAATCACTGGGCTTGAGAAAGCTGGCTGGGATGTTAGGAGTTAACTCCTGGAATGTAACTACTGAGCAACCTTGGCCAGGGTCTGCTCAGGCATTAGTGGCCAAACAACATGGACACAAGCTGTACACTATGTAAGATAAAAGCTCTCACTGCATGAGAATGACAGCAGACAGAAAAAGCAAGTCAATTGCAAACTTGCTTATATTCATAGTATCTAACTAAAGAAATGTAATAACTTAAGAGTACAACTTTTGTAGTATTTATACACCATGGTTCCCTGAAATGTAGTCCATGGACCCTACATAAACAAAAGTAGATGTAGTTACCACATTCACAACAAGGATAGGAAACAGATATTCACTCAGATGTTTGGAGTAAAATGGACAAAATGCCACCCAAAACTATGCCGAGGACTCAGAACTAGACCTGTGGGCATCGGTGGGGGGTGGAGGGGGTATCTTTCTTTTTTTTTTTTAATCATTAGTGGGATTTTTAACGGGAGACATTTTAATAATTTTATTGACCTTTGATTTTAAAATAAATAAATAAAAAACTTACACTATGACTTTATTTAGGATATCTTGAATTGTATCCACCGCTGGCTGCTACTTATTAATGAGGGTGCGAGAGGCAAGTTATCAAGGTTTTGACACTAGGAAACCCCTTTAATGTCCAATTTAGTTGTAAAATTACCCAAAGTCTTCCTACAGATGGGAGAACAAGCAGTTAAACCTGCGGCCGAGCTCCTTCATTATCTTCCTCTTTTGCAATGACTGAATACATGTTTTTCTCCCGTCCATTTACTATTTCATTACGAGTCCGGTTCTCACACAATATTGTGTTTCAGCCGCTCATAAACCTCCAGCATTTTTAATTTAGAAGAATAATTAGAAGAAATGTGTCGGTTATGAAATGTATCCTGTACGTATCTGACACAAAGATTCTAAACAGAGAATCCGCCCGCTTCCATCTGTCCAACATCTAATCTGATCTCGGCTTCACAAACCCCAGAAATTAACATTTTTGTGCTTTTTCTTTACGCACAGACGTTATTTGTGCTGAAGGGGAGAGCGGACGCGCGTTCAAAATTAATTGAAACGCTCAAAAGAAATGAGTTTTTCATATCATCTGCCAATCTGGAACCTATTTGTGCCATTAAAAGCATTGGACACTTAATAGCTAAAGGTCAAAAAAGGCAAAAAAGTTGTGATATGACTGGAAAGGTGGAAGAACTTCAACATCACATCTATGCAAAAAGTGACCAGACATGACATACGTCATCTGATACCTCATTTCAACAGTTTCAGGGGGCAGGAAGTTTTTGCCTACTATATTTGCACTTAGGCTGAACAGATTGGCACCTGCGCAGAAGTGGGGAAGATCCAAGAGAATGTATAACATCGAGGATCTGCCACTCGATGGTCAACCAGTGAAAAGTCAACAAGTCGAAGATCAACCAGTCGAAGGTCATCCACTCGAAGGTCAACCAGTCGAAGGTCAACCAGTGAAAAGTCAACCAGTCAAAGGTCAACCAGTCAAAGGTCAACCAGTCAAAGGTGAACCAGTCAAAGGTCAACCAGTCGAAGGTCAACCAGTCAAAGATCAACCAGTCAAAGATCAACCAGTCAAAGATCAACCAGTCGAAGATCAACCAGTCGAAGATCAACCAGTCGAAGGTCAACCAGTGAAAGTCAACAAGTCAAAGATCAACCAGTCGAAGATCAACCAGTCGAAGATGAACCAGTCAAAGATGAACCAGTCGAAGATGAACCAGTCAAGATCAACCAGTCGAAGGTCAACCAGTGAAAAGTCAACAAGTCAAAGATCAACCAGTCGAAGATCAACCAGTCGAAGATCAACCAGTCGAAGATCAACCAGTCGAAGATCAACCAGTCGAAGATCAACCAGTCGAAGGTCAACCAGTGAAAGTCAACAAGTCAAAGATCAACCAGTCGAAGGTCAACCAGTCGAAGGTCAACCAGTCGAAGGTCAACCAGTCGAAGGTCAACCAGTCGAAGATCAACCAGTCAAAGATCAACCAGTCAAAGATCAACCAGTCGAAGGTCAACCAGTCGAAGGTCAACCAGTCGAAGATCAACCAGTCGAAGGTCAACCAGTCGAAGGTCAACCAGTCGAAGGTCAACCAGTGAAAAGTCAACAAGTCAAAGATCAACCAGTCGAAGGTCAACCAGTCGAAGGTCAACCAGTCGAAGGTCAACCAGTCGAAGGTCAACCAGTCGAAGATCAACCAGTCAAAGATCAACCAGTCAAGATCAACCAGTCGAAGGTCAACCAGTCGAAGGTCAACCAGTCGAAGATCAACAGTCGAAGGTCAACCAGTCGAAGGTCAACCAGTCGAAGGTCAACCAGTCGAAGGTCAACCAGTCGAAGTTCAACCAGTCGAAGGTCAACCAGTCGAAGATCAACAGTCGAAGATCAACCAGTCGAAGATCAACCAGTCGAAGATCAACCAGTCGAAGATCAACCAGTCGAAGATCAACCAGTCGAAGATCAACCAGTCGAAGATCAACCAGTCGAAGATCTACCATCGAAGATCTACCAGTCGAAGATCTACCAGTCGAAGATCAACCAGTCGAAGATCAACCAGTCGAAGATCAACCAGTCGAAGGTCAACCAGTCGAAGGTCAACCAGTCGAAGATCAACCAGTCGAAGGTCAACCAGTCGAAGGTCAACCAGTCGAAGATCAACCAGTCGAAGATCAACCACTTGAAGATCAGTATGTTTCGAAGCAGATATCACCTTGTCCATTGTTTACATCGTGAATAGTCTGGTAGCCTGAAAATTTTGCTGGCACAGAAGAAAGCTGAGATTTCGGTACTGTCAATTTTACCACCTAAACTGAGAGTAGCATGTTGTAGAGCGATGTGTCACTTACTGGGGAGCCGGATGTAGTTTTGATAATATCACAGTTTGATCAGCAGTGAATCTGTGCCAGGTAGCCCTCCATATTTGTAAGCTCTTTATGATCCTGCCCTCTCCACAGATCGCCTTCTCCTGCTCAACCTCCCTCACTTTTCTCATAAGTTTTAAAAAAGTGGCGAGTTACAGCGCAAACACTGGGTGCCCCATTATTTGGGAGTTTTTTATCCATAAATGTGGTGAAGTGACTTGGAATGATCCACTGGGTGATAATTGTATGATCAGGGGTGACCCCACTAATCACGAGAAGGGATCTCAATACTGCAGAGGGATCATGTCATGTGTAACCACAGCCAATGGCACTCGCCTCACCGCTCTCCCTTCACACGTGAATTTGAGACCCCTCCCATCTCATGGATCATTTGGAACCCAAGTAATCATATATTTATTGGATATTTTATATAATGCAATTTATGGGATAATCCCTTTAAGACTCGTCTGTTTTATGCTAAATTGTCCAAGACTAAAAGAAAAATCAGCTTTCTTTCCCCAGAAATAGCGCCACTCCTGTCCATGTCTGGTATTGCAGCTCAGATCCCAAAGTCCTCAATGGAGAAGAGTGAAACTGTCTCTATTAAGAAATCTAGAAGGAAACCCCTTATATAACATAATACCTTCCTGCGCCTAGGATGTAACCTTTGGATGGTGGGATGTCCCGCTGTCGAGCACAATGCACTTATGGTCAGCTCCATATATCACATATAAGATATGAAGAACTTGTCTTGGCGCCTCATTATGTGCCGCGGTCCCGGACTGGCGCTCACTGATCACTTCTACATACAGCCTGGACGTGTGCAGACCATCGCATCGGTCAACACAGGCGAGCGCAGAGCAGCGGCGCTCAGCACGGATGGAACGACTCAACGTGGGGCTTAGGTTTCCGTTTTCAGTCGCTATATTTACAAAATAACAATACAAAAAAAAAAAAGAAATAGGTTCTGTTAGAAAAAATTCCACCAACTCTTCACGACTGCCACTTCCGGCAGGGCAGGGGTTAGAAGTTATGGTTGTAGCAGCAATGGGTTCTGCTCAGTAGTACTTGTGCGCCAACTGCATGAGGCCGTCTTCCCGTATCTCACGGCGGGGGCATCTGCTGGCAACGGGCAGGACTGGGCGGCAGGCGGGCGGCAGCGCTCTGTTCTGTCTGAAGCTGTAGTCATACTGTGGGAAGGACAAAGCGGAAAAGGTTTGTCAGATGGATATAATTCATGCACATTGCCCGCTCACCGCGACACAGAATGTTGCGCAGAACGGATAGAACGTTTCAGTGCTGCCATCTTGTGGCCAAAGAGAACATTGCTATAGATCACAAAAGTATATATGTAAGACCTCACCGAGGAGCCGCGTTCGCTCCATGCAATGTGGGTGCCAGCGGGGTACCTCAAGACAGTAACTAGCCCTCTCTGATCACAAGAAAAGTTAACCCTTTAAATGCCACTAATCAAGTGTGCGTCACTAGCACTAAACAGCCAGTAACATCTTGGCTGTCACTTCTGATGTCCATCAGAACCACAAAATGTTGATTGCTCTCAGTGGGAGAAACAAGATAATAATCTTGTAGTTGTGAGACCTTTTAATGGCTACAAAAATAAAATAAGTGATGTGATGTTACAAGGCGAGCTTTCGAGACGTCTTGGTCCCTTCATCAGGCTTCTATGACAAAATATTCAAAGAAACTCAAAATATATACATGAGCAACTGGAATGAATGGACATTTAACTAAATAAACAAAACAAGGCCTGGAGAGGATCCTTAATCAGCCAGACGTGGTGATGTCAAAGTTTTAAGACTAAGTGGCTTCACACTTGCAGATGATCTGCACGTTTGCAGATGCATCTGCAAGTGTGACATGCTACCGGGCCCTATGTTTATAATAGGGGACCGCGGTCTGAATGCTCTCATTCACTCCTATAGGTACTGTCAGCAGGTTATGCCTGCTGACAGATCACACACTCCCGCCAGCAGCATGGACGCTACATTCTCGCGTCCACAGTGCGCGGGAGAGTGTATCTGTAAGCAGATACGCCTCATGACAGTACACATATAGGATGTGAATGAGAGCTTTCAGACGCGGTCCCCTATTATAAAATAGGCCGGTCAGCATGCTCAATTGCAATGCATCTGCAAAACGCTGCAGATCCATCTGCAAGTGTGAATGGCAGCCTTAATTTATAAGAAAACCTGGTGTCTTAAGACTTCAGTGTTTTGAACAACATTCTTCAGATGTTATAATGAGACATAAATCCATGAGAGAGGTTTAGCCCTTCCTGGATACAATCGAAAAGTTCTAATGAATTTGGATTCACCGACCCTTCAAATGTTTTGTGATTTGAACTTACCTCTAAAATTAAACCTTCATATTTTCAATGTCATGTCCTTGACTAGAAAAATGTTTGACTACTGGAAATTTTTTTTTTTTTGTTTTAATTGTGTTGCCATTAAAAGGTATCACAACTACAAGATTATTATATTGTTTCTCCCACTGAGAGCAATCAACATTTTCTCAACTTACTAACACTGTACCAAAACCTTTTCTTCAGTACCACAAGTGACACGATCCTCTGGAGGCTCCATGTCTGCCCTCTGAGCTCTCCTCCGGAGGCTCCACATCCACACTTCTGAGCTCTCCTCCTCTGGAGGCTCCATGTCTGCCCTCTGAGCTCTCCTCCTCTGGAGGCTCCATGTCTGCCCTCTGAGCTCTCCTCCGGAGGCTCCATGTCTGCCCTCTGAGCTCTCCTCCTCTGGAGGCTCCACGTCTGCCCTCTGAGCTCTCCACTTCCGGTGGCTCCATGTCTGCCCTCTGAGCTCTCCTCCGGAGGCTCCATGTCTGCCCTCTGAGCTCTCCTCCTCTGGAGGCTCCACGTCTGCCCTCTGAGCTCTCCTCCTCCGGAGGCTCCATGTCTGCCCTCTGAGCTCTCCTCCTCTGGAGGCTCCATGTCTGCCCTCTGAGCTCTCCTCTGGAGGCTCTATATCTGCCCTCTGAGCTCTCCTCCTCTGGAGGCTCCATGTCTGCCCTCTGAGCTCTCCTCCGGAGGCTCCATGTCTGCCCTCTGAGCTCTCCTCCTCCGGAGGCTCCATGTTTGCCCTCTGAGCTCTCCTCCTCTGGAGGCTCCATGTCTGCCCTCTGAGCTCTCCTCCTCCGGAGGCTCCATGTCTGCCCTCTGAGCTCTCATCCTCTGGAGGCTCCATGTCTGCCCTCTGAGCTCTCATCCTCTGGAGGCTCCATGTCTGCCCTCTGAGCTCTCCTCTGGAGGCTCCATGTCTGCCCTCTGAGCTCTCCACTTCCGGTGGCTCCATGTCTGCCCTCTGAGCTCTCCTCTGGAGGCTCTATATCTGCCCTCTGAGCTCTCCTCTGGAGGCTCTATATCTGCCCTCTGAGCTCTCCTCCTCTGGAGGCTCCATGTCTGCCCTCTGAGCTCTCCTCCTCTGGAGGCTCCATGTCTGCCCTCTGAGCTCTCCACTTCCGGTGGCTCCATGTCTGCCCTCTGAGCTCTCCTCTGGAGGCTCCATATCTGCCCTCTAAGCTCTCCTCCTCCGGAGGCTCCATGTCTGCCCTCTGAGCTCTCCTCCTCCGAGGCTCCATGTCTGCCCTCTGAGCTCTCCTCCTCTGGAGGCTCCATGTCTGCCCTCTGAGCTCTCCTCCTCTGGAGGCTCCATGTCTGCCCTCTGAGCTCTCCTCCTCCGGAGGCTCCATGTTTGCCCTCTGAGCTCTCCTCCTCTGGAGGCTCCATGTCTGCCCTCTGAGCTCTCCTCCTCCGGAGGCTCCATGTCTGCCCTCTGAGCTCTCCTCCTCTGGAGGCTCCATGTCTGCCCTCTGAGCTCTCCTCCTCCGAGGCTCCATGTCTGCCCTCTGAGCTCTCATCCTCTGGAGGCTCCATGTCTGCCCTCTGAGCTCTCCTCCTCCGGAGGCTCCATGTCTGCCCTCTGAGCTCTCCTCCGGAGGCTCTATGTGTGCCCTCTGAGCTCTCCTCCGGAGGCTCCATGTCTGCCCTCTGAGCTCTCCTCCGGAGGCTCCATGTCTGCCCTCTGAGCTCTCCTCCTCCGGAGGCTCCATGTCTGCCCTCTGAGCTCTCCTCCTCCGGAGGCTCCAGGTCTGCCCTCTGAGCTCTCCTCCTCCGGAGGCTCCATGTCTGCCCTCTGAGCTCTCCTCCTCCGGAGGCTCCATGTTTGCCCTCTGAGCTCTCCTCCTCTGGAGGCTCCATGTCTGCCCTCTGAGCTCTCCTCCTCCGGAGGCTCCATATCTGCCCTCTGAGCTCTCCTCCCTCCGGAGGCTCCATATCTGCCTCTGAGCTCTCCTCCTCCGGAGGCTCCATGTTGCCCTCTGAGCTTCCTCCTCGTGGAGGCTCCACGTCTGCCCTCTGAGCTCTCCTCCTCTGGAGGCTCAACGTCTGCCCTCTGAGCTCTCCACTTCCGGAGGCTCCATGTCTGCCCTCTGAGCTCTCCATCCTCTGGAGGCTCCACGTCTGCCCTCTGAGCTCTCCACTTCCGGTGGCTCCATGTCTGCCCTCTGAGCTCTCCTCTGGAGGCTCCATGTCTGCCCTCTGACTCTCCTCCTCCGGAGGCTCCATGTCTGCCCTCTGAGCTCTCCTCCTCCGGAGGCTCCATGTTTGCCCTCTGAGCTCTCCTCCTCTGGAGGCTCCATGTCTGCCCTCTGAGCTCTCCTCCTCCGGAGGCTCCATGTCTGCCCTCTGAGCTCTCATCCTCTGGAGGCTCCATGTCTGCCCTCTGAGCTCTCTCCTCTGGAGGCTCCATGTCTGCCCTCTGAGCTCTCCTCTGGAGGCTCCATGTCTGCCCTCTGAGCTCCTCCTCTGGAGGCTCCATGTCTGCCCTCTGAGCTCTCCACTTCCGGGGCTCCATGTCTGCCCTCTGAGCTCTCCTCTGGAGGCTCTATATTCTGCCCTCTGAGCTCTCCTCTGGAGGCTCTATATCTGCCCTCTGAGCTCTCCTCCTCTGGAGGCTCCATGTCTGCCCTCTGAGCTCTCCTCCTCTGGAGGCTCCATGTCTGCCCTCTGAGCTCTCCACTTCCGGTGCTCCATGTCTGCCCTCTGAGCTCTCCTCTGGAGGCTCCATATCTGCCCTCTAAGCTCTCCTCCTCCGGAGGCTCCATGTCTGCCCTCTGAGCTCTCCTCCTCCGGAGGCTCCATGTCTGCCCTCTGAGCTCTCCTCCTCTGGAGGCTCCATGTCTGCCCTCTGAGCTCTCCTCCTCTGGAGGCTCCATGTCTGCCCTCTGAGCTCTCCTCCGGAGGCTCCATGTTTGCCCTCTGAGCTCCTCCTCTGGAGGCTCCATGTCTGCCCTCTGAGCTCTCCTCCTCGGAGGCTCCATGTCTGCCCTCTGAGCTCTCCTCCTCTGGAGGCTCCATGTCTGCCCTCTGAGCTCTCCTCCTCCGGAGGCTCCATGTCTGCCCTCTGAGCTCTCATCCTCTGGAGGCTCCATGTCTGCCCTCTGAGCTCTCCTCCTCCGGAGGCTCCATGTCTGCCCTCTGAGCTCTCCTCCTCCGGAGGCTTCCATGTCTGCCCTCTGAGCTCTCCTCCGGAGGCTCTATGTGTGCCCTCTGAGCTCTCCTCGGAGGCTCCATGTCTGCCCTCTGAGCTCTCCTCCGGAGGCTCCATGTCTGCCCTCTGAGCTCTCCTCCTCCGGAGGCTCCATGTCTGCCCTCTGAGCTCTCCTCCTCCGGAGGCTCCAGGTCTGCCCTCTGAGCTCTCCTCCTCCGGAGGCTCCATGTCTGCCCTCTGAGCTCTCCTCCTCCGGAGGCTCCATGTTTGCCCTCTGAGCTCTCCTCCTCTGGAGGCTCCATGTCTGCCCTCTGAGCTCTCCCTCCGGAGGCTCCATATCTGCCCTCTGAGCTCTCCTCCTCGGAGGCTCATTCTGCCCTCTGAGCTCTCCTCCTCCGGAGGCTCCATGTCTGCCCTCTGAGCTCTCCTCCTCTGGAGGCTCCACGTCTGCCCTCTGAGCTCTCCTCCTCTGGAGGCTCAACGTCTGCCCTCTGAGCTCTCCACTTCCGGAGGCTCCATGTCTGCCCTCTGAGCTCTCCTCCTCTGGAGGCTCCACGTCTGCCCTCTGAGCTCTCCACTTCCGGTGGCTCCATGTCTGCCCTCTGAGCTCTCCTCTGGAGGCTCTATATCTGCCCTCTGAGCTCCTCCTCTGGAGGCTCCATGTCTGCCCTCTGAGCTCTCCTCCTCTGGAGGCTCCATGTCTGCCCTCTGAGCTCTCCTCCTCCGGAGGCTCCATGTTTGCCCTCTGAGCTCTCCTCCTCTGGAGCTCCATGTCTGCCCTCTGAGCTCTCCTCCTCCGGAGGCTCCATGTCTGCCCTCTGAGCTCTCATCCTCTGGAGGCTCCATGTCTGCCCTCTGAGCTCTCATCCTCTGGAGGCTCCATGTCTGCCCTCTGAGCTCTCCTCTGGAGGCTCCATGTCTGCCCTCTGAGCTCTCCTCTGGAGGTCCATGTCTGCCCTCTGAGCTCTCCACTTCCGGTGGCTCCATGTCTGCCCTCTGAGCTCTCCTCTGGAGGCTCTATATCTGCCCTCTGAGCTCTCCTCTGGAGGCTCTATATCTGCCCTCTGAGCTCTCTCCTCTGGAGGCTCCATGTCTGCCCTCTGAGCTCTCTCCTCTGGAGGCTCCATGTCTGCCCTCTGAGCTCTCCACTTCCGGTGGCCCCATGTCTGCCCTCTGAGCTCTCCTCTGGAGGCTCCATATCTGCCCTCTAAGCTCTCCTCCTCCGGAGGCTCCATGTCTGCCCTCTGAGCTCTCCTCCTCGGAGGCTCCATGTCTGCCCTCTGAGCTCTCCTCCTCTGGAGGCTCCATGTCTGCCCTCTGAGCTCTCCTCCTCTGGAGGCTCCATGTCTGCCCTCTGAGCTCTCTCCTCCGGAGGCTCCATGTTTGCCCTCTGAGCTCTCCTCCTCTGGAGGCTCCATGTCTGCCCTCTGAGCTCTCCTCCTCCGGAGGCTCCATGTCTGCCCTCTGAGCTCTCCTCCTCTGGAGGCTCCATGTCTGCCCTCTGAGCTCTCCTCCTCCGGAGGCTCCATGTCTGCCCTCTGAGCTCTCATCCTCTGGAGGCTCCATGTCTGCCCTCTGAGCTCTCCTCCTCCGGAGGCTCCATGTCTGCCCTCTGAGCTCTCCTCCTCCGGAGGCTCCATGTCTGCCCTCTGAGCTCTCCTCCGGAGGCTCTATGTGTGCCCTCTGAGCTCTCCTCCGGAGGCTCCATGTCTGCCCTCTGAGCTCTCCTCCGGAGGCTCCATGTCTGCCCTCTGAGCTCTCCTCCTCCGGAGGCTCCATGTCTGCCCTCTGAGCTCTCCTCCTCCGGAGGCTCCAGGTCTGCCCTCTGAGCTCTCCTCCTCCGGAGGCTCCATGTCTGCCCTCTGAGCTCTCCTCCTCCGGAGGCTCCATGTTTGCCCTCTGAGCTCTCCTCCTCTGGAGGCTCCATGTCTGCCCTCTGAGCTCTCCTCCTCCGGAGGCTCCATATCTGCCCTCTGAGCTCTCCTCCTCCGGAGGCTCCATATCTGCCCTCTGAGCTCTCCTCCTCTGGAGGCTCCATGTCTGCCCTCTACTAATAAGCTCAACTGAACATTGACAACCATAAAAAAATAAAAAGTGATAGGATTGTATCACTGATCTGGAGAATTATATTGCCAGGTTTTTTTAGTGTACAATGGACACAGTACAGACCAAACGCAAAATACAACTATGGAATTATGAAGGGGTCGTGGGGGAGGATAATACAAAAGCAAAAGAGTGAAAATCCACCTGGTCCATAAGAGGTTAAAGACAAGTTATAAATGGAGACTCTGCTCCACGCTGTATGGGAATAGTTATACTTGTTATACAATAGTTACAATGTATAGACTTCTTATTTTTGTGTTTCCTTTCTGCAATGATGAGGGGTCATTAACCCGAAACAGGTTGTCTGTAGATGAGATTTTGGCTCATCTCTGCTCATAGGGCAATGATCAGACATTGACTATATAGGGAAGCTCCTAGCTGGTACTTGGGGGTAAAGTGCTGCTCATTAGGGAGGAGTGAACCCACACTGTAAAGTTCGGGGTTCATACCAGATCCTAGTGCTGCGAGACAGAATTCTAACAGAACGTTTGTTACTGTTCGGGTTCGGCACCTAAATAAAGCTTGTTGAAAGGCGGTCTTATCTTCCATGTTTTAGGGGACCGCAAAAAGAAGCAAAAGGGGGATTAAAGCTTTTAAATCATACATACCTTTGTTTTCCTGGCAGAGGAGACTGCTGTCAGACTGTTAACGAGCCCACTAATTAAAAACCTTATGAATATTCACTGCTTCCTCCGCCCACCATATGTGACAGCATCTGTGATTGGTTGCTGCTGTCTGTAGTATAAAAATAAATAATCGTAAAAAATGATGTGGGGTCCCAATTATTTTGATATCCAGCTCAGATAAAGCAGATGGCAGGAAGCTGGCAATATCAGGGAAGGGAGGAGCCTTGGATATTGGCCTCTCCCCAGCCTGATATCAGCTCCCAGCGGACATCTTTACTTTGGCTGGTTATAACATGGGGAGCACTCCATGTCATATTTGTATTAAACACAGACAGCAGACTGACTGCAACCAATCACAGAGGCTGTCACAGAGGGTGGGCGGAGGAAGCAGTGAATATTCATAAGGCTTATTGAACAGGCCTGGGAACAGAAGCTGTCAGACATCGATCTTACCTGCTGGGGAGACACAGGTGTGTATGATTTAACACCTGTAATCCCCATTGTTTTGCTTCCTTCTGCCGCCCCCCAGCCCTTACTACCACCACTTCATAGCACTTAAAGTGTAAATGTCATTTAATACCCTTTGTGGGACGCTTTGTGGCCAGCAGCCCCAGGGAGACTTGGAGAAAACCCTGATTACCCTGGAAGATACTGTTGGACGGAGGATTGCGATTCTCATCTCATGGGTCATTTATCCCATTACTGGACTGTATCCGTTTTTCTGGACTATTTTACCCTCTATGTGGTGAATTGTTCTATGGACTCTTCGATTTGCATGTAATAAAGGTTCTTAGTCGGTTCACTCATCTCTCGCTCTGTTTAATGTGTGATACCGGAGTAGGACCCTGCAACAGTCCTCAATAAAATAACTAATTGTCCATTAAGGGATTGTTCCGGACTGTGACATCACCGACATCTAATCAGTCAGTACTTTGGGGGTTTTCTTGCCTTTTCAGGAAAATGAAGAGGCCACAGTTAGCAGCATCAGACACCGCCATTCCTATGAACAAACAGCGGTGTCTATACAGACGGTGAAAGGGACATGTCCCAAATGTCAATGAGACCCTGAGGCGGGGCCCTCACCAAGGAGACCCTGAGGCGGGACCCTCACCAAGGAGACCCTGGGGCGGGACCCTCACCAAGGAGACCCTGAGGCGGGACCCTCACCAAGGAGACTCTGAGGCGGGACCCTCACCTAGGAGACCCTCATGCGGGACCCTCACCAAGGAGACCCTGAGGCGGGACCCTCACCAAGGAGACCCTGAGGCGGGACCCTCACCAACAAGATGGGACCCTCACCAAGGAGACCCTGAGGCGGGACCCTCACCAAGGAGACCCTGAGGCGGGACCCTCACCAAGGAGACCCTGAGGCGGGACCCTCACCAAGGAGACCCTGAGGCGGGACCCTCACCAAGGAGACCCTGAGGCGGGACCCTCACCAAGGAGACCCTGAGGCGGGACCCTCACCAAGGAGACCCTGAGGCGGGACCCTCACCAAGGAGACCCTGAGGCGGGACCCTCACCAAGGAGACCCTGAGGCGGGACCCTCACCAAGGAGACCCTGAGGCGGGACCCTCACCAAGCAGACCCTGAGGCGGGACCCTCACCAAGGAGACCCTGAGGCGGGACCCTCACCAAGGAGACCCTGAGGCGGGACCCTCACGAAGGAGACCCTGAGGCAGGACCCTCACCAAGGAGACCCTGAGGCGGGACCCTCACCAAGGAGACCCTGGGGCAGGACCCTCACCAAGGAGACCCTGGGGCAGGACCCTCACCAAGGAGACCCTGAGGCAGGACCCTCACCAAGGAGACCCTGAGGCAGGACCCTCACCAAGGAGACCCTGAGGCAGGACCCTCACCAAGGAGACCCTGATGCGGGACCCTCACCAAGAAGACCCTGATGCGGGACCCTCACCAAGGAGACCCTGGGGCAGGACCCTCACCAAGGAGACCCTGAGGCAGGACCCTCACCAAGGAGACCCTGATGCGGGACCCTCACCAAGGAGACCCTGAGGCGGGAACCTCACTAAGGAGACCCTGAGGCAAGACCCTCACCAAGGAGACCCTGAGGCAGGACCCTCACCAAGGAGACCCTGAGGCGGGACCCTCACCAAGGAGACCCTGATGCGGGACCCTCACCAAGAAGACCCTGATGCGGGACCCTCACCAAGGAGACACTGGGGCAGGACCCCCACCAAGGAGACCCTGGGGCAGGACCCTCACCAAGGAGACCCTGAGGCAGGACCCTCACCAAGGAGACCCTGAGGCAGGACCCTCACCAAGGAGACCATGAGGCAGGACCCCCACCAAGGAGACACTGGGGGGGACCCTCACCAAGGAGACACTGGGGCAGGACCCTCACCAAGGAGACCCTGGGGCAGGACACTCACCAAGGAGACCCTGAGGCAGGACCCTCACCAAGGAGACCATGATGCGGGACCCTCACCAAGGAGACCCTGAGGCGGGACCCTCGCCAAGGAGACCCTGAGGCGGGACCCTCACCAAGGAGACCCTGAGGCAGGACCCTCACCAAGGAGACCCTGAGGCAGGACCCTCACCAAGGAGACCATGATGCGGGACCCTCACCAAGGAGACCCTGAGGCAGGACCCTCACCAAGGAGACCCTGAGGCGGGACCCTCACCAAGGAGACCCTGAGGCAGGACCCTCACCAAGGAGACCCTGAGGCAGGACCCTCACCAAGGAGACCATGATGCGGGACCCTCACCAAGGAGACCCTGAGGCGGGACCCTCGCCAAGGAGACCCTGAGGCGGGACCCTCACCAAGGAGACCCTGAGGCGGGACCCTCGCCAAGGAGACCCTGAGGCGGGACCCTCACCAAGGAGACCCTGAGGCAGGACCCTCACCAAGGAGACCCTGAGGCAGGACCCTCACCAAGGAGACCATGATGCGGGACCCTCACCAAGGAGACCCTGAGGCAGGACCCTCACCAAGGAGACCCTGAGGCGGGACCCTCACCAAGGAGACCCTGAGGCAGGACCCTCACCAAGGAGACCCTGAGGCAGGACCCTCACCAAGGAGACCATGATGCGGGACCCTCACCAAGGAGACCCTGAGGCGGGACCCTCGCCAAGGAGACCCTGAGGCGGGACCCTCACCAAGGAGACCCTGAGGCGGGACCCTCACCAAGGAGACCCTGAGGCGGGACCCTCACCAAGGAGACCCTGAGGCGGGACCCTCATCAAGGAGACCCTGAGGCAAGACCCTGACCAAGGAGACCCTGAGGCAAGACCCTGACCAAGGAGACCCTGAGGCAAGACCCTCACCAAGAAGATGGGACCCTCACCAAGGAGACACTGGGGCAGGACCCTCACCAAGGAGACCCTGAGGTGGGACCCTCACCAAGGAGACCCTGGGGCAGGACACTCACCAAGGAGACACTGGGGCAGGACCCTCACCAAGGAGACCCTGAGGTGGGACCCTCACCAAGGAGACCCTGGGGCAGGACACTCACCAAGGAGACCCTAGGGCAGGACACTCACAAGGAGACCCTGGGGCAGGACCCTCACCAAGGAGACCCTGGGGCAGGACCCTCACCAAGGAGACCCTAGGGCAGGACCCTCACCAAGGAGACCCTGAGGCAGGACCCTCACCAAGGAGACACTGGGGCAGGAACCTCACCAAGGAGACCCTGGGGCAGGAACCTCACTAAGGAGACCCTGAGGCAAGACTGGATTAGAAGGAGGTGTGCGTTTAGTATCTGAGGTGTAAGAAGAGGCAAAGTCTCATTCGTTTCTAGTCATAAAGGTGATGGACAGGGTTTAAAAGCAAAACACTGATGACAGTTTCCCCTTGAATCCACCATATAGTTCCAGAATTGAGTGGTGCTCTCAGGATCCTGAGGGGGGGTGTACTCACAGGTTCCTCAGGGGCGGTGCTCACAGGATCCTCATGGTGGTGCTCACAGGATCCTCAGGGGCGGTGCTCTTAGGATCCTCGGGGGCATGGCTTTAGACTACTTAATTGTCACTTAACCGTACGGAGGATTTTAACAAAAACAACTGAATTCTCAGCGGAGCAGCGGCAATAAAATAGGAGGTAAAGCTGCTCAGTTTAGAACTGGGGACGGGTCCTCCTTAAAATAAGAGCAAAGAGCCCTTCTACAAGCAGAAAGGGTTACTGCAGCCAAGTGTGAGACGGATTGTCAAACACAAACCTCCTGGAGCTGAATTGTAAGGAGGCGACTGGATCTCAGCACAACACATAAAGATGTCGAGAACGCGCTAATTAGCTCTTAAAGAGACACAAATTAGATATGCGTGGGTAACAGCAATTATAGTCAAGACGAATCTCCAGCCATTGGGGAACGGAAGATAGAAACAAAGGAGTAAGAAGCAAGAGGGAGACTGGTGAGGAAGAGACAATGAAGAAAGAGGGAAAAGACCATGAAGAAAGAGGGAAAAGACAAGGAAGAAAGAGGGAAAAGACACTGAAGAAAGAGGGAAAAGACAACGAAGAAAGAGGGAAAAGACAAGGAAGAAAGAGGGAAAAGACAACGAAGAAAGAGGGAAAAGACAACAAAGAAAGAGGGAAAAGACAACAAAGAAAGAGGGAAAAAGACAACGAAGAAAGAGGGAAAAGACAACGAAGAAAGAGGGAAAAGACAACGAAGAAAGAGGGAAAAGACAATGAAGAAAGAGGGAAAAGACACTGAAGAAAGAGGGAAAAGACACTGAAGAAAGAGGGAAAAGACAACGAAGAAAGAGGGAAGAGACAACGAAGAAAGAGGGAAAAGACCATGAAGAAAGAGGGAAAAGACCATGAAGAAAGAGGGAAAAGACAATAAAGAAAGAGAGAAAAGACAATGAAGAAAGAGGGAAAAGACAACGAAGAAAGAGGGAAAAGACAATAAAGAAAGAGGGAAAAGACAATGAAGAAAGAGGAAAAAGACAATGAAGAAAGAGGGAAAAGACAATGAAGAAAGAGGAAAAAGACAATGAAGAAAGAGGGAAAAGACAATGAAGAAAGAGGAAAAAGACAATGAAGAAAGAGGGAAAAGACAACGAAGAAAGAGGGAAAAGACAATAAAGAAAGAGGGAAAAGACAACGAAGAAAGAGGGAAAAGACAATGAAGAAAGAGGGAAAAGACAACGAAGAAAGAGGGAAAAGACAACAAAGAAAGAGGGAAAAGACAACGAAGAAAGAGGGAAAAGACACTGAAGAAAGAGGGAAAAGACAATGAAGAAAGGGGGAAAAGACTTTTTGCTTCTTCATGTTTGACAAATCATTCACATAGTAATGGACGGGTCATTAAAACCTCTAGGAAAATGTGCATTTTTATCTTATTGTTGGATATCATCCCATCTCCTATGAGTAAATACACATCAATTATCAATATTTGCAGATATTTCTGTCCATTTAGAGAAAAGATTCATTGTACTTTTCTCAGCTGACTTCTGTTACTTTGTGCTTGTTCAGAGCTCAGAGAGTTTTCTATACAGCTGCTCTCCTCGTCTTCCGCTCCCCCCCTCTTCTGCTCCCCCCTTTCTTCCCGCCCCCTCCCCCTCTTCTCACCCCCCTTCTTCCACTCTCCCCCTCTTCCACTCTACCCCCTCTTCCACTCTCCCCCACTCATCTTTTTATCATGTCTCTTCCCTCCCTTACAGGGTCAGATTATAGCTTCGTCCATGTAGCAGTATGTGGTTGGCGGTCTCCTGTCCTCTGATATTCCCGCTTGTGCAGCTGAAGGTTCAGAGCGCAGTGACAGTTTTCTCTCAATATTGTAACCTGACTTCTATTACTTACTATATTGTGCAAGGACACATTTGTTGTGGAATGATGCAGCTCAGATGCATTTTCAGGGATAAATGAGCTGAAAGTGAAGAAAACCAACTTGTTCTGACCATAAATGTATCAGCAGCAGATGAGGAGCAGACGGGCAGCGTTGTATTACAAGATCAGACCACACAAATTCCTTGTTTTTAGCCCGTGGCCATGGAATATTTGATTATTAGCGGATTTGTGTTCCTCTCTCTGTGCGGCTGGTGCTGCTGACAGTTCAGAGCTCGGGGGACGGTTACTGTAAAGCTGCTCTATCTCTCAGTTGTAACCCCTAGACCGACAGCTGCATCCACCTGGTAGAATAATTCGATATAAAGCTGTGCACACAAACCTGCCGGATATCGGAGACGCCCCGCTATTGTTCTTCTTTTGCGTCTATGGATCTGCCCGTGTGTGTTAATCCTGTGACCTATCACATGATCTTTCAAAAGTTGATCATGTGACATGTCACATAATACTTGGGGTTGGGGGGGCCCTCATCTTCTTAACAGCCCGGGGCCCTGGCTACTCTTAATCGGCCCCTCGTCCTCAATGAGATCAGTTTTGTACTTTGTTCAAATCTCCAGAGGATTTGAAATATTCCAGATTATTATTAGAATAGCAGAGAGGCGTGTTGTCACTTTGGTGTCTGTGCGGCTGCTGCTTCACTGAGAGTCATGTCCAGTGTGCGGCTGCTGCTTCACTGAGAGTCATGTCCAGTGTGCGGCTGCTGCTTCACTGAGAGTCATGTCCAGTGTGCGGCTGCTGCTTCACTGAGAGTCATGTCCAGTGTGCGGCTGCTGCTTCACTGAGAGTCATGTCCAGTGTGCGGCTGCTGCTTCACTGAGAGTCATGTCCAGTGTGCGCCAGGTTCCACACGTCCTCGCCTTTGGCAGCTTCCCTGAATGTTTCACAGACACATATAAGCTGTGTTATACTATGAAAGTCCTTCATTGCCTACAGCAAACAATCAGGAGCTGAGCTGTGATTGGTTACTATCGGCCTCCTGATATATATCCAGGCCAACTGTCAAAACAGCCAATACAGGATCTATTACATCAAACACACAAACATTAAATAGGGTGACTGACTGTAAAGTGCGGGGTTAAAACCCAGTGCCGGCCTCGTCCTCTGCCCCCGGCCAGATCAAAGGTGAGTGAAGAGCTTCCGTCTTTAATATTTCACTTATTCCACATTTTGGCCGCGGTTTATATTGTGACTCTCGGTGACAGGTTCCTTTATGAACTCTGCACATTATATATCCCGATAGCAAACATTTCCTCCACCGCTCGCTTTCTTCTTACCTCCTTTTCTATTTCTGCCAGAGACTTGATTGTAATCCCCAAGAGATCAACCTGCTGCATCTGAAACAAAGACACCTCTTTCTGATTAACCAGAATTTAAGAGGTTAAATTAAAGAAAAAAAAAAAATTGGAAACTTTATATTATGAAAAAAAAAATTGCATTACATCATTATTTCACACAAACTACGATCAATACAACCAACGACAAGGGCCCGCAATTCTACTAATGACCACCGGAGGGCAGGAGAACCAAAGGAATAAAGATTGTCAGAAAACAAAGAGTGTCCCACAACACGTATGAAGTGCAGAACCTGGAACAAGTACACATTTATAGATTGTAATTATTTTTTATCTTCATTTTTCTTTACTTATTTTCTCCTGAAAATGTTGAATTTTTTAAATTTTCTTTTTTTTTTATATTTCTTCACATATATTTAAAACAAAGCAACAAATATGTATAAAATCTACAACAAACATGTAAAAAATAAGAAGAAACTCCAAAGAGTATAGAAAATAGAAATACATATATATATTTTACAATATTTATAAAAAAAACATATACAGCGTCTTGTGAAGTGGAACGAAATTTATTGGATATTTTTACATTTTTTTAACAAATAAAACGCTAAGGGCCACTTCACACACCAACTTCTGTGTCCAACTTCTGAACAGATCTCTGGTTGCAGTGAAATCATGGACACATTGTTCTATTTTGTGGCTGTGTACAAATGTAACAATGTGTCCATGATTTCACTGCAACCAGAAAGTTGTTCAGAAGTTGGACACAGAAGTTGGTGTGTGTAAAGCGGCCATGAAGCCTGGGGTGTGTAATATTATTCATCCCCTTTACTTTCAGGGCAGCAAACTCCCTCCAGAAGGTCAGTGCGAATCTCTGAATGATCCAATGTTGTCCTAAATGACTGGTAATGATAAATAGGATCCACCTGTGTGTGATCAAGTCTCTGTATAAATGTACCTGCTCTGTGATGGGCTCAGGGGTCTGTATCCAGTGCAGAGAGCATCATGAAGACCAAGGAACACACCAGGCAGGTCAGAGATACTGTTGTGGAGAAGGTTAAAGCCGGATTTGGATACAAAAAGGATTTTCCAAGGTTTAAACATCTCAAGGAGCCGCTGTGCAAGTGATCATATTGTAATGGAAAACTGGTAGAGACAAACCCCAAGAGACTGCAGCTGTAATCACAGCACAAGGGGGCGCTACAGAGGATTAACTCAAGGGGACTAATAATATTGCACGCCGCACTTTACGGTGTTTTATTTGTTAAAAAAGTTAAAAATATGCAATAAATTTGGTTCCTCCTCACGATTGTTCCCACTTGTTGTTGATTCTTCACAAAAAAATTAGAATTTATATCTTTATATTTGAAGCCTGAAATGTGGCAAAAGGTTGAAAAGTTCAAGGGGTCAAATCCTTTCACAAGGCACTGTATATATACATAGGGGGCTGAATACTTTCACAAGGCACTGTATATATACATAGGGGGCCAAATACTTTCACAAGGCACTGTATATATACATAGGGGGCTGAATACTTTCACAAGGCACTGTATATATACATAGGGGGCTGAATACTTTCACAAGGCACTGTATATATACATAGGGGGCTGAATACTTTCACAAGGCACTGTATATATACATAGGGGGCTGAATACTTTCACAAGGCACTGTATATACATAGGGGGCTGAATACTTTCACAAGGCACTGTATATATACATAGGGGGCTGAATACTTTCACCAGGCACTGTATATATACATAGGGGGCAAATACTTTCACAAGGCACTGTGTATATACATAGGGGGCTGAATACTTTCACAAGGCACTGTATATATACATAGGGGGCAAATACTTTCACAAGGCACTGTGTATATACATAGGGGGCTGAATACTTTCACAAGGCACTGTATATACACATAGGGGGCAAATACTTTCACAAGGCACTGTATATATACATAGGGGGCTGAATACTTTCACAAGGCACTGTATATATACATAGGGGGCTGAATACTTTCACAAGGCACTGTATATATACATAGGGGGCTGAATACTTTCACAAGGCACTGTATATATACATAGGGGGCTGAATACTTTCACAAGGCATTGTATATATACATAGGGGGCTGAATACTTTCACAAGGCACTGTATATATACATAGGGGGCTGAATACTTTCACAAGGCACTGTATATATACATAGGGGGCCAAATACTTTCACAAGGCACTGTATATATACATAGGGGGCTGAATACTTTCACAAGGCACTGTATATATACATAGGAGGCTGAATACTTTTACAAGGCACTGTATATATACATAGGGGGCTGAATACTTTCACAAGGCACTGTATATATACATAGGGGGCTGAATACTTTCACAAGGCACTGTATATATACATAGGGGGCTGAATACTTTCACAAGGCACTGTATATACATAGGGGGCTGAATACTTTCACAAGGCACTGTATATATACATAGGGGGCTGAATACTTTCACCAGGCACTGTATATATACATAGGGGGCAAATACTTTCACAAGGCACTGTGTATATACATAGGGGGCTGAATACTTTCACAAGGCACTGTATATATACATAGGGGGCAAATACTTTCACAAGGCACTGTGTATATACATAGGGGGCTGAATACTTTCACAAGGCACTGTATATACACATAGGGGGCAAATACTTTCACAAGGCACTGTATATATACATAGGGGGCTGAATACTTTCACAAGGCACTGTATATATACATAGGGGGCTGAATACTTTCACAAGGCACTGTATATATACATAGGGGGCTGAATACTTTCACAAGGCACTGTATATATACATAGGGGCTGAATACTTTCACAAGGCACTGTATATATACATAGGGGGCTGAATACTTTCACAAGGCACTGTATATACACATAGGGGGCTGAATACTTTCACAAGGCACTGTATATATACATAGGGGGCTGAATACTTTCACAAGGCACTGTATATATACATAGGGAGCTGAATACTTTCACAAGGCACTGTATATATACATAGGGGGCAAATACTTTCACAAGGCTCTGTATATATACATAGGGGGCTGATACTTTCACAAGGCACTGTATATATACATAGGGGGCTGAATACTTTCACAAGGCACTGTATATATACATAGGGGCTGAATACTTTCACAAGGCACTGTATATATACATAGGGGGCTGAATACTTTCACAAGGCACTGTATATACACATAGGGGGCAAATACTTTCACAAGGCACTGTATATATACATAGGGGGCTGAATACTTTCACAAGGCACTGTATATATACATAGGGAGCTGAATACTTTCACAAGGCACTGTATATATACATAGGGGGCAAATACTTTCACAAGGCACTGTATATATACATAGTGGGCTGAATACTTTCACAAGGCACTGTATATATACATAGGGGGCTGAATACTTTCACAAGGCACTGTATATATACATAGGGGGCTGAATACTTTCACAAGGCACTGTATATATACATAGGGGGTTGAATACTTTCACAAGGCACTGTATATATACGTAGGGGGTTGAATACTTTCACAAGGCACTGTATATATACGTAGGGGGTTGAATACTTTCACAAGGCACTGTATGTACATTTTTCTTCAAAGTTACAAATTTGTAACTAATAAAACACCTAAAAATAAATATTTATAAATAATAATAATAATGTATACAATATTCATAATATAAAATACACAATATTTATCATTATTTTGCAAATATTCATTTTTACGTGTTTTATTAGTTGCAAATATGTAACATTGAAAAAAATGTGTGTTTATATACATATACACATACAATGTATAGATTTTTGTCTCTTTTGTCAATGTTTTCTTCAGAAAGTATACATGGATTTTCTATTTTCTATATAGATTTTATTGTTAGTGTGTATTTATTATTTTATCCAGATCCCCCTTGATACATGTATCGTGTGTAATGCAGAGCTAATAGGGCCCATATGACCCTTATCTCCCTGATACTTTCCCATCAGACTGTTCTACATGTAACATCTGACGGTTCATCCACAGATGGGGATCATTGATTTGGGCCATAGAAGTTTATGATGTGAATTATTATTGATTAATAGGAATGTTCTATCCAATGTAACGGACGAACGTTTCATCGCTTCTAATAATAGGATTATTTATTTCCAGTTCTGGGTGTGGAGTCGCTCAGTGACGGTCTGAGATTACAGAACGGTCCAGCCTCTTTCCAGAGAAAGTCACTCCGGATGAAGCTCGAGCTCAGACATTACAGGACAGGGCTGCTTCAGATATCCCATAATCCTCATGTATTGTCACCCTGTGGCCTCATTTTGCAGACGCGGCTCATGTGCGGCTCACTACAATCCTTCCTTCAAAAGTAAAGAAGAAGAGGCACAATGCCGGGGTCGTCTCTCTCCTTATTTATTGTGACTTTCATAGCAGTCAGTGGCCGTGTCTTCATGGTCACCTCCCGAACGGCAGGAGGCACACCCTATTCTTGGGTTGTTCCTATTCTGGGGGTACAGGGGGCAGGTTTTATTGTGGAGGTAGGTCCTATTCTCCCTATTAGGGAAATAACCCGCATTTGGAAGGTACTGGGGGGTAGACCTCACTCTGGGGGTAGGTGCTATTCTGGAGGTACTGGGGGTAAACCTCATTCTGGGGGTAGGTGCTATTCTGGAGGTACTGGAGGTACTGTATTCACTGATCTCAGGGAGACCAGTCCAAGAAAACACTGCGGGCAGCCGACTAAAGAGCTCAAACACAGTGAAATCCTAGGCGCATTGCCTCCTGGGAATTATGAATATGCAAATAGAGTCTGTGGACTCCTAACCGAGGCTCCACAGACTCTATTTGCATATTCTGGAGGTACTGGGGTAGGTCCTAATATGGGCTAGACCTTATTCTTGGGTTGCTCCTATTCTGAGGGTACTGAGGGAAGGCCCTATTTTTGGGGTAGGTACCATTCTGGGGTTAAGCCCGCTTCAGGGGGGGATAGGCCCTATTCTGGGGGTACTGAGACCCTATTCTGGGGGGTATGACCTTTTCTGGGAGTAGGCCCTATTCTGGGAGTAGGCCCTATTCTGGGAGTAGGCCCTATTCTGGGAGTAGGCCCTATTCTGGGAGGGGGTAGGCCCTATTCTAGGGGTAGACATTATTCTGGAGGTAGGCCCTATTCAGGGGGTAGGCACTATTCAGGGAGGGGGTACTTAATTCTGGAGTAGGCCCTATATTCTGGGGTAGGCCCTATTCTGGGGGTTGGTGCTATACTGGGGATAGGCACTACTCAGTGAGGGGGTAGGCCCTATTCAGGGGGTAGGCACTATTCAGGGAGGGGGTAGGTACTTAATTCTGGGAGTAGGCCCTATATTCTGGGGGTAGGCCCTATTCTGGGGGTTGGTGCTATACTGGGGATAGGCACTACTCAGTGAGGGGGTAGGCCCTATTCAGGGGGTAGGCACTATTCAGGGGGTAGGCACTATTCAGGGGGTAGGCACTATTCAGGGGGTAGGCACTATTCAGGGAGGGGGTAGGCCCTATTCTTGGGGTAGGTTTCATTCTGGGGGTAGGCACTGATCTGGGAAGGGGTATGCTCTTTTCTGAGGGTAGGCCCTATTGTAGGGGTAGACACTATTCAGGGAGGGGGTAGGTCCTAAATTCTGGAGTAGGCCCTATATTATGGAGGTAGGCCCTATTCTGAGGTTAGTCCCTATATTATGGAGGTAGGCCCTATTCTGGGGGTAGGCACTATTCAGGGAGGGGGTAGGCCCTATTCTGGGGGTTTCGTGCTATTCTGGGGTTAGTCCCTATATTCTGGGGGTAGGTGCCGTCACTGTATTCCAACCTTCATAATATTTATGCCATTTACATCTTAAATTGAGATCACTTTAATTGGATTATTGTCCATGAATTTCGGGGAAGAAGAATCATCTTCACAATTCGGTGTCATTGAACATTTCGCCCCGTTCGGCGTTTACAGGCTTCCCTTTCCTGCATCTTCAGCTCTGATTGATCTGTGGTCAGGAATCATCTGCGAGGAGCTCAGGAAACAATAGATGAATGTGACGTTTCCCCATCACGCTGAGATCACTGCTGGATCCTCAGATCACTCATTCTGCTGACAGCCAAAATGTTTATTAAAATCAAAATCCCAAAAAATGATATTTACCCTCAAATAAGTAAGAAAAGAAAAATGCCCCCAATAGTTTAAAGCTGCAAAATGAGGCCGAGGGTCAGAGAAGAGTGAGGAGTTTTCTGGGAACAGATTGGACCTTTTAGGTGATCTCAGACCCGTTATAATTGGAATCTGGGGATCTATGTAGAATGATAAATACACGTGATTTACAATGAAGAGACGTGGACCGTGCACTCACCGCCTCCGACGCACACGCAAACTTCTCGGAAATCATAAAGGGACGCCGTCCATAGCTGAAAGAGAAGAAGAAAGAAAAAATCCTAATGAAGAACGCGTCAGATACAACAGACGACAATCAGGTAAAGGCGAGATCATATCCAGAATCACCACTGCAAAGAATTACAAAATATCGGTCATATCTGCACAGCCGCCTTCCATACATGTCTAAGAGCCCCTTATAGCCGCGGCGCGCCGTGCGTGACAGCCCAGACCCAGTGCTGCCGGTCATTCATAGACGGGGTCTGCAGAGATCCAGTGCTGCCGGTCATTCATAGACGGGGTCTTGCCGGTCATTCATAGACGGGTCTGCAGAGATCTGGTGCTGCCGGTCATTCATAGACAGGGTCTGCAGAGATCCAGTGCTGCCGGTCATTCATAGACAGGGTCTGCAGAGATCCAGTGCTGCCGGTCATTCATAGACGGGGTCGGCAGAGATCTGGTGCTGCCGGTCATTTATAGACAGGGTCTGCAGAGATGCAGTGCTGCCGGTCATTTATAGAGGGTCTGCAGAGATCTGGTGCTGCCGGTCATTCATAGACGGTATCTGCAGAGATCCAGTGCTGCCGGTCATTCATAGACAGGGTCTGCAGAGATCCAGTGCTGCTGGTCATTCATAGACGGGGTCTGCAGAGATCTAGTGCTGCCGTTCATTCATAGACGGGGTCTGTGGAGATCCAGTGCTGCCGTCATTCATAGACGGGGTCTGTGGAGATCTGATGCTGCCGGTCATTCAAAGACGGGATCTACAGAGATCCGGTGCTGCCGGTCATTCATAGACGGATCTGCAGAGATCCGGTGCTGCCGGTCATTCATAGACTGGGTCTGCGGAGATCTAGTGCTGCCGGTCATTCATAGACGGTATCTGCGGAGATCTGGTGCTGCCGGTCATTCATAGACGGTATCTGCGGAGATCTGGTGCTGCCGGTCACTCATAGACTGGGTCTGCGGAGATCTGGTGCTGCCAGTGACTCATAGACTGGGTCACCTGAGATCCAGTGCTGTCGGTCATTTATAGACTGGGTCACCTTAGATCCAGTGCTGCCGGTCATTCATAGACGGGGTGTGCGGAGCCGCTGTCACCCGGGCGCTCGCCCCGTCACCTGCAGTCATTACAGCTGAAGCCACTTCATCTGGGCGTTCTGCCACCGTACGAGAACGCGGCCCGTGCCAAGGGCTCAGCAGTGTAATTAGCATCCTCCTAAACAAACGAGCTTCCACACAGCTGTAATTAAGCAAGCTTGTAATTAAGTAGATGCCCTTTATCATACAGATCATGCTTAAAAACGCTTTGAAGAATGGATGTGTTATTAATGTGATAATGTCAAATCACAGACATTCAGCGGCGCTGTCAGCGCGACGCTCCCTCCGCACATACACAACACGTCCCGCATAAATATGGAAACCACATCAATGTTACATTTAATTACTTTATGGTCGGATTAGCAAACATCGAAGTCGCACGTTACCAAGGAGAGTTATTACTATGGAGCTCGCAGGCCCCCCGGCCTGTCTGTCAGAAATATGGGGGGAACATAGAGACCGGGGGAGGCTGGAGCCGAGCGCTCCCCATAATCATAGAAGACATGAGAGAAGCGCTCCCCATAATCATAGAAGACATGAGAGGAGCGCTCCCCATAATCATAGAAGACATGAGAGGAGCGCTCCCCATAATCATAGAAGACATGAGAGGAGCGCTCCCCATAATCATAGAAGACATGAGAGGAGCGCTCCCCATAATCATAGAAGACATGAGAGGAGCGCTCCCCATAATCATAGAAGACATGAGAGGAGCGCCCCCATAATCATAGAAGACATGAGAGGAGCGCTCCCCATAATCATAGAAGACATGAGAGGAGCGCTCCCCATAATCATAGAAGACATGAGAGGAGCGCTCCCCATAATCATAGAAGACATCAGAGGAGCGCCCCCCATAATCATAAAAGACATGAGAGGAGCGCCCCCCATAATCATAGAAGACATCAGAGGAGCGCTCCCCATAATCATAGAAGACATGAGAGGAGCGCTCCCCATAATCATAGAAGACATGAGAGGAGCGCCCCCCATAATCATAGAAGACATGAGAGGAGCGCCCCCCATAATCATAGAAGACATGAGCGGAGCGCTCCCCATAATCATAGAAGACATGAGAGGAGCGCTCCCCATAATCACAGAAGACATGAGAGGAGCGCTCCCCATAATCATAGAAGACATGAGAGGAGCGCTCCCCATAATCATAGAAGACATGAGAGGAGCGCTCCCCATAATCATAGAAGACATGAGAGGAGCGCTCCCCATAATCATAGAAGACATGAGAGGAGCGCTCCCCATAATCATAGAAGACATGAGCGGAGCGCTCCCCATAATCATAGAAGACATGAGAGGAGCGCCCCCCATAATCATAGAAGACATGAGAGGAGCGCTCCCCATAATCATAGAAGACATGAGAGGAGCGCTCCCCATAATCATAGAAGACATGAGAGGAGCGCTCCCCATAATCATAGAAGACATGAGAGGAGCGCTCCCCATAATCATAGAAGACATGAGAGGAGCGCTCCCCATAATCATAGAAGACATGAGAGGAGCGCTCCCCATAATCATGTGCCATGTTATAGAAGGCATATAAATGTATACATAGTGTTGTATTTTATTGGAATCCTGTGTAGGATGAGGCTGCTCTGCTCACAATAGAATAGTCAATATAAAGTGCCATTATCACTCTCCCGGGGCTCACATGACATTGTCACACAAGCCCTGCACCCAATCAGCTCCGCCTCCTCTATCTCCACCTTTGGACACATCAGTATGTAGCGAGTCATCCACAGCTCTGACCTCTTCTTCTTGATGTTCAATTTGTCCAAGGTTGAGGACAGAGAAGCCGGTGTTGATTGGGTGCAGGACTTGTGTGATGTAATAATGTCATGTGAGCCCCAGGAGAACGAGTGCCAAAACCACTGGAGCAGCGCTAACACAGGAGGGGAGTAAAATGAAGGCACCAAGCTGGGGCAAACGATCATATAGATAGAGAAGGGTTTTATTTCCAAGTAGTAAATGTGCCTCTCTGCCTGCCTTTACACCGGATAATTCTTTTGGGTATTTCGGCCATAAATTATGTGATAGGAGTCGTGCAAAACATCAAAACGTTGCAAATGTCTAATCAAAAATATTGATCCCAATTCATCAAAGCTTTTACACCAGAATTAAGGCAGAAAAGCTGCACCAAAATAGGATTTTTAATTGACATTTAATTTAGATTTTTTTTACTTAAATACATGAAATTTCAGCTAGAAATCATTTTTGCAATTAGGTTTCATTAAAAATGTTGAAAACGTTGTGTTCTATGTCCTCTGTACATACACTGTACTGCAGGCTACACAACGAGTCAAGTGAGAACCCTTCAGTGAGCTCATTGTGATCACCTTATCAGGGATTTCTTAGCTGATTTATGACCACAACAAAGTTAAATGTGGTGGAAACAAAGAGCTAATAAAAGGTGAGAAAATATTAATGAAACTCAATTGTAAAAATATGTTAGCCCCAAATACAAACATTTATCATTTATTATTATTGGATGTATTTAGGTTTGCAGCACATTCATCCCTCTTTGCAGAGATGTGAAAAAAGTTAGAAAAGTTTCAGCTCACTGTATAGATTCAGTATAGGAGGTGATTTACAGGGCGGGGCATGGATATAAGGGAAGCTCTGCTAAGAGCTAATGACAAAGGGCAACAAGGAAAAAAATCCAGCAACAACGTCCTTTAAATTTTCTTGGAAAAAGTGACTAAGTCCATTTTATTTAGGACTATTAAAAAGCAGAAATGTCAGACAAGAGCCACCATTACATGTTTCGAATAACATCTTGGTTTTTATTTATAGTCCGGCAACAACATCCTTTAAATTTTCATGGAAAAAGTTAAAAAGTCCATTTGATTTAGGCATACTAAATAGCAGAAATGCCAGCCAAGAGCCAACCATTGCGTGTTTCAAACAATATTGAGGCTAAAAACCAAAATGTTGTTCGAAACATGTAATGGCGGACTCATGTCTGGCATTTCTGCTTATTAATATGCCTAAACAAAATGACTTTTTCCAAGAAAATTTAAAGGACATTGTTGCTGGACTACGACTAAGAACCAAGATGCTGTTCGAAACATGTGATGGTTGATTCCTGTCTGGTATTTCTGCTTCTTATTATGCCGAAATAAAGTAGACTTTTTCTAAGAAAATGTAAAGGATGTTGTTGATATACTAGGACTAAGAACCAAGATGTTGTTTGAAACATGTAATGGTGACTCCTGTCTGGCATTTCTGCTTTTTAATATTTCTAAATAAAATGGACTTTTAACTTTTTCCATGAAAATGTAAAGGACGTTGTTGCTGGATCTTTTTTCTCCTTTTGGCCCTCGTCATTAGCTCTGATGACTAAGAACCAAGATGTTGTTTGAAACATGTAATGATGACTCCTGTCTGGAGTTTCTGCAACAACGTCCTTTAAATTTTCTTGGTAAAAGTTAAAAGTCCATTTTATTTATGCAGATTACAAAGCGGAAATGACAGACAGGAGTCAACCAATACATGTTTCGAACAACCTTCTTGGTTGTTAGTCATAGATCTTCACTCCACAAATTTTCACTGTCAGGTTCTGTCGGGTGTTTTGCAGGATGCACCAGATAGAACCCGACAGCCACGGATGAGCAGAACTGCCCTCCGATCCTACTTTTTGACGACTTCATTGCTGGCGCTGTCCAGTCCGGCAGGGGAGCTGGCCGTGGTGTTGAAATGTCAGCCATGGAGCTCTCCAGGTGCTGAAATTCAGCTTTTAACACTATCAGCACCAGGTGTCCTGGAACCGGAACAATTTTCTGCCGTATCTGGCACCCATAGACTTCCATGCTATGGGCGCTGGAATCTGGGAGGATCTGTTTTTGTCTGATTTTTGCATCGGACACAAAAAATGCTGCAGACTCCAGTTTCATGTCCGATGCAAAAATCAGACAAAACCAGATCCTCCCGGAAAAGCCCCAAACCGGAAGGCAAATAACAGCCATCCGGCCCCATAGGGAGACATAAGGGAAAATTCGAATCCAGGGCTGTCTGGTTCACACCGGACAACCCCAGTCCTGAAAAATCATGGTGTGAAGCCTGTAACATGTACATGTAATGGTGACTCCGGTCTGGCGTTTCTGCTGTTTCATTTGCCTAAATCAAACGGACTTTTAACTTTTTCCCAAGAAAATTTAATGGATGTTGTTGCTGGATTTTTTTCCTTGTTGCCTCTTTGCAGGGAGTATGAAGCTTTAATATGAAAAATGTAACAGTGATATATTCATGACCCGTACAGGGAAGAGCAGAGTAGGAGGAATCTTCTTACAGGGTCTGTGAGGGTCTTCACCATTTTGGGGGACAAATATTTAATTGCCGAGAATCTCTGAATATTTTGAAATGTAATAAAATCTGGAGATGGAAAAGAAGATACATTTGTGTTGTTTCTTCTGCACAAAACAGAACAGCGATTGTTTCTGGCGCAGGAAGGAGCGATCACCCGGCGATCACTCAGCCGACACATACACTCATCACCTACATGGATGGCTAAATCCTGCCTGAAATGATCATAAAACCCCGTATTAATATGGAAATCATCCCGCTGTTACCGCACACCGATCACTATATAAATTACACCTCATTACATGTTACAACCAAACACAAACCGGGAGGAGACTAAGAATTATAGACCCAAAACCGCCACTGGATATGTATATACCGTATATACACACAAGCACATACATACCGTATACACATAAGTACACGGCCAACATATGGAAGATAGGACAAGAAGGAGGGAATTACTAAGGAAAAAGAGTTTTCTTGCTTCCTTAAAGGGAACAGATCAGAAAAAAATAAGACTATAAAGTTTTTTAGGATAAAAACATTGTTTATTGAGCAAAGTCAGTGTAATGTTTCCTAATGTCAATGTGGCTGCTGTAAAGCAATGATGTTAATAGAAGCCCGAGCAACATGACCGCTCCCATAAACATTCACAATATATACAACGAGCTGTAGGGCCTGGCGTTTCCCTATATATATATATACACACACACATACACTAGCTGTAGAGCCCAGTGTTGTCCTATATAATATATATATATACAGTGCCTACAAGTAGTCTTCAACCCCCTGCAGATTGAGGTGGTTTGATAAGATGCCAATAAGTTAGAGCCTTCAAACTGCAAACGAGAGTAGGATTTATTAACAGAAGCATAAATCTTACACACCAAAAAGTTATGTTGCTCAGTTGAATTGTAATAAATTTTAAACATAAAAGTGTGGGTCAATTATTATTCAACCCCTAGGTTTAATATTTAGTGGAATAACCCTTGTTTGCAATTACAGCTAATAATGGTCTTTTATAAGACCTGATCAGGCCGGCACAGGTCTCTGGAGTTATCTTGGCCCACTCCTCCATGCAGATCTTCTCCAAGTTATCTAGGTTCTTTGGGTGTCTCATGTGGACTTTAATCTTGAGCTCCTTCCACAAGTTTTCAATTGGGTTAAGGTCAGGAGACTGACTAGGCCACTCCATCACCTTGATTTTTTCCCTCTTGAACCAGGCCTTGCTTTTCTTGGCTGTGTGCTTTGGGTCGTTGTCTTGTTGGAAGATGAAATTACGACCCATCTTAAGATCCTTGATGGAGGAGCGGAGGTTCTTGGCCAAAATCTCCAGGTAGGCCGGGCTATCCGTCTTCCCATGGATGCGGACCAGATGGCCAGGCCCCTTGGCTGAGAAACAGCCCCACAGCATGATGCTGCCACCACCATGCTTGACTGTAGGGATGGTATTCTTGGGGTCATATGCAGTGCCATCCAGTCTCCAAACGTCACGTGTGTGGTTGGCACCAAAGATCTCGATCTTGGTCTCATCAGACCATAGAACCTTGAACCAGTCTGTCTCAGAGTCCTCCAAGTGATCATGAGCAAACTGTAGACGAGCCTTGACATGACGCTTTGAAAGTAAAGGAACCTTACGGGCTCGTCTGGAACGGAGACCATTGCGGTGGAGTACGTTACTTATGGTATTGACTGAAACCAATGTCCCCACTGCCATGAGATCTTCCCGGAGCTCCTTCCTTGTTGTCCTTGGGTTAGCCTTGACTCTTCGGACAAGCCTGGCCTCGGCACGGGAGGAAACTTCCAAAGGCTGTCCAGGCCGTGGAAGGCTAACAGTAGTTCTATAAGCCTTCCACTTCCGGATGATGCTCCCAACAGTGGAGACAGGTAGGCCCAACTCCTTGGAAAGGGTTTTGTACCCCTTGCCAGCCTTGTGACCCTCCACGATCTTGTCTCTGATATATATACACACAGACATACACTAGCTGTAGAGCCCGGCATTGCCCTATATAAATTATAACCTACAAATTGGACTTACAGGTCCTACTGGATCATTAACTATTTAAACCTAAAATTACCCAAGAATCCACCAACCCAGAATCAGGATGTAGTAAAATTGGGCATGAATGATCCAGACAAATATTTTAAGAAATGCAAATTTATTTGAAATATTTTATACAAAACGATGTGACAAAACTCCCTCAGTGAAAGACAAGCCACTGGCTGTGGTGACCACAGCAGAGAAACAAAGTGACTATGTGGTCCAATTGGGCTTAACTCTCAAATAAATAGACATCATTTATAACCATTAGGGTATATCTATATATATACTTGTCATCTAGAAACTTATTAATATAACTGTAATCCATATGGAATTCACAAACATGAATTTACAGATCAAATACTGTGTTAGTAATCGGGTAACAGTAAACAAACAGATTGCTGTGATGTTCTCAAAATCACTGATCTAGATGTATCCCCATAGATAATCTTAATAATAGAGGTCCTAAATGATCAATGTCCTAAATAATCACACCCCACCAGCTAGAATGCTATATAGTCAGGATGGTATACACATACACCCATGGCTAAGACATCTCACCAAATCATTATGTCTAAGAGGCACTAACAGTCACATACCTTGAGATATATCATAAGATGTTATAGGTGCTCTTAGATGGGGAAGAGAGAGAGCCCACAGGACCACAGCCTACACCCCCGACGCGTTTCTTCCGTGCAAGACGGCTTCGTCGGGGGTGTAGCCTGCTGCATTAAGGATGGACTGTAGAGGGGAGAGTCTACTGCGGGGGAGGCCAATTAAAAGAGAATTACAATAGTCAAGGCGGGAGTGAATCAGGGCCACGGTGAGGGTTTTTGTGGTTTCCAAGGTGAGAAAGGGCCGAATTCTAGAGATGTTCTTCAGGTGTAAGCGGCAAGAGCGGGCGAGAGATTGTATATATGGGGTGAAGGAGAGATCAGTGTCCAACATAACACCCAGACAGCGAGCCTGCTGACTAGGCACTATTGTGGTGCCGACACCGAGAGAGATGTCAGGTTTAGGGAGGTTAGTGGAGGGCGGGGGCAGAAGTAGTTCAGTTTTGGAAAGGTTGAGTTTCAGGTAGAGAGCGGACATGATATTGGAGACTGCGGTTAGACAGTCATTGGTGTTCTGTATTAGAGCGGGAGTAAGGTCAGGGGATGAAGTGTATAGTTGTGTGTCATCAGCATAAAGATGGTATTGAAAGCCAAATCTGCTGATGGTCTGTCCGATCGGGGCCGTGTAGAGGGAGAAGAGAAGAGGGCCAAGGACTGAACCCTGAGGGACCCCAATAGTGAGGGGGAGAGGGGAGGAAGAGGAGCCAGCAAATGATACACTGAAAGAGCGGTCAGAAAGATAGGAAGAGAACCAGGAGAGAGCTGTGTCCTTGATGCCGATGGAGTGCAGCATAGAGAGTAGGAGATGGTGGTCAACAGTTTAAAAGGCTGCAGAGAGATCAAGAAGGATAAGCAGAGAGCGGTCACCATTGTGTTTTGTTGTCAGAAGGTCGTTAGTCACTTTGGTGAGAGCAGTTTCTGTAGAATGTAGGGGGCGGTAACCAGACTGTAATGGGTCTAGAAGAGAGTGAGCGGAGAGGTAACGGGTGAGGCGGGAGTAGACCAGGCGCTCCAGGAGTTTAGAGATGAAGGGGAGATCGGAGACTGGTCTGTAGTTTGTGCAGGATGGGTCAAGAGAAGATTTCTTTAATAATGGAGTAATGATCGAGTGTTTGAAGGAGGAGGGGAAAATGCCAGAAGAGAGGGAGAGGTTGAAGATTTTGGTTAGATGAGTGGTGACCACCAGGGAGAGGGACTGGAGTGGGTGTGAGGGGATGGGGTCAGTAGTGCATGTGGTGGGACGAGAGAAAGAAAGGAGCCTGGAGACTTCTTCTGTGACTGGGTCAAAAGTAGAGATTGAGCCGGAGGAAATGTAGGGAGAGGTAGGGATAACAGCAATTTGAGGTTGGGAGTTGATTTCCTTACAGATGATTTCTATTTTCTCTGTGAAGTAATAAAATTGGGGGTGGCATGGGGGGTGGGGTTAGAACAGTCAATCTAGAAGGAAGGAATAGAGGTAAAGAGAGATGCATACAGTGCATGTACACTAATGCCAGAAGCCTCACCAACAAAATGGAGGAATTAGAATTAATTTTGTTGGAAAATAATTATGACATGGTGGGGATATCGGAGACATGGCTGGATGGGAGCCAGGACTGGGCTGTTAATTTACAGGGCTATTGTCTGTTCAGAAATGACCGTACAAATAAGCGAGGAGGAGGTGTATGTTTATACGTAAAATCATCCTTAAAACCCATCCTGCGTGATAATATAGGTGAATCTAATGGAAATGTAGAGTCCCTGTGGGTGGAGATAAGGGGAGGGGGAAAAAATAATAAATTACTGATAGGGGTTTGTTCTAAAGAAGCATAGGCTGGACCCACGCGTCTCGGCAATGTGCCTTATTCCGGGTAACCATGATACTTTTCCCCGTCTTCCGATCCGCTCCATGCGATGATCCAAACCAGGTGCAATCCGGACGGTGAACTGATCTTTTCTCTATTCACATGTTCAGGAAATCGGTAGGTCCGGCTCGGAGCAGCTGAGCTCAGGTATCGGCCATCATGACGTTGATGTGACTTTAGTGCAGCGGCGGAGGCAGCGCTGGACCTGGGAACGGTGAGTGAAGTGCGGGTGGTTAAAGATTTTCTGAAAGAGGAAAACCCTATACAGCAAACTAGGGATTCAACTTTGCCCGATAGGATCCTTGGGGATCTTGACTCTCAATTAGATCAGTTGTGTGTAGAGTCTTATTTTTAACTCTTCATGGATGAGGCTCAAGTGCATAAAAAATGGGTTCCTTACCCGGCTATCATATTGGTCGTGCCGTGAGGCTCGTTAAAGGGTCTTTGACACTGACTTTAAGCCATCGCTGGTAGATGACGCTAGCAGGATAGTTGTCTTCCATACTTTGTCTGTTCTATCCCATGGAGCCGTGCCCTGATTACCGGGCTGAGATGTTCTTCATTAGAGATGAGCGACCTGTGGAAGTTCGGGTTCTGGGGGTTCAGTTGAACTTCATATTAAGTTCTGTTCTGGAGAAACTTAACCAGAACCTCATTGGAAGTCACTGATTGGGCAGCTCTGCTCTCCGACCACATACAGCCACCATAAACAAAGCACCTCCAGGGCGAGGACAGGGTTTGTAATTTTTTTTTGGTACATACTACACATGGTAATGCTGACTTCACCCCAGTGCAGCCGATCAAATACTGCAAGCAGGTTGCACTGTACCGAGCACTGAGTGTACCCAAGCTTTTAGAGTACCCAAGCACCAAGTGTACCTGGGCACCAAGACTATCTGAGCACCAAGAGTACCCAAGCACTGAGTACCCAAGCACCAAGTGTATCTGAGCACACAGAGTACCCAAGCACTGAGTACCCAAGCACCAAGTGTATCTGAGCACCAAGAGTACCCAAGCACTGAGAGTACCCAAGCACCGAGAGTACCTGCGCACTGAGAGTATCTGAGCACCAAGAGTACCCAAGCACTGAGAGTACCCAAGCTTCCAGAGTACCCAAGCACCAAGTGTACCTGTGCACCAAGAGTATCTGAGCACACAGAGTACCCAAGCACTGAAAGTACCCAAGCACCGAGAGTACCTGCGCACTGAGAGTATCTGAGCACCAAGAGTACCCAAGCACAGAGTACCCAAGCACCAAGTGTATCTGAGCACACAGAGTACCCAAGCACTGAAAGTACCTGCGCACTGAGAGTATCTGAGCACATAGAGTACCCAAGCACCAATAGAACCCAAGCACTGAGAGTGCCCGAGCACAAAGAGAACCAGAGCACCAAGAGAACCAGAGCACCAAGAGAACCAGAGCACCAAGAGAACCAGAGCACCAAGAGAACCAGAGCACCAAGAGAACCAGCGCATCAAGTGTACCCAAGCACCAAGAGAACCAGCGCACCAAGTGTACCCAAGCACCAAGAGAACCAGAGCACCAAGTGTACCCAAGCACCAAGAGAACCAGAGCACCAAGTGTACCCAAGCACCAAGAGAACCAGAGCACAAAGAGAACCAGAGCACCAAGAGAACCAGAGCACCAAGAGAACCAGAGCACCAAGAGAACCAGCGCACCAAGAGAACCAGTGCACCAAGAGAACCAGTGCACCAAGAGAACCAGCGCACCAAGAGAACCAGCGCACCAAGAGAACCAGAGCACCAAGAGAACCAGCGCACCAAGAGAACCAGCGCACCATGTGTACCCAAGCACCAAGAGAACCAGAGCACCAAGAGAACCAGAGCACCAAGAGAACCAGAGCACCAAGAGAACCAGAGCACCAAGAGAACCAGGGCACCAAGAGAACCAGAGCACCAAGAGAACCAGAGCACCAAGAGAACCAGAGCACCAAGAGAACCAGCACACCAAGAGAACCAGCGCACCAAGAGAACCAGTGCACCAAGAGAACCAGAGCACCAAGAGAACCAGAGCACCAAGCGTACCCAAGCATCAAGTGTACCCAAGCACCAAGAGAACCAGAGCACCAAGAGAACCAGCGCACCAAGAGTACCCAAGCATGAAGTGTACCCAAGCACCAAGAGAACCAGAGCACCAAGCGTACCCAAGCACCAAGAGAACCAGCGTACCAAGAGAACCAGCGCACCAAGAGAACCAGCGCACCAAGAGAACCAGCGCACCAAGAGAACCAGCGCACCAAGAGAACCAGAGCACCAAGAGAACCAGAGCACAAGAGAACCAGAGCACCAAGAGAACCAGAGCACCAAGAGAACCACGGCACCAAGAGAACCAGCGCACCAGAGAGAACCAGGGCACCAAGAGAACCAGGGCACCAAGAGAACCAGGCACCAAGAGAACCAGCGCACCAAGAGAACCAGCGCACCAAGAGAACCAGAGCACCAAGAGAACCAGCGCACCAAGAGAACCAGCGCACCAAGAGAACCAGCGCACCAAGAGAACCAGCGCACCAAGAGAAACCAGCGCACCAAGAGAACCAGCGCACCAAGAGAACAGCGCACCAAGAGAACCAGCGCACCAAGAGAACCAGCGCACCAAGAGAACCAGCGCACCAAGAGAACCAGAGCACCAAGAGAACCAGCGCACCAAGAGAACCAGCGCACCAAGAGAACCCAAGTATCAAGTGTACCCAAGCATCAAGAGAACCAGCGCACCAAGAGAACCAGCGCACCAAGAGAACCAGCGCACCAAGAGAACCAGCGCACCAAGAGAACCAGCGCACCAAGAGAACCAGCGCACCAAGAGAACCAGAGCACCAAGAGAACCCAAGCACAGCGATGCTCACAGATCGATGAGGGCATAATCAGCACCGTAGTTACCCCCAATAAACCGTACATGGAATCGCCCCCGACCGGCGGTCTTCCACCGGCTAATGTGAACGCGCCATTACACATGGCAACCGGCCGCGGCTTCATTTTTCCATAAAGCTGAGTTCTGATTGGTGGCTTTGGGCATGAAGAGCGGTGTTGACTAATGCCGCCTGCTCGGTGGATCGGTCCTAAACCGGCTGCGAGGATACGAGATGCTGCAACACTGAACTAATATAATAATGTCACCAGTTAATGAGCAGCTTTGTAATGAATGCTAAGAAATTTGCATATATTTAAATGCATTTTAAGTAAATTGAGCATCAGAGTCCTCCTGATCCAAAGAGGGGGGGATTTAATAACATCATCAAAAATTCGGGTAATTTTTCCTGCTAATTAATGAATTCTGTTAGCGCTGGCCCCAATAAAAATAACAGCTCAACATGCGCAAATGTTCAATTGTCTGGCATTGCAGCTATTAGGATAATTGAGCCTTGTAATTAAGATAATACTCAGTCCCTGAAGCCAATTAACAAGACAACAATTAGTCCCGTTCGTTAATGCAAATCAAAGATTTTTCTCTTTATTAGTGGAGCAGTTGCCGGAGCCCTGGAGGAAAAGCCAAAGTGTTTGCACCAATCTGGAGAAAGGTTACACTATTCCGCTATTAATGCCGACCCTGTCAGGGCGTAATTAGTTATGATTAATCAATAGCGGGGTGAATTCATCCGTCTTATTCTACAGGACCTGACCCCTCAAATTCATCGCCTGTAACGCATCAAGTATACAGACAGGACCTGATCCTTACACCATAAATAACGTGCCGTAAAGAGGAGAGAAGCCTCCAAGACGCTACATAGATGTGCCGTAAGGAGGACAGAAGCCTCCAAGACGCTACATAGATGTGCCGGAAGGAGGAGAGAAGCCTCCAAGATGCTACATAGATGTGCCGTAAGGAGGACAGAAGCCTCCAAGACGCTACATAGATGTGCCGTAAGGAGGAGAGAAGCCTCCAGGACGCTACATAGATGTGCCGGAAGGAGGAGAGAAGCCTCCAAGACGCTACATAGATGTGCCGTAAGGAGGAGAGAAGCCTCCAGGACGCTACATAGATGTGCCGGAAGGAGGACAAGAAGCCTCCAAGATGCTGTATAGATGTGCCGGAAGGAAGAGAGAAGCCTCCAAGACGCTACATAGATGTGCCGGAAGGAGGAGAGAAGCCTCCAAGATGCTACATAGATGTGCCGGAAGGAAGAGAGAAGCCTCCAAGACGCTACATAGATGTGCCGTAAGGAGGGGAGAAGCCTCCAAGACGCTACATAGATGTGCCGGAAGGAGGAGAGCAGCCTCCAAGATGCTACATAGATGTGCCGGAAGGAGGAGAGAAGCCTCCAAGACGCTACATAGATGTGCCGGAAGGAGAGAAGCCTCCAAGACGCTAAATAGATGTGCCGGAAGGAGGAGAGCAGCCTCCAAGATGCTACATAGATGTGCCAGAAGGAGGTGAGAAGCCTCCAAGACGCTAAATAGATGTGCCGGAAGGAGGAGAGCAGCCTCCAAGATGCTACATAGATGTGCCAGAAGGAGGAGAGAAGCCTCCAAGACGCTACATAGATGTGCCGGAAGGAGGTGAGAAGCCTCCAAGATGCTACATAGATGTGCCGGAAGGAGGAGAGAAGCCTCCAAGACGCTACATAGATGTGCCGGAAAGAAGAGAGAAGCCTCCAAGACGCTACATAGATGTGCCGTAAGGAGGAGAGAAGCCTCCAAGACGCTACAAAGATGTGCCAGAAGGAGGAGAGAAGCCTCCAAGATGCTACATAGATGTGCCGGAAGGAAGAGAGAAGCCTCCAAGACGCTACATAGATGTGCCGTAAGGAGGAGAGAAGCCTCCAAGATGCTACATAGATGTGCCGGAAGGAAGAGAGAAGCCTCCAAGACGCTACATAGATGTGCCGTAAGGAGGAGAGAAGCCTCCAAGACGCTACATAGATGTGCCAGAAGGAGGAGAGAAGCCTCCAAGATGCTACATAGATGTGCCGGAAGGAAGAGAGAAGCCTCCAAGACGCTACATAGATGTGCCGGAAGGAGGAGAGAATCCTCCAAGATGCTACATAGATGTGCCGGAAGGAGGAGAGAAGCCTCCAAGACGCTACATAGATGTGCCGGAAGGAAGAGACAAGCCTCCAAGACGCTACATAGATGTGTCGTAAGGAGGAGAAAAGCCTCCAAGACGCTACATAGATGTGCCGGAAGGAGGAAAGAAGCCTCCAAGACGCTACATAGCTGTGCCGGAAGGAGGAGAGAAGCCTCCAAGACACTACATAGATGTGCCGGATGGAGGAGAGAAGCCTCCAAGATGCTACATAGATGTGCCGTAAGGAGGAGAGAAGCCTCCAAGACGCTACATAGATGTGCCGGAAGGAGGACAGAAGCCTCCAAGACACTACATAGATGTGCCGGAAGGAGGAGAGAAGCCTCCAAGACGCTACATAGATGTGCCGTAAGGAGGAGAGAAGCCTCCAAGACGCTACATAGATGTGCCGTAAGGAGGAGAGAAGCCTCCAAGACGCTACATAGATGTGCTGGAAAGAGGACAGAAGCCTCCAAGACGCTACATAGATGTGCCGGAAGGAAGAGACAAGCCTCCAAGACGCTACATAGATGTGCCGGAAGGAGGAGAGAAGCCTCCAAGACGCTACATAGATGTGCCGTAAAAAGGAGAGAAGCCTCCAAGACGCTATATAGATGTGCCGGATGGAGGAGAGAAGCCTCCAAGACGCTACATAGATGTGTCGTAAGGAGGAGAGAAGCCTCCAAGACGCTACATAGATGTGCCGTAAGGAGGAGAGAAGCCTCCAAGATGCTACATAGATGTGCCGTAAGGAAGAGAGAAGCCTCCAAGACGCTACATAGATGTGCCGGAAGGAGGAGAGAAGCCTCCAAGACGCTACATAGATGTGCCGTAAAAAGGAGAGAAGCCTCCAAGACGCTATATAGATGTGCCGGATGGAGGAGAGAAGCCTCCAAGACGCTACATAGATGTGTCGGATGGAGGAGAGAAGCCTCCAAGACGCTACATAGATGTGCCGGATGGAGGAGAGAAGCCTCCAAGACGCTACATAGATGTGCTGTAAGGAGGAGAGAAGCCTCCAAGACGCTACATAGATGTGCCGTAAGGAGGAGAGAAGCCTCCAAGACGCTACATAGATGTGCCGTAAGGAGGAGAGAAGCCTCCAAGACGCTACATAGATGTGCCGTAAGGAGGAGAGAAGCCTCCAAGACGCTACATAGATGTGTCGTAAGGAGGAGAGAAGCCTCCAAGACGCTACATAGATGTGCCGTAAGGAGGAGAGAAGCCTCCAAGACGCTACATAGATGTGCCGTAAGGAGGAGAGAAGCCTCCAAGACGCTACATAGATGTGCCGTAAGGAGGAGAGAAGCCTCCAAGACGCTACATAGATGTGCCGTAAGGAGGAGAGAAGCCTCCAAGACGCTACATAGATGTGCCGTAAGGAGGAGAGAAGCCTCCAAGACGCTACATAGATGTGCCGTAAGGAGGAGAGAAGCCTCCAAGACGCTACATAGATGTGCCGTAAGGAGGAGAGAAGCCTCCAAGACGCTACATAGATGTGCCGGAAGGAGGAGAGAAGCCTCCAAGACGCTACATAGATGTGCCGGATGGAGGAGAGAAGCCTCCAAGACGCTACATAGATGTGCCGGAAGGAGGAGAGAAGCCTCCAAGATGCTACATAGATGTGCCAGAAGGAGGAGAGAAGCCTCCAAGACGCTACATAGATGTGCCGGAAGGAGGAGAGAAGCCTCCAAGACGCTACATAGATGTGCCATAAGGAAGAGAGAAGCCTCCAAGACGCTACATAGATGTGCCGGAAGGAGGAGAGAAGCCTCCAAGACGCTACATAGATGTGCGGAAGGAGGAGAGAAGCCTCCAAGACGCTACATAGATGTGCCAGAAGGAGGAGAGAAGCCTCCAAGACGCTACATAGATGTGCCGGAAGGAGGACAGAAGCCTCCAAGACGCTACATAGATGTGCCGGAAGGAGGACAGAAGCCTCCAAGACGCTACATAGTCATATACTATGGCTGAAAGTTTACAAAAGCCTCCAGAATTTCCAAATTTCTGCAAAAACTTTACCCAAAATATCATCAGATTTTCATCAAGTCCAAAAGTAGATAACGAAAAAAATCAAAATATATTGGAAGAAGTTCCATTATTGTATATATGTGAGGGTTAAACGTATGGGAACTTATCTAGTATCTGGTGAGAACTTGCTGCAACAATAACTGATGAAGCCACACGAAACGCGCGTCGGGGAGGTAACGTCTACCATTGGTATACACTAAATCTTAGGGACAGCGCCATCCTATGACCAAGTGACTATGTTCATCCATATTTGTAATTTCAATGTACATGTCTCACCTAGATTCTACGGCACGGCTGATCCGGTTTGTGTGTGACTCCCGCTGGACCAGGTCTTTTGTACATAGGCGGTTTGGAATCATTATCCTTCCACATACATGTATATATGGACTGGATTTTGTAACACTTTGTCTTTATGATGCCATAGATATATTCTGTAACTTCCTTTAATGAAGGAGACCAGGGCTGGTTTTAACCTGCAGTTATTCGGCATCCATGTGATTCTGGCCTAGACTGAATGCACCTGCATCAGGTATGGGGCCGGAGACACTTCCATGTTCTATAGAATTGCGCATGCGCAGAACCTCCCAGTGCTGTATTCTGTATTGTTTAATAAATAGATATTCTTATATGCAAATCTAATTTGTGTGTTAGACTTTGACTCATGGGGTCTTTTCTTGGTTGAGGATTTCGGCTTATTAGACCCTGTGTAACGTTTTGGCCTTTTTGTTTTTGGATATAAATGAACAGGTGGCCCACTCACTCCTGATGGTCGTCCCATTGATCCAGAACACCAGACAATTGTGAAGGTGAAATAAAAGGTTCGCACACTTTTCACCACTGAAAGATATGTAACATTGGATCATTTTTGTCAAAAAAAAGGGGACTTTTTATTTCTTGATTTGTTTCTCTATATTTTAGGAGCTTTGGATCAAATTTATGCACAAATATGAAAAATTCACTGAGCTTCAAGCATCACAAAGTCAATTTGCGATTTTGGCAACACAATATTTCAGGCCAAAACGCAGCCAATAACATAAATATGCCGATACTGTTGAAAATGATGTCAGATAGAGCCCAAAGGTACTCCACCGGCCTCACCAGAGACAACATCTCCAGCAGAGGATACACCAGTCCGGGTTTTCAGGTCATCAGACGTAACCCTCAACAGAGCCACCGACGTGCGGCTAAAACAGGATGTGAACAAAGCCCAAGCAAAACTACTGTAACTTTATTTCTTTAAGCTCTACTGCTCTTTTAATTGAAAGTAGATCGCTGGTAGTCCAGGTCCAAAGAACCACACGGGTGACTTGAGAAAAGAAACAAAAGTCTGACAGGTGCTGAGCGCAGTAGACCGGGACCCAAAGGTCCTGCATGAGAGCGTACACAGGTCCCGTCCGAGAGCAGCCACAGACCTCCCCTGGACCACATACAGCTCCCATCCGAGCATGCCCAAAGTGCCCACTGCTCCCACCAGAGCTTCCACCCTCTGACGCAGGTGGACTCCACTGCTCCCACCCGCAAGCGCTCCACTTCTCTCACCAGAGTGCACCCACTGCTCCCACCAGAAATCCCACCCTCTGAAGTAAGTGGGCTCCACTGGTCACACCTGAGAGCGCTCCACTGCTCCCACCCTCCGACGAAGGTGGACTCCACTGCTCCCACCAGAGGGCACCCCACTACTCCTGTCCGAGAGTGCCCCACTGCTCCCCCCGAGGGCGCCCCACTGCTCCCACCCAAGAGCGCCCCACTGCTCCCGCCCAAGAGCGCCCCACTGCTCCGCCCGAGAGCACCCCACTGCTCCCGCCCGAGGGCGCCCCACTGTTCCCACCCAAGAGCGATCCACTGCTCCCGCACGAAAGCGCCCCACTGCTCCCGCACGAAAGCGCCCCACTGCTCCCACACGAAAGTGCCCCACTGATCCCACCCAAGAGCGCCCCACTGATCCCACCCGAGAGCGCCCCACTGATCCCACCCGAGAGCGCCCCACTGATCCCACCCGAGAGCGCCCCACTGATCCCACCCGAGAGCGCCCACTGATCCCACCCGAGAGCGCCCCACTGATCCCACCCGAGAGCACCCCACTGATCCCACCCAAGAGCGCCCCACTGATCCCACCCAAGAGCACCCCACTGATCCCACCCGAGAGCACCCCACTGATCCCATCCGAGAGCACCCGATTACTCTGACACATGAGCACCCCACAACTCTCATGCAAGAGCACCCACTGCTCTCACCAGAGAGTGCCCCACTACTCCAACACAAGAGCGCCCCCGCTGCTCCCACCAGAGTGCACCCCACTGCTCTCACACAAAAGGGCTCCACTGCTCCCACCCGAGTGATCATCACAGCCCCTACCCGGACCACATACCCACCCACCAGAGCAACCCAACAGCTCCCATCTGAGCACGCCCATTGCTCCCAGAGTGATCACAGCGCCCACCCCAGTAACAGGACCCCCACCGATCTGCTTGCAATTAAAGGGGCACACAAATACATATGAAGAAAGGTAAGAAAATGTGTAGTTACTCTTTATCTTACCTAGGACGGTATTTACATTTAGCCAATAGTACATATTGATTTTTATTTCTTAAAAGGTTCACAGCAGATATAACCTCATATATATAAAGGTTATGTGTGGTTACGTGTCACGTCTCCTTCCACGCGGGTTCCTCCGGTGTTTGCGCCTCTTCCTCAATGACTGAGGACACGGCCGGGCTCCCGGAATTCGGCGTTCTATGGAGTCTCCCCCTCTTCTCGGTTTCTCATTCACTTGTGCAGGAAATTAAACAGAATTCGACTTTCATAGAAGAAAATGATGAGAGCCGGCTCATTGTACCGACTCACAAAGGGGGAAAAATGGGTTTAATCCTTCTTTGTCAGCGAGAGAAAATGGAACATGGAAACACAAACCAGACAAATGTAAGAACAGATTAAACTCAACCAAGATACAGAGGAGATAGGAAAAAAACGCAAAAAAAATTAATTTGGTCGAAAATATCTCTGGAGGAATAAAATAAAATATTATAATAATTTTGCATAATCAGCAAGTGCCATCTGGAACAATTAACAAGTCGTCTATAGAACTGCGAGAGCCGTTCACATTAGATTATTAAGGATCTGGAATTATACAAGCAATAAATCCTTGCGAAACAAAAAAGAAACGTAAAGGGGGGGGGGGGGATATTCGGTGACTTGTCAGAGCGATTTTAGCTTTGAATACTGGAGAACACTTGATAAAGAAATTAATATTATGCAAATGACACGGTGTATTTAGAATTCCGGGCGATGGCGCAGGTTTTAGTGCGGACGCCGCGCCGGCTCCATGATTAATTCATGAGCGGGTTCACCTGTCAGTTTGCAATCAGCGATATGGAGGAGCGTTCACAAACAGCAGCGAGCGCAGCTTTAATTGGAAAACTCTGCTGCATCTTTCAATTATTAGGAGTAAATTAAAAGCAGATGCAGACGGCGTATTAAGGATTTCCGAGGAGGACGTGGGAAGTGCGCAGCCATTGTTGTCGAGCCGCCGACGATGCTGAAATGCCCAAAATTGTTTTGCATCAAAATCTGTTGAAGCAATCTGGCGAGTGCCATTCTGTGAACGGCGGCACGGATGCTCGCATTAACCCCTTCACGTCTGCTGTACAAACCGGCTCGTCAACAGGTGCGACCAAAGCTCCAACATAGGAAAATAATGGAATATAGTCCATGGGGTTATTATACAATATTAGGGATTGTTCATCAATTAAATAGCAAATCAGAAAATAATTCTGTAAAATACAAATTAATATACTGCAAAAAATATTTAAAAAAACAAAAGGTAAGAATCAAAGTAATGAAAGAGTCAAGGGTTTTGTCACGCTGCGGACTTGAGAGCGTCTGGATACGTGCATGAAGTGGCATACACTGACAGTGTCTGGCACACTACACAATACAACAGACACTGGGGGCAGGGGGGAGACAAATACAGTGAGAGGACGACCTGCACTCACCTGTGGTTGTTCCCTCACCTTCCTACCGTCCCTATACAGGTTCTTTCACCGTTGTCACCGAGCAGGATACCTAGTCCCTCACTGGCCCTGATTTTAACCTTCAATAGGGAGATTGCTGGTGGGAGCACTAGTCCCAACCACTGCACTAATAATAACAAGAGGGGAGGTGAGACAGAAAGGGAAATGACAAAAACAACTTCACGCCTGCTGCCACACTTCTAGGCAGCAGATGGCTTAGTAGAACTCAGCTTCACCTCAGGAAGCTTGAACAGGAATGAGTTCAATCACCAGCACAGGATGCTGGATCATGTGATCATATAAAGGAGATGGGAGTGATCACAAAGTAGCCACACCTGGACAAGAACTAGGGAGTTTGCTAGCAAACAGAAACTGACATTAACTCAAACACTGTCAAAGGAAAGAAACATGTTTAATATGAAGTCTGAATGAAGAGAAGAGACACAGGTCCCAAACCTGTCACAAGTCTCCAAAGTAAGGGAGACCACCGTGACAGGTATGCGATAAAGGCCAATAATGAAGGACACTATACAGAGGCACAGGAATAGCAACAGGATTGTGTTCGGGTGACAAAACATAGAAACTGGTTACAAAGTGAAATTATATACATAAGTGCAAATTTAGGTCGCTCGCCGCTACCCCACCGAAAAAAGCCTGCCCCCACCAAACCCGCACTCCCCTCACGCAAAAATGACTAACCCGCACCCCCTCCCAAAAACAACACCCCCCCAAACCAGAAGCACCCCCTCCCACAAAAAAAATTCCAAATATAGATATAGGATTCCTAATATTAATATTTAGAAATGATTAGGAATCGCATCTTTACAATGTGTCAATTTAGGAGGAAAAAAAGGAGAATTCTCAATACTTCATATTTAAAAAAAAAACAGGTGACTAGTGATAACTGATATTAATGATTACCGCCCTGCACTCTTCACTGTACGACACGTTTCCACTCTAGAATGGAGCCTTCATCAGGGAAACCTAACATACATTCAAATGAAAACTTTCTCCATCCAAATCCAAGATACACGAACCTGTAGATACATCTGTACAGAGATTGTTCCTTCCATTCAGACACAGGACGGCCTGGGATCACCCAAGAACCAACCTGACAACCTTATACAATCATCAACTGTGTAGGATGCACCCAGATGTTACATTGTAGCAAATCTGTCATTCACAGATAAGACACAAACCCACATGTGGTAAGAAGTGAAACGTCCTTCATGTGCATCATGTGGAATTATGGTATCAGTTATTAAAAATGTAAAAAAAAAAAAAAGTATCAAATCACCTTGTCGTCATTCAGACTAAAACACAGACATCGAAAGTGAAACATTGTCCAGATTCAGAGAATGTTGGGTCTGACACTGTCCTCAGCCTGCAGGAAAGCCGAGGGCTCGTGGTTACAATCCACTATAGGACTTCACCTCAACAAGACACACGTCAATATAAAGGAAGGATGGAAGACGCTCCCAGAATGGAGAAATAAACCCAGATTGGTTATTGTTACCGATGTGTCATAACTAGACACAAAAGGGAGAAGATAGAACAGGAGAAATACACAGGTGGACGCCAAAGTGTTGGGGATGGAAACCCAAAAGAAGACGTCAAACAACAACAAATAATAAAAGCCGACAAACAAATCAGACTAAAGTCATCAAAACCTGCCGACACTGACGGACTAAAGCAGCGTTCCCCAATCCCAGTCCTCAAGGGTCACCAGAGACAGAAGCAACGGGATGAAACTGAATGGAGGAGACACAGATTAGATATTAGAAAAAACATTTTGGCAGTGAAGGCGATCAACAAGTGGAACAGGCGGCCACGAGAGGTGGGGAGTTCTCCTTCAATGGAGTCTTCACACACAGGCTGGACACACATCTGTCTGGGAGGATTGAGGGAATACTGCTTTGAGCAGGAGGTTGGACCAGATTATTCAGGAGGTCCCATCACACAATGACCCGGGAGGTCCCTTCACACGATGACCCGGGAAATCCCATCACACGATGACCAGGGAGGTCCCTTCACACGATGACCCAGGAGGTTCCTTCACACAATGACCCGGGAGGTCCCTTCACGCGACGAACCGGGAGGTCCCTTCACACGACGACCCGGGAGGTCCCTCCACATGAAGACCCGGGAGTCCCTCACACGACGACCCAGGAGGTCCCTCCACACGACGACCCGGGAATCCCAACACACGATGACCCAGGAGGTCCCTTCACACGATAACCCGGGAGGTCCCTTCACACGATGATCCGGGAGGTCCCTTCACACGATGATCCGGGAGGTCCCTTTACACGATGACCCATGAGGTCTCTCCACACGACGACCCGGGAGGTCCCTTCACACAATGATCCGGGAAATCCCATCACACAATGATCCGGGAGGTCCCTTCACACAATGATCCGGGAGGTCCCTTCACACAATGATCCGAGAGGTCCCTTCACACGATGACCCGGGAGGTCCCTCCACACGATGACCAAGGAAATCCCATCACACGATGACCCGGGAGGTCCCTCCACACGACGACCCGGGAGGTCCCTTCACACGATGACCCGGGAGGTCCCTTCACACGATGACCCGGGAGGTCCCTTCACACGATGACCCGGGAGGTCCCTTCACACGATGACCCGGGAAATCCCATCACACGATGACCCGGGAGGTCCCTCCACACGACGACCCGGGAGGTCCCTCACACGACGACCCGGGAGGTCCCTTCACACGATAACCCGGGAGGTCCCTTCACACAATGATCCGGGAGGTCCCTTCACACAATGATCCGGGAGGTCCCTTCACACAATGATCCGAGAGGTACCTTCACACGATGACCCGGGAGGTCCCTCCACACGATGACCCGGGAGGTCCCTCCACACGACGACCCGGGAGGTCCCTCACACGATGACCCGGGAGGTCCCTCCACACGATGACCCGGGAGGTCCCTCCACACGACGACCCAGGAGGTCCCTCCACACGATGACCCGGGAGGTCCCTCCACACGATGACCCGGGAGGTCCCTCCACACGATGACCCGGGAGGTCCCTTCACACAACGACCCGGGAGGTCCCTTCACATGGCGACCTAGGAGGTCCCTACACACGATGACCCGGGAGGTCCCTCCACACAACGACCCGGGAGGTCCCTTCACATGGCGACCTAGGAGGTCCCTACACACGATGACCCGGGAGGTCCCTTCACACGATGACCCAGGAGCTCCCTTCACACGATGACCCAGGAGGTCCCTTCACACGATGACCCGGGAGGTCCCTTCACATGACTACCCGGGAGGGTCACCTCCTGCACAGGTGATAATTCCATTTCATGTGCAATACTAAGAAAATCCTGAAAACCTGCACAGTTGATGGATCTCAAGGAATAGATCCGGGAACACTGCTCTAATGTGTAGAAGGCTCGATATTTTCTCTTGCAGATGGAAGATCAGGATATGACACGTGAGATTTCAGACTGACGATCCTTTAGTTCTCTAAGATAAAAGCTGCCGCCAGAGAAGAGTCACAGAGGACACAGGAGATCTCTGTCGAGACACAACCACCGACCGACCATCAGCTGAACCATCGCTCAGCCAACAACTATCAAACATATGAGAGCTACAGGATCTGGATCTTTGGTGATCAGATGATCTGTGTAACCATTGTTCGCATAAAGGGAGATGGGAAACCTTCTAAAATAGCTCCTAGATTACACCTAGAAGAAGAGGACTGGAGCTCTATGGACAACTATCAGAAGAAATCCTAAAGGTCAATGTCAGCCCTTTACCAAACTCCGTACTAGACACTATGGGTAGAGATGGTTTTCACGGTGTTAACATATGAAGTTGACTTGTCTGAATGAATGAATGAATGAATGACCTCTACTGGGGGCCTGAGGGGTAATAGTTCCCCATGTGGACTGTGCAAGGCCGAGGTAAGGAGACTTATAGGTCATGCAATGATTTCTGGGAAATTAAATCGGTAAACTGCCTCCTCCAAGAGGAAGAGGACTAGGAACATAGTGCCACATCTGGAAGCAGCTGTCCTACTAATGGGCGGCAGTAGGGTTCTTGCCCTCTGAAGAGGCAATTTGTATATTCTTTTCTCCCGGTAAAGCATTGCTTGGCCTATAAGTCTCCTTACCCATCCTGGAACCCTCCACAGGAGACCCTTTACCCAGTGGATCTAAATAAAGATCAGAAGGAGGAGGCAGAAAGCCACTGAATGCTTATAACGATACGCGGTTTGGGATTAACTCTTTATGCGTAACCTACAGTGATCCACTATGAGGACATCAGAGAAGATCTCACTGCTACGGTAGAAATAACTTTCCCGTTGTAGTAAAGTATCACTGCGGGAGGCTTAGACAGTGAGACCGATAATGATACATTAGTGATGGTCTTATTGGGAGGAATCTGGACCTCTCCCCGGGCAAAGCTTCAAGGACGCAATAAGACACAGACATTAACGCGCTTCAGTGTTGCATCGTCCGTCCATTACTTGCTTGTTGCTTTTCGCACTGAATGGAGATGAGTGATGACAGGTTCACCGTACCACGACTTGTTTGGAGGAGGAATGAACGGTCGTGTATTGTAACCCCAGGACCTTTCCTCACAAGTCCCCTGCAGGACAAGTTCCACACTTACCTCTATCCAATTAGTCAGGTCCATCATCTCGCTTTCTCTAACCTTCAAGGCAACTCAACCCCATTCATTTCTCACAGCAGAAGAGATTAAATTTACTCTCCCAAACCGGGTTACAAATAACACAATAGAGCCGGAGTGCCGCACCGATTGCCTTCCCCCTCGCACCACATCTACAGATGAAATATCTACTCAACACCGACAGACAATTTGTCTTTTCAACAGAGAAATGATAAAATCAATCTCTAACAAAATTCTGCACCGGTTACAGATGAAGCCGGTGACCTCGTCTCTCCATCGCCCAACTGCGAAGTCAGCAAATCCGGCCCCAATACTCAAACCAGAACAATAGAGAAAAAGATCATCAACAAACCAGTGTTAGGAAAAGTCAGAATCCACAACATGATCAACACTCGAATAAAGAGTCAAGAATGACCAGATCTCAAATCAGACGTGGAGCTGAGGCGGGACTTGTCCTCCTGATGAAGATCTCAAATATGGGTCTATGGACCATCCATGACCATCCATGGCCATCCGTGACCATCCATGGCCATCCGTGACCATCCGTGATCATCCGTGACCATCCGTGATCATCCGTGACTATCCGTGACCATCCGTGACCATCCGTGACCATCCATGACCATCCATGACTATCCGTGACCATCCATGACATCCGTGACCATCCGTGACCATCCGTGACCATCCATGACCATCCGTGACCATCCGTGACCATCCGTGACCATCCGTGACCATCCGTGACCATCCATGACCATCCATGACCATCCATGACCACCCATGACCACCCATGACCATCCATGACCAGGCTTCTGGATAAATAAATTATCTAAAGTCAGTGAATTTCCCTAAAGGTACGGAGCAACAAAATGTAACAAAGGGAAAGTGATTTCTATCTGTGATACTTTGAAGTTAGATAACGCACAGGAGTTCAGCCAGTAGGTATCTCCCCGCCTCTCTTGTACTCGGCAGGTATCCCGCCGCCTCTACTGTACTTGGCAGGTATCTCCCAGTCTCTCCCGTACTTGGCAGGTAGCCCGTTGTCTCTCTCGTACACAGCAGGTATCCCGCCGTCTCGCTCGTACTCGGCAGGTATCCCGCCACCTCTCCCATACTCCGCAGGCATCCCGCCGCCTCTCCTGTCCTATGCAGGTATCCTGCCGCCTCTCCCGTACTAGGCAGGTATCTCGCTCTCTCTCCTGTACTCGGCAGGGATCCCGCCGCCCCTCCCGTACTAGGCAGGTATCCCGCTGTCTCTCCCGTACTCGGCAGGCATTCCGCTGTCTCTTCCCGTACTCGGCAGGCATTCCGCTGTCTCTCCCGTATTCGGCAGGTATCCCATTCTCATCTCTCCCGTATTCGCAGGCATTCCGCTGTCTCTCCCGTACTCGGCAGGTATCCCGCCGCCTCTCCCGTACTAGGCAGGTATCCCGCTGTCTCTCCCGTACTCGGCAGGCATTCCGCTGTCTCTCCCGTATTCGGCAGGTATCCCACTATCTCTCCCGTACTCGGCAGGTATCCCCCCCCCCCCCATCTCTACTGTACTCGGCAGGTATCCCACCATCTCTCCCGTACTCGGCAGGTATCGCCCAGTGTCTCCCGTACTCGTCAGGTATCCCGCCACCTCTCCCGTACTCAGCAGGTATCCCGCCATATCTCCTGTACTCTGCAGGTATCTCCCAATCTCTCCCGTACCCAGCAGGTATCCCCTCGTCTCTCCCGTACTCGGCAGCTATCCCCTCGCCTCTCCTGTACTCGGCAGGCATCCCGCCACCTCTCCTGTACTCGGCAGGTATCCCGCCACCTCTCCTGTACTCGGCAGGTATCCCGCCACCTCTCCCGTACTCGGCAGGTATCCCACTGTCTCTCCCGTACTCGGCAGCGTCTACTCTCTCCAGTGTCCTTGTCGCTGCTGGACATCTCTGGATAAACAAAAGGAGCGGCAGTCAGAAATCGCACATGATATCAGGGAAACAATTAAGAAGTCCCCAATCACGTTAACCCGTCTCACCAGGCAATTCCTTATCAGCCAGTTTGGTTGACACGAGTCTAATGTGAACATGACCATTACACTGCACCCCGGCTTCATCATGTCTGACAGCATTAACAGGCACCATCCTGCCATGAAAGACACAAAGGTTGACTGGACCTCATCAACTTCATGGATCACCATCAAAAATCGCATCGTTGAATGGAAGAGAAAAGTAAAGGTGCCATACACTCGGCAGTAAAAAAAATGGCTGCACCGGAGGATCTCAACAGAATAAGTAATTATTGAATATCTATAGAAGCCTCCAATTCTCTATCGAGAGGTGATGTTCCAAAAAAGAAGAACAGGGACTTCAGGTGCCAGCCGTCCTCAGAGGCGTCTTCAGGTGCCAGCCGTCCTCAGAGGCGTCTTCAGGTGCCAGCCGTCCTCAGAGGCGTCTTCAGGTGCCAGCCGTCCTCAGAGGCGTCTTCAGGTGCCAGCCGTCCTCAGAGGCGTCTTCAGGTGCCAGCCGTCCTCAGAGGCGTCTTCAGGTGCCAGCCGTCCTCAGAGGCGTCTTCAGGTGCCAGCCGTCCTCAGAGGCGTCTTCAGGTGCCAGCCGTCCTCAGAGGCGTCTTCAGGTGCCAGCCGTCCTCAGAGGCGTCTTCAGGTGCCAGCCGTCCTCAGAGGCGTCTTCAGGTGCCAGCCGTCCTCAGAGGCGTCTTCAGGTGCCAGCCGTCCTCAGAGGCGTCTTCAGGTGCCAGCCGTCCTCAGAGGCGTCTTCAGGTGCCAGCCGTCCTCAGAGGCGTCTTCAGGTGCCAGCCGTCCTCAGAGGCGTCTTCAGGTGCCAGCCGTCCTCAGAGGCGTCTTCAGGTGCCAGCCGTCCTCAGAGGCGTCTTCAGGTGCCAGCCGTCCTCAGAGGCGCCTTCAGGTGTCAGCCGTCCTCAGAGGCGTCTTCAGGTGCCAGCCGTCCTCAGAGGCGTCTTCAGGTGTCAGCCGTCCTCAGAGGCGTCTTCAGGTGTCAGCCGTCCTCAGAGGCGCCTTCAGGTGTCAGCCGTCCTCAGAGGCGCCTTCAGGTGTCAGCCGTCCTCAGAGGCGTCTTCAGGTGTCAGCCGTCCGCAGAGGCGCCTTCAGGTGTCAGCCGTCCGCAGAGGCGCCTTCAGGTGTCAGCCGTCCTCAGAGGCGTCTTCAGGTGTCAGCCGTCCTCAGAGGCGCCTTCAGGTGTCAGCCGTCCTCAGAGGCGCCTTCAGGTGCCAGCCGTTCTCAGAGGCGTCTTCTTATTCTTCTCTAGTCATTGTAATGATGATAACGTCCACTCCACTGACCCGATCACGTAGGAGATCGAGAGGAACGGCCGAAAGGAGTATGTCCCCCGGTGCGGGCCGGGCCATCCCATGTCACAGGAGCCCAGACCGAGGCTCAACTCACAACTCTAACACACGTCTAATAACAATGGATTGTTTACTTTTGTATTGTTTATTTGACAATAAATAAAAAGATAACAAGATTTTTTGCTTTGTAGCCAAATTTGTGGTGATCACGGTCAGATCCATTCATGATACATGGAAGATAATAATGAGTTATTTAGCGGGATGTAAATCCTCCTCAGTAGGGGCAGTAACTCACCTATGGGGGAGGGGTTTTGTCCAAATAAAGGGGAAGTGGGCTTTTTTGTTCCCGTATACAGGTGTGTGCACCAGGTGATATTAAGTGACAAGAGACGATCTGCAGATATCTGAACCTGGGGTATATGAGGGGTGAAGGTGGCGGCATATGATGATGAGATGAGCTCTGCCGATATCACCACAACCAAAACTTACACGGAAGAGAGGAAGTGTCATCTGTGGTGTAACACTGGGGAGGTGTCACTTGTGTGGTTTCTATAGTTTGTGTAGACGACCTCGTCTTTTTAAATCAAATTGAATAAATGTTACATTTTAACCTCTTAGCATCATTTCATGTATATAAGATAATAATGTAGAAGATAGAGATAAATACACACAATATACTTCACTCACTGGATATTTATAATTTAGTATTACCAGAGTAGATAAACCTTAATAGATGACCTGCTAATAATATATATATATATATATATACATATATATATATATATATACACACATATATATACATATACATATACATACACACATAATATATATATTTATTAAGTGAAAAAGTTAAATAGAAAAAAAAAATAATTATATATATATATATACACACACACATACAAAATCTAAATTGTAAAATATATAGTATGTGTGAGTATATATATATTTTTTTTTTTCTATTTAACTTTTTCACTTATAATATATATATATATTAAGTAAAAAAGTTAAATAAAAAAAAAAAAAAAAATTATACTATATATTTTACAATTTAGATTTTGTATTTCATAAAAATGTAAATTTAAATAAATATGAAATACATACAGTAGATAAATATTTATAATAAATACAGATGTATTGTTAAAAATGTAATATATATATATATATATATATATATGTAAAAATGAAAAATAGAAAAAAAAAAAAAGAATAAATATAAATGTATTATTTAGAAATATTTTTTTTCATTACATTTTATATATATTCAATGTTTCACATTTTGTATATATATATATATATATAAATATAAATTTAAATATGAAATATATAGTAGATAAATATACATGATACATACATACAGTAAGTTGTATTGTTAACACCTTGAATTGTTAAATTATATAAATATCTACATAAAATATATGCAGTCCCCTCTTCACATGTAAAGCACCATGGAATTATTAGACATAATAATAGACATGATAATAAGTGTATTATTATTATTATTATTATTTCTATGACTGTTCTCTGTATGGTCTGGTTATAAGCAATACCGGCTGTGTACACCAGGGGGCGCTCCATGGTGTGAATTCAGCTCAGTGACTCCAGTCTGTTGTGTTGTTTATTTCGGCAATGTTCTCACTTGTAAAGTTTTTCTGCAGCAAAAAGGCAGAGAACCCTTTGTGGTGTCTCGTAAATCCAGATTTCTTGGCATTTTTACTGTTTTTGTCTATAGAAAACTGCAAAGATGCAGCAAACAATTGGCGCGTGTTGTTTCCTGAGCAGCTGCAAAGAAATGACCCCAACACATGAGGTTTCCCTGAATCACAGAGGTTCAAATGGGAATGAACCCCGCAGGATCAGATTATACACAGCACAAACCGCAGTGTGAACATCGCCCGACACTCTGTATATAGAAGGATGTAATGCAACCAAATAATCAATGGAAAAATATCTCATGTGACCGCGGCTTGTACTTTACATTATGATTAATGTGACATTTCCCTCCTACTAAATCATCTACTTTATAAGGCAGAGGAGCTTCATGGAATTTACTAATTGACAAACATATAGCATTAAAGAGGTTCTGCAGCAGGTTTGGAACATGCAATAAAGTTCTGCAGCAGAAAATAAGCCAGCGATCTAGCTCTGCTGCAGGAAAGGCGCCTGTAATGAGGTTTTGCAACAGGAGAGGAGTCTATAATGAGGTTCTGCAGCAGGAAAGGAGCCTGTAGTGAGGTTCTGCAGCAGGAGAGGAGCATGTAATGAGGTTCTGCAGCAGAAGAGGAGCCTGTAGTGAGGTTCTGCAGCAGGAGAGGAGCATGTAATGAGGTTCTGCAGCAGAAGAGGAGTCTATAATGAGGTTCTGCAGCTGGAGAGGAGCATGTAATGAGGTTCTGCAGCTGGAGAGGAGCATGTAATGAGGTTTTGCAGCAGGAGAGGAGCATGTAATGAGGTTCTACAGCAGTAAAAGTGCCTGTAATGAGGTTATGCAGCAGGAAAAGAACCTGTAGTGAAGTTCTTCAGCAAGAAAAGGAGCATGCAGTGAGGTTCTGCAGCAGGAAAAGGAGCATGCAGTGAGGTTCTGCAGCAGGAAAAGGAGCATGCAATGAGGTTCTGCAGCAGGAAAAGGAGCATGCAATGAGGTTCTGCAGCAGGAAAAGGAGCATGCAATGAGGTTCTGCAGCAGGAAAAGGAGCATGCAGTGAGGTTCTGCAGCAGGAAAAGGAGCATGCAGTGAGGTTCAGCAGAAGAAGTAGCCTGTAATGAAGTTATATAGTAGTAAGGGAGTCTGTAACGAGTTTCCGCAGCAGGAGAGAAGCCTGTAAAGAGGTTGTGAAGTAGTAAGGGAGCCTGTAATGAGTTTCCGCAGCAGGATAGGAGTCTGTAATGAGGTTCTGCAGCAGGAGAGGAGCATATAACAAGGTTTTGTTGCAGGAGAGGAGCATCTAATGAGGTTCTGCAGCAGGAGAGAGGAGCATGTAATAAGGTTCTGCAGCAATTAAAAGTGCTTGTAATAAGGTTCTACAGTAGGAATGGTGCCTTTAATGAGGTTCTGCAGCAGGGAATGGAACAATAATGAGGTTCTGCAGTAGGAAATGAGCCTGTAATGAGGCTCTGTAGCAGTAAGGGAGGCTGTAATGTGGTTCTGCAGCAGGAAAGTAGCCTGTAATGAGGTTCTGCAGCAGTAAGGGAGCCTGTAATGAGGTTCTGCAGCAGGAGAGTAGCCTGTAATGAGGTTCTGCAGCAGTAAGGAAGCATTATAACGGCGTTCTTCTGCAGCTGAAGGAACGTTCTGGGCGATGCAGATCCAAGAGGCAAAATCACATTGCAAAAGAACAGATGGTTGTAGGTTATCCAACACAGAAAGCTCAGTCCATAGCCTCAGCTGCTGCAGAACCCCCTGAAGGAGTGAGATAGGAAGTGGGGAGAACAGGAGAAGAAGAGAAGGTGGGAATAAAAAGGAGAGAATCAATGTCCTCCATGAGGGTATAGGAGGATATAAGCCGGCGGAGCAGGACAGACCCTCCCGGGGGTCAGGGAGGAGATCTGGACACATTTACATTACAAGTAAAAAGTAAAAAACACAAGAGGAGAAAGGAAAAAACAATGAAAAACAAACAAAAAACAACTGGTAACAAAGATAACCTTCACACAACGTCCAGCCGTCACCAGCAGAGACTCCGAACCTCACACTAATCAGAGGGGCCCCGGGGCCCGCACTCACCCGATATGGCGTACAGGTTGGACTGCTGATGCTCAAAGTCGGGCCGGGTGTTATTTCTACCTCGGAACGTGGCGGGAAGAGTCAGGGAGATGTGTCTGCGGAGAGAAGGAAACGTGAAGAAACGGAAGGAATTATACATGAAATATCAACGTTCAACGCCAACAATCCACACCCTAGAGGAGACACAAAGCCCCCACACAGGGGTCGCCCGCCCGCCTATAGGGACACTTATCACCTAACTGCATGGATTTAGGGCCAACAATCACTTTTGTAATAAATTTGCATTAAACCTTTTGCATCATTTGTCTTCTATAGCTGCTGTGTTGCATTGTCTATTGCTGACTGCAGAATGAGGTAACTAAGGATCGGTCAGCGAGCTCATTACCACGGGCCAAAATCCAGTTTGTATCTTTATTATCGGACTTGATCTGAGCTCTTCTCATCTAATTTCGATCAAAGCTAAAGTGTAAATGTCATTACTACATTGCTTCTTAATGGGTCACATAGCAGCTAAGATAATGCTTTTTGGGACAACTGACTTATTTTCTCACATTTTTCTGTGCTCTTTTAAAAACTGCATTTTATGTCCGTGTGGGCGTGGCCACAACCGATAGGGAGCAATACAATGTGACAGCAGAGAAGGGGTTAACAGATTGTGACTGAGCTGTGTGGAGCCAGATGACAGATCTTTCCTTGCCACAAACCTTTGAAGAGTTTGACCTGATCCTGACCTTATAACAGTGCTGTACACAAGTAATCTGATACATTGTTTCCTTATTAGCTGCAGTCACATGTAGGCCACACCCCCTTTTCCTTATATGGTTACATGACCGTATTCAGTGTGAAGATGGATCTGACTGATAATGAGCATTTGTCTGCTTCACACACAGTGCAGTGGGGACACCTTGTGGAAGGTTTATGAATGGTTTTCAACCAGATTTTTCTAATGAAGTATATTAGAAAGTTTATTATAATCACTTGCTCTACATTATTAGTAAATAAAACTGTAAACAGTAGTTACAAAAAGAGAATCCTTTTCAACATTTTGTTTTCTCACTGCAGATATAATGATTTCTTTTATTTATTCAAAAATTGTAACAAAAAGGAAACAAAAAAACACTGAAGTAATTACAAGCTGTGGCTTAAAAAATAGAAACGAGGTGTGAATGAGATTCTAGAAGTCTCATTTATTTGCTTCTGCTGTAAAAGGCTACAGGGAAAAAAGGACATAAACTGCAGTAAAAACGCTACATCTGAACAAGCCCCGAGGAAACAGAAAAAAAACAAAACTTATGGCTTGTTCACATTGCACCCCTCCCTGCCGCAACATAAGAGACGTTTTATTGGAAGGGAAAATTATGGGAAACGGTGGGATGGGTTTAGTTATTGAGGACCCGGGGCTCCAGATGCTGCAGTGCAGAGTGGTGGTGATCTACTGGATCATTACATGACCACGTCTGACCCCGGATTGTGTGACCACTATGCTGTGTTTATCCCCATAAGCAGTGACTGTGACACGTTAGTCTTTTGTAGTGACGTAGTACTACGCTAGTGACAGCAGATTGGAGGAGAACGTGCGGTCTACCAGTGCGCAGGATACAGGAGGCTCGGGCAGGGTTATTTACAATCTTCTTCTTTATTAATAATGAGACTTCACAATGTATTTCGGAGGTGATATTTTCAGGTGATGAAGGCGGTGAGCCGCCGAAATGCATTAATAAAGAAGAAGATTGTAAATAACCCTACCCGAGCCTCCTGTATCCTGCGCACTGGTGCACCGCACTTCTCCAATCTGCATAAGGGTTTCCCCCTGTAAAGGTTGGTGCTGTGGGGCTTCAGCAAGTGAGCTAACACGGTGTCTGAGTCAAGGACCTTCAATGAGATCACGCCTAAAGTGATCCGCTGGGCTCAGGAGTGCCGGTGACTTGTGCGATGTGCGAAACACACCGAAGTTGCCCAACTGCATAAGATTTGTACTATTCTCCCCCTCTAACCTCATCCACTAGGACCACCAGGAACACAACTGTATAAGGTTAGTACTATTCCCCCCCTAACCTCTTCCCCTAGGACCACCAGGTACACAACCGTATAAGGTTTGTACTATTCCCCCCCTAACCTTTTCCTCTAGGACCACCAGGAACACCCAGGAGCGTCTCTCGATCCTTTTTGGCTAATCGTAGTTACTAGCGTCACACTTACATTGTAGAAGCACCCGCCGGCTCGTCCCGGTGTGAGCTGTAAAGCGGGAATAGAAGTGAACAGATCCAGAAGGGGATTGGAGCAGCGCTGGAAACGGGTGAGGACGTCAGGTGCTCATCACTGCACTTACATGACATTATACACACGTAGTAATAATATTTATATATACAGGATACATTTTGCTGGAGCTTGTGTAACTGTCTCTACCCAGAGGATTTGGAGTTCAGTATCAGAGAGTTCGGACACTTTGATCCCATAGGTCGCTCTGGAGTGAAATCTTCCTTAGGTTGCAGATGAGAAGCCGCTTTCTCCATTCGGTGTATGGAGCATATGGCAACTCAAACAGCAGCATAAAGATGAGGTCCCCCCAGGAAACAATCCGGGACACGTCTCCGTTCACATTACACTCTTTACAATTAATCATCATTTGGGGGAAACAACCTGACACAAACAAGCGCTGCACACGTGTAATTAGAAGAAACTCCATCATATTAGGAGAAAACTGACAACGTTACAATGAGCCTAATCCAAACATGAAGATCCGCAGGAGTCGTTCCCGTGCACGAGGGACTCGCAGCACGAGCCGGCACTGTCACCCTAATGTGAACAGATCGCTACATCATCAGATGGGAATATGGAGGTGCGGGCCGGATCACTCCGCACAATGCTGGACGGTAATAGAATCATATGTATCCGGGAGCATTAACAGAGCTGTTCTCGCCCTCATCCGATTCTCCAGCGCTGATGTCACATCGATAGTATGGCTGTCAATGAGGGAGATCAGCGGCTCGTGCAGTCATCTCGGGCAGAGCCGCTGATCTCACGCCTTGTCTGCAGCGCTGACGACATGATGTTAGCGCTACAGATAGTCACAGATAGCGGAGCGCCTGTGCCGGACCCGGGGAGTTTTCCAAAACCCAAATGAACTTTAAGTAAACCATGTTAAAGATATTCTGAAATCAGAAATCAAAAGATAAAAATCAAAATAAATGTCAGAGAAAACTAAATAAAACATTTAGGAGGGTGCAGAATCTACGGGGATGAAGATGTGAAAGGACACACACAATAGTGCTTAATCCGAATATCTGCATGGAAACAGCGCCCTCTGCTGACCAAAGGTGTTAAGAACGGAGAAAGATGAGAGAATGAGAATAGTAGGAACCAAAGAGCAAAGTATCTGTCCCCTAGGGAAAAGATTGGAGGAGACACCAGGTCAGGTGGCAGCTGTGGTGCAGATAGTAATTATACAAAATCTGGGACAGCAGAGAAGGGAAGGAGTTGGCGCCTAGGGCGGTAGCAGTACGGATTTAGGCAGCGAGTTTAAGTTTATAGATGCCATCATAACAGGCCTGATCAGAGTGAGGAACTGAGTGACCAGATCCGAGCCGAGAACAGAGCGACCAGATCCGAGCCGAGAACAGAGCGACCAGATCCGAGCCGAGAACAGAACGACCAGATCCGAGCCGAGAACTGAGCGACCAGATCCGAGCCGAGAACAGAGCGACCAGATCCGAGCCGAGAACTGAGCGTCCAGATCCGAGCCGAGAACAGAGCGACCAGATCCGAGCCGAGAACTGAGCGACCAGATCCGAGCCGAGAACAGAGCGACCAGATCCAAGCCGAGAACAGAACGACCAGATCCAAGCCGAGAACAGAGCGACCAGATCCAAGCCGAGAACAGAGCGACCAGATCCGAGCCGAGAACAGAGCGAACAGATCCGAGCCAAGAACAGAGCGACCAGATCCGAGCCGAGAACAGAGCGACCAGATCCAAGCCGAGAACAGAACGACCAGATCCAAGCCGAGAACAGAGCGACCAGATCCAAGCCGAGAACAGAGCGACCAGATCCGAGCCGAGAACAGAGCGAACAGATCCGAGCCAAGAACAGAGCGACCAGATCCAAGCCGAGAACAGAGCGACCAGATCCGAGCCAAGAACTGAGCGACCAGATCCGAGCCGAGAACAGAGCGACCAGATCCGAGCCGAGAAACAGAGCGACCAGATCCGAGCCGAGAACAGAGCGACCAGATCCGAGCCGAGAACAGAGCGACCAGATCCGAGCCGAGAACAGAGCGACCAGATCCGAGCCGAGAACAGAGCGACCAGATCCGAGCCGAGAACAGAGCGACGAGATCCGAGCCGAGAACAGAGCGACCAGATCCGTGCCGAGAACAGAACGACCAGATCCAAGCCGAGAACCAAGCAACTAGATCCGAGCCGAGAACAGAGCAACCAGATCCGAGCCGAGAACAGAGCGACCAGATCCAAGCCGAGAACAGAGCGACCAGATCCGAGCCGAGAACAGAGCGACCAGATCCGAGCCGAGAACAGAGCGACCAGATCCGAGCCGAGAACAGAGCGACGAGATCCGAGCCGAGAACAGAGCGACCAGATCCGTGCCGAGAACAGAACGACCAGATCCAAGCCGAGAACAGAGCGACCAGATCCAAGCCGAGAACCGAACGACCAGATCCAAGCCGAGAACTGAGCGACCAGATCCGAGCCGAGAACAGAACGACCAGATCCGAGCAGAGAACAGAGCGACCAGATCCGAGCCGAGAACAGAACGACCAGATCCGAGCAGAGAACAGAGCGACCAGATCCGAGCCGAGAACAGAACGACCAGATCCGAGCCGAGAACAGAGCGACCAGATCCGAGCCGAGAACAGAGCGACCAGATCCGAGCCGAGAACAGAGCGACCAGATCCAAGCCGAGAACAGAGCGACCAGATCCGAGACCGAGAAGATCGAGCCGGAACGGCGACCAGATCCGAGCCGAGAACCGAGCGACCAGATCCGAGCCGAGAACAGAGCGACGATCCGAGCCGGACGAGCGACCAGATCCGAGCCGAGAACAGAGGACGATCAAGCGAGAACCCCAGATCCGAGCCGAGAACAGAGCGACCAGATCCGAGCCGAGAACAGAGCGACCAGATCCAAGCCGAGAACAGAGCGACCAGATCCGAGCCGAGAACAGAGCGACCAGATCCGAGCCGGGGAACAGAGCGACCAGATCCAAGCCGGAGAACAGAGCGACCAGATCCGAGCCGAGAACAGAGCGACCAGATCCGAGCCGAGAACAGAGCGACCAGATCCAAGCCGAGAACAGAGCGACCAGATCCAAGCCGAGAACAGAGCGACCAGATCCGAGCCGAGAACTGAGCGACCAGATCCGAGCCGAGAACAGAGCGACCAGATCCGAGCCGAGAAACAGAGCGACCAGATCCGAGCCGAGAACCGAGCGACCAGATCCGAGCCGAGAACAGAGCGACCAGATCCGAGCCGAGAACAGAGCGACCAGATCCGAGCCGAGAACAGAGCGACCAGATCCGAGCCGAGAACCGAGCGACCAGATCCAAGCCGAGAACAGAGCGACCAGATCCGAGACAAGAACCGAGCGACCAGATCCGAGCCGAGAACCGAGCGACCAGATCCGAGCCGAGAACAGAGCGACCAGATCCGAGCCGGGAACAGAGCGACCAGATCCGAGCCGAGAACAGAGCGACCAGATCCGAGCCGAGAACAGAGCGACCAGATCCGAGCCGAGAACAGAGCGACCAGATCCGAACCAAGAACAGAGCGACCAGATCCGAGCCGAGAACAGAGCGACCAGATCCGAGACGAGAACCGAGCGACCAGATCCGAGCCGAGAACCGAGCGACCAGATCCGAGCCGAGAACAGAGCAACCAGATCCGAGCCGAGAACAGAGTGACCAGATCCGAGCCAAGAACAGAGCGACCAGATCCGAGCCGAGAACAGAGCGACCAGATCCGAGCCGAGAACAGAGCGACCAGATCCAAGCCGAGAACAGAGCGACCAGATCCAAGCCGAGAACAGAGCGACCAGATCTGAGCCGAGAACAGAGCGACCAGATCCGAGCCGAGAACAGATCGACCAGATCCGAGCCGAGAACCGAGCGACCAGATCCGAGCCGAGAACAGAGCGACCAGATCCGAACCAAGAACAGAGCGACCAGATCCGAGCCGAGAACAGAGCGACCAGATCCGAGCCGAGAACAGATCGACCAGATCCGAGCCGAGAACAGAGCGACCAGATCCGAACCAAGAACAGAGCGACTAGATCCAAGCCGAGAACAGAGAGACCAGATCCGAGACGGAAGCATTTGGAGGGTGCACAATGTGAGGGGGCAGGAAGCATTTTGGAGGGTGCACAATGTGAGGGTGCAGGAAGCATTTAGGAAGGTGCACAAGGTGAGGCTACAGGAAGCATTTTGGAGGGTGCACAATGTGGTGATGTAGGAAGTGTTTAGGAGGGTGCACAATGTGAGGGTGCAGGAAGCATTTAGGAGGGTGCACAATGCAATACTAGTACTTCACTCCCTTCACTCCCCCGATTTGTGGGTGTCCCAGATCCCTAATGATAAGTCATAATGTAATAAGCGAGACTCCTTTTAGGAAACATGGCTTCCAAAGCAAGACTTCAATCCTAATGGGACTGTCTTTCTCTGGCAGCAGCCTGTGATATAGATCTGCATTTCAGGATTCATGCAGCAGGAGCCTGCGCTGCGGCAGATCAGTAAATATTCCCCCCTGTTCACACATGATAAGTGGCTCGGAGCATTTGTCTCACATGCAGCTCATAAAATCATGATAAGTTTGGGAGAGACATAAAGATGTTGTCAGAGGAGCCGGCCGCTCATTACCGGCACGCCAGGCTGTGTCATACATCTGAGGACAAGACAGACAGCTTTTACCGTGCGCCATTAATTGAACTTTCAGTTATTCGGCAGAACACGGCGCGGTTTAACTCAACCAGATTACAATACATTTTATTCTGACGCTTGGTTTATTTGCCGAGTAAAACAAAACTGATTCAATTTCTCTGCAAAGTCATAAAGTGAAGAGACAAGAAGTCCGAGATGAATCAGGTGACGTGAGAAGAGATGAATCCCGCAGAGGATCGGAGCCGCCGGTAACTGATCAATGATGAGTAATGAGTCCTTTTATACACGGTTAAACTGTCGGAGCGTTACCGAGAGAAGACGACATCGTACAGAGACGGTGAGGGGACGGCGCTCCTCATCAAACATGGCTGTCACTCATCACCGGGAGGGTCAGGAGCGGAGCATTGGGGATAAATGGCGGGTTACAGAAGAACAGAACTATCAGCAGAAACTAGGTATTTATATACAAGAGGTGAACGGCGTCTCCGGTTTATGACAGACTGCACTAGTGGACTGGACTCAAGAAGAACGATCTGACGACTCGTCCGGAACACCCAAAACTTTCCCTGAAAAAGGACTGGCCAATTGGATCACTAATATAACAAGGCATGTCCAAGTGGTTTTATGATGTGGATTTGATACCAACACAGTGTGGATACAGACGTTTCGATCAGCAATTCAACCTTCCTCCATAACACAGGCTGGAGAGGAGGAGCAGTGTGGAGAAACCGGCGTGGTGCAGCGGTATCAGGATTCTACCGGAGCACCCGACTGCTCCTAAGAAGAAGTGCCAGATTCCCATTACAACTACTAAGAACATTGGTGGCTCGTGCCACGTGTCACAAAGGCCTCCTTGAGGACACCACTTCTATAAAGGTCATTGTACATTCCGAGCTGGAGCCCCAACAGACATTTAGGAAATGATTGAAACGGTGGTTGGAATCTGTTGAGTGATTATGGCTACAATGTTTACAGAACGTTCCTCTAAACTCTCCGATCTACAGCTGGCCACACTGGTAACTAGAAATGACCGGATCGATTTGTAGGACTCCGATCCGGTGTCCACGCCAGCGGTACCCGGCTTCACCACGGCAGCATTAGATTTGTCAGAGGTTGTGTGATGTCATCTGTGTGATGTGATACATTGATGATGTCACACCAGCCCTGACGCCGGAAAGTAAGAGATTTGCGGGTCACCCGTCCAGCCGCCGGGTACCACTGACCTGGACTGGACTCCTGCCAATCTCTACAAGTAACAATATCTAAGATACAGTGATCCCCAGAGCTACCGTTCCATCATGGTAACCAACAACCCAAGACATCGGGGTTTGCACTTGGTTTCTTTCTCCACCCTTTATTAACCTATCCCTTGTTTGGTAACAATGTGGGACGTCTGGACAGAAGATCTGGACAGACCCAATGGAGCACATCCTTAGTATGGACAATCCTCTAAAGGACGCTCATTACTCACCCAAAATTAAACTACATGAGGTGGATTTCTCATGTCCAATGTTCCCGATCTAAGTACGGACGGAGACGTCCGGCCCCACAGCCGATCTCCTGACCCAAAGTCACCAGGGTGTTTGGGTCAAAAGTGGAGGTGAGCGATCGGCACTTACAGCTCGGAGTTTGTACTGAACACAAACGTTACAGACATTTTCAGTGTCGCTGCTTTCCGAACACAAACCACTGGAGGGGACATCGCTGTGCTCGGGTACACTCGTTACTCACTGTGCCCGGGTACACAGTGCTCGAGTACATGGGGCTCGCTGTGCTCGGGTACACTCAGGGCTCACTGTACTCAGGTACACTCGGTGGTTGAGTACACTCATTACTTGCTGTGCTCGGTACACTCAGTGCTCCTGTGCTGGGGTACACTCAGTGCTCGGTACACTCAGTGCTCGGGTACACTCAGTGCTCTACTGCATCGGGTACACTCGGGCTCACTTGTCTGGTACACTCATTACTCCTGTGCCAGAGTACACTCAGTGCTGGGTACACTCGGCTGTGTTTGATACAATCGTTACTGCTGTGCTCGGTACACTCGGTGCTCGCTTGCTCAAGTACACTCAGTCTCCTATGCTCGGTACACTCAGTGCGGTACACTCGTGTTTGGGTCATCACTTTGAGCTCCCTGTGCTCAGGTACACCTTAGTGCTGGGGTACACTCAGTGCTCAAGTACACTTGTTACTCGCTGAGACCGGGGTACACTCAGTGCTCAAGTACACTTGTTACTCGCTGAGCCGGTACACTCAGTGCGCACTGTGCTTGGGTACACTCAGTGCTTGGTATACTTGGTGCTCGCTGTGCTTGGGTATACTTGGTGCTCGCTGTGCTTGGGTATACTTGGTGCTCGCTGTGCTTGGGTATACTTGGTGCTCGCTGTGCTTGGGTATACTTGGTGCACGCTGTGCTCAGGTGCACGCTGTGCCAGGGTACACTCGGTGCACGCTGTGCCAGGGGTACACTCGGTGCACGCTGTGCCAGGGTACACTCGTTGCACGCTGTGCCAGGGGTACACTCGGTGGCACGCTGTGCCAGGGGTACACTCGGTGCACGCTGTGCCAGGGGTACACTCGGTGCACGCTGTGCCAGGGTACACTCGGTGCACGCTGTGCCAGGGTACACTCGGTGCACGCTGTGCCAGGGGTACACTCGGTGCACGCTGTGCCAGGGTACACTCGTGCACGCTGTGCCAGGGTACACTCGTGTGCACGCTGTGCCAGGGGTACACTCGTGCACGCTGTGCCAGGGTACACTCGGTGCTCGGGTACACTTGTTACTTTGCTGTGCCTGGGTACACTCAGTGCGCGCTGTGGTTGGGTACACCTCAGTGCGCGCTGTGGTTGGGTACACTCAGTCCCGCGCTGTGGTTGGGTACACTCAGTGCTCGAGTACATTTGGGTTTGCTCGCTTTGCTCGGGTACACTCAAGGCTCACTGTGCTCGGGAACACTCGTTACTCACGGTGCCAGGGTACACTCAGTGCTCAGGTACACTCGGTGGTTGAGTACACTCATACTCGCTTACACTCAGGTGCACTGTGCTCGGGTACACTCGGTGGTTGATTACACTCGGGGCGCACTGTGCTCGGGTAAACTTGTTACTACATTAGTTCAAGGGAGGGGAAGAGGAATATATCTCCATCACTGACTCACTGAGCTCCCAGGCAGACCGATGTGATGGTTGGCTCCATCTTGAAAATTAGTTTTGAAGAGAACTCCGGTGCCACTCTGCAGTTTCTTCAATCCTTTATTATTACCCTAAAAACATCACAGATATTAAGGGTAACGCTATACGCGTTTCGAGGATAGCACCCTTAATCTTCAGCCACAGGATGTTTTTAGAGTTAAACCCTGAGGAAGGTGCTGGGACAGCACTGAAACGTGTTGGTTATGGCTGAATAAAGGATCTGATGGTGGTAACAACCCTTGTGAAGTACTTTGTTTGAAGCAGTGGCTTCTGGACTGTGACTCGCCATTCTAACACCTGGATACATTTATTTTTGAACCTTCCATTATAGATTTTGCTTTATGTTTGGGATCATTGTCTTGTTGGAAGATAAATCTCCGTCCCAGTCTCAGGTCTTTTGCAGACTCCAGCGGTTTTCTTCCAGATCGGTCCTGTATTTGGCTCCGTCCATCTTCCCATCAATTGTAACCATCTTCCCTGTCCCTGCTGAAGAAAAGCCCAGACCTAGCTCACCACCATGTTGACAGTGGGGATGGTGTTTTCAGCCACCACCATGTGTGACAGTGGGGATGGTGTTTTCAGGCCACCACCATGTGTGACAGTGGGGATGGTGTTTTCAGGGTGATGAGCTTTGTTGCTTTTACACCAAACATATAGTTTTGTATGGTGGCAACAAAGTTTGATTGTGGTTTCCTCTGAGCAGAGCCCTTTCACATGTTTGGGTTCCTTATTCCACATGTTTGGGTCTCCCTATTCACATGTTTGGGGTCTCCCAGGCGGCTTGTGGTAAACTTCACACCAGACGTTTTATGGATATCTCTGAGAAATGGCTTCTTCTTGCCGCTCTTCCATAAAGGCCAGATTTGTGCAGTTACGACTGATTGTTGTCCTATGGACAGACTCTCCCACCTCAGCTGTAGATCTCTGCAGATCATCCAGAGGGATCAGGGCCTTTTGGCCTCATCTCTGATCAGTCTCCTCCTTGTTGGAGATGAAAGTTTAGAGGGACGACCGGGTCTTGGTAGATTTGCAGGGGTCTGATCCTCCTTCCATTACAATATGATCACTTGCACAGTGGCTCCTTGAGATGTTTAAAACTTGGGAAATCTTTTTGTATCTAAATCCGGCTTTAATCTTCCCCACAACAGTATCTGGGACCTGCCTGGTGAGTTCCTTGGTCTTCATAATGCTCTCTGCACTGGATACAGACCCTGAGCCTATCACAGAGCAGGTGCATTTATACAGAGACTTGATCACACACAGGTGGATTCTATGTATCATTACCAGTCATTTAGGACAACATTGGATCATTCAGAGATCCGCACTGATCTTCTGGAGGGAGTTTGCTGGGGTAAAAGTAAAGGGACGAATAATATTACACACCCCACGCCTCAGTGTTTATTTGTTAAAAAAGTTTAAAATCTCCAATAAATTTGTTCCCCCTCACGATTGTGTCCCGATTGTTGTTGATTCTTCTCAAAAATATTAGAATTTATATCTTTATGTTTGAAGCCTGAAATGTTGCAAAAGGTTGAAAAGTTCAAGGGCCAAATACTTTCACAAGGCACTGTATATATACATAGGGGGCTGAATACTTTCACAAGGCACTGTATATATACATAGGGGGCTGAATATTTCACAAGGCGCTGTATATATACATAGGGGGCTGAATACTTTCACAAGGCACTGTATATACATAGGGGGCTGAATACTTTCACAAGGCTCTGTATATATACATAGGGGGTTGAATACTTTCACAAGGCACTGTATATATACATAGGGGGCTGAATACTTTCACAAGGCTCTGTATATATACATAGGGGGTTGAATACTTTCACAAGGCACTGTATATATACATAGGGGGCTGAATACTTTCACAAGGCACTGTGTATATACATAGGGGGCTGAATACTTTCACAAGGCAGTGTATATACATAGGGGGCTGAATACTTTCACAAGGCGCTGTATATATACATAGGGGGCTGAATACTTTCACAAGGCAGTGTATATACATAGGGGGCTGAATACTTTCACAAGGCGCTGTATATATACATAGGGGGCTGAATACTTTCACAAGGCACTGTGTATATACATAGGGGCTGAATACTTTCACAAGGCAGTGTATATACATAGGGGCTGAATACTTTCACAAGGCGCTGTATATATACATAGGGGGCTGAATACTTTCACAAGGCAGTGTATATACATAGGGGGCTGAATACTTTCACAAGGCGCTGTATATATACATAGGGGGCTGAATACTTTCACAAGGCGCTGTATATATACATAGGGGGCTGAATACTTTCACAAGGCACTGTATATATACATAGGGGGCTGAATACTTTCACAAGGCAGTGTATATATACATAGGGGGCTGAATACTTTCACAAGGCACTGTATATATACATAGGGGGCTGAATACTTTCACAAGGCACTGTATATATACATAGGGGGCCGGATACTTTCACAAGGCACTGTATATATACATAGGGGGCTGAATACTTTCACAAAGCGCTGTATATATACATAGGGGGCTGAATACTTTCACAAGGCTCTGTATATATATATAGGGGGCTGAATACTTTCACAAGGCTCTGTATATATTATATATAGGGGGCTGAATACTTTCACAAGGCTCTGTATATATATATAGGGGGCTGAATACTTTCACAAGGCTCTGTATATATACATAGGGGGCTGAATACTTTCACAAGGCAGTGTATATATACATAGGGGGCTGAATACTTTCACAAGGCACTGTATATATACATAGGGGGCTGAATACTTTCACAAGGCACTGTATATATACATAGGGGGCCGAATACTTTCACAAGGCAGTGTATATATACATAGGGGGCTGAATACTTTCACAAGGCACTGTATATATACATAGGGGGCTGATTACTTTCACAAGGCACTGTATATATACACAGGGGGCTGAATACTTTCACAAGGCACTGTATATATACACAGGGGGCTGAATACTTTCACAAGGCACTGTATATATACATAGGGGGCTGAATACTTTCACAAGGCACTGTATATATACATAGGGGGCTGAATACTTCCACAAGGCACTGTATATATACATAGGGGGCCGAATACTTTCACAAGGCACTGTATATATACATAGGGGGCTGAATACTTTCACAAGGCTCTGTATATATACATAGGGGGCTGAATACTTTCACAAGGCACTGTATATACATAGGGGGCCGAATACTTTCACAAGGCACTGTATCTATACATAGGTGGCTGAATACTTTCACAAGGCACTGTATATATACATAGGGGGCCGAATACTTTCACAAGGCACTGTATATATACATAGGGGGCCGAATACTTTCACAACGCACTGTATATATACATAGGGGGCTGAATACTTTCACAAGGCTCTGTATATATACATAGGGGGCCGAATACTTTCACAAGGCACTGTATATACATAGGGGGCCGAATACTTTCACAACGCACTGTATATATACATAGGGGGCTGAATACTTTCACAAGGCTCTGTATATATACATAGGGGGCTGAATACTTTCACAAGGCACTGTATATACATAGGGGGCCGAATACTTTCACAAGGCACTGTATCTATACATAGGGGCTGAATACTTTCACAAGGCACTGTATATATACATAGGGGGCTGAATACTTTCACAAGGCACTGTATATATACATATGGGTAGCCGATATAATTATCTATCACACGCAGTGTAATAATATACATGAGGGTGGCTGAACTTACCTCACAGGCTCTCTATATATACCATAGGGGCCGATACTTCTCCCACCTAGGCCTGACATCTATAACATAGGGGGCTGATATTTTGTACTCAATGCCTGTAATATACATAGGGGCCGATACTTTCACAAGCACTGTATCTACATAGAGGGCTGAATACTTTCCAAGCACTGTATCTAATTTAGATGTGGCTCTGGGATACTTTCACTACAAGCACTGTAATTACCATAGGGGGGCCCATCCAACTTTTCACAAGTCACTTGTAGATTACTTAGGGTGCCTCACTACTTCTCAACAACGGCGCTCTGATAAGCAAGTGGTTTGAATACGTTCACAGCCACTTGTAACTATACTAGGGGTCCATACTTTCACAAGGCACTGTATAATTACATAGGGGGCCGAATACTTTCACCAACCACTGTATTAATTAACTGTAGTGGGGCTGGATACCTTCTCTACAGGCACTGTATTATACATAGGGCGAATACTTACACAGGCATGTATTTATACATAGGGCTGATACTCTCCAACAGGCCTCGTATACTATAACCCTTCATTCTTTCCACCTATGCTTTACGGAGTCGTGCGCGAATTTTCATCTTACTTATTAGAAATTACAAGTTATTTTTCAATTTCCTGAGTATTACAGTCCACTAATATTAAAGTAATTAATCCCATTAATAGCATTTGTGCAAGTACTCCCCAGGATTGGTAATTTAATGGTGACTCGTATGGGGCCCCCTACCGATTACTACATGTAGGGAGATCCCAAGCCCGTTCTGAGTCCCCTTTGACTGTGGCCTAGTGGTTTCTTTGTACCCCATCCTTGTAGACGTGAGCCCTCGTGGGCAGGATCCTCTCCCTCACCTACTGTATCCTCACCCATCCCTTGTAGACTGTGAGCCCTCGTGGGCAGGGTCCTCTCTCCCCCTACTGTATTCTCACCCATCCCTTGTAGACTGTGAGCCCTCGTGGGCAGGGTCCTCTCTCTCACCTACTGTATCCTCACCCATCCCTTGTAGACTGTGAGCCCTCGTGGGCAGGGTCCTCTCTCCTCACCTACTACCTCACCATCCTGTGAGTGACCCCTCGTGCAGGTCCTCTCCCACTTCTTCTCACATCCCTTGTAGACTGTGAGCCCTCGTGAGCAGGGTCCTCTCTCCTCATCCATTGTATCCTCACCCATCCCTTGTAGACTGTGAGCCCTCGTGGGCAGGGTCCTCTCTCCTCATCCATTGTGATCTCACCCATCCCTTGTAGACTGAGCCCTCTGGGCAGGGTCCTCTCTCCTCACCTACTGTATCCTCACCCATCCCTTGTAGACTGTGAGTCCCTCAGTGGGCAGGGCCTCTCTCCTCACCTACTGTACCTCACCCATCCCTGTAGACTGTGACCCTCGTGGGCAGGGTCCCTCTCCTCCTACTGTATCCTCACCCATCCCTTGTAGACTGTGATCCCTCGTGGGCAGGGTCCTCTCCCCCTTCCTCACCTCCCCCACCTCCTCACTACTTTCCTCACCCATCCCTTGTAGACTGTGAGCCCTCGTGGGCAGGGTCCTCTCCCTCACCTACTGATATCCTCACCCATCCCTTGTAGACTGTGAGTCCCTCATTGTACTTGTCTATGTTGCCCCTTTTACATGTAAAGCGCCATGGAATAAATGGTGCATATAACAATAATAATAATAAATAATTGTTGGAGTTGGCCAAGTACAGCAGTAGCTCAGCCATTAAAGAGGCGTCTGTAATTATTGGTCCACCCAACCTCCCCCAATAAGGGGGCTTAGGCCTCTTGTTCTAGGGATCTGGAGGTCGCCCCAATAACTGTAGGTAGATAAGGTTTTATGGGGTTATCACAAGCTCGGTTTCAGCCATTGACAATGGTGGGTTGCTTCTCTGTAAATCTTTAGTCACGTGCCCCTGTGATCCGGAAAGAGGCGATTACCTGGGGAGGTTTGGAGCAGATGCAGATGTGACCACAGCAGATGGGGATGAAGGCGTTGAAGGCTGCGGAGACTCAGGAGCTCGTGGAACTCGTCCCATTCGATACCAGATGCCCATACTGTTCAGCTCCCTGCACAATACATTACAAGCAAATTACAGTCAAGCCGTGGAGCAAGAGAACTAAGGGTTAATGCACAAATATTTCAATGTTCCTCTTGTGGAGGCTGCAGTGGATGTGCTCCCCCCCCCCCCCCCCCCCATCACCGCTGTTACTGCATATTTGTCACAGATCACTGACCCGGATTGTTAAATAAAAGTCTGATTTTAGACCAAAGAAACCAGAAAACAGTCAGAGCCGTTCTGTAAAACCATCGTGCCCCCCGTGCCACGCTCCATCCGAATGTTACCGATGGGCGGATTACACAAGGTGGTCACCAATGGCCAGAAGAGAGAAGATCCCTAGAGCCAAAGAGTTGGGATGGGCGAACCGTAAAGTCTACAGGTACAAGTCCGAAACACATTACAGTATTATCCAGAGTGTCACGGGTGTGGTCAGGAGACACGGAGGAGACTGTAGAGGCCACTGACGTAAGGTCCCAGAGTTTGACCAAACAGTCCAAATCCTAAAAAAAAAGTCTCTGTTGCTTTAAGAGGATTTCCCTTTTAGTGAAAGCTGGAGGCCAGTAGGACCCAGCTGATCCCTTACATTGAGCTGTCTATATATTCCCCTTGACTCCCAGGATGCGCTGCTGGTGATAGCTTGTCAGGTGTTTGGTGGAAGCTTCTCAGCTCAGCAGGGTATCCTGGAGTTTCTGTTGGATTGCTGTGTGGATCTTCTCAAGCTAAGTGTTTCTTCCCTTCCCTCTTTGTTTCCCTTGTGTTTATCTTTAGATGGTAGCCGGGCTGACTATTGATCACCCGCTCTGATCCTTATTTAGTAGCAGTTCAAGGGTCAAATCAGGATATAGGTATCCTGGCGACGACAGTTGCGGAAACTGTAAAGGGGACGTTAGGGGAGCCAGGTGCCAGTGCCAGTTTATCTAGGGGTCACCATCTCCCCTTTTGCCTTAGCATCAGGGTCTCCTCCCCCCCCTTCCATTTCCTTCCTCCCTTCCCCCTCCCCTTTCCTTTCCTTCCCCCCCTTACCTCCCCTCCCTTTCCTTCCCTCCCTTCCTTCCCCCCCTTACTTCCCCTCCCCTTCCCCCCCTTTACCTCCCTTTCTTCCCTCCCCTTCACCCCCCTTACCTCCCCTCCCTTTCCTTCCCTTCCCCCCTTATCCCTCCCTTTCCTAACCCTCCCCTTCCCCCCCCTTACCTCCCTCTTCCCTTCCCTCCCCGCTTCCCTTCCCTTCACTGCTTCCTTCCTCTTCCTTCCCCGCTTCCTCCCTTCCCCCCCTCTTCCTTCTCCTCCCTCCCCCCCTTCCCCACCCCCACTGTCGGGCATCTCATTACACTGCAGACTGTCCATTTACTTGGACGGCCTCGTGTCTAAAGTGCTAATTGGTTGGGGGATCAGAGATCTCCGATTCCTAAAGAAGGAGTACAGGAGAGGTAACTCCCACCAGAGGGATCGGCGTCTGTCTTGAGATCGGGACTTCATTGCAGAGAGGATTTGATTGGAATTTCCATACAAATTAGTGAACACTCATCGCCTCTCTACTTAGAGCCAAGCATTGTGGCATCATTGTAAAGACGGATACAGGTTACATTAATCATCCCGTGCAGGCACAATTATCCTCCAAGGCGGCGCATGCGCAGATCGATAGAACGGATCGTGAAGGTCATTGGGATCTTCCTGCACATGCGCTGCCGCAGGGGATGACAACGTTTGAGCGAGATCTTGGGCGGGAGATCATAGAGAAGAGTCATTGACAGGTGGCGGGTGGTGAAAGAGGAGGAGGACAGAGATGTAAGAGCACCGATGCCTCATTTGCATAAACAGTTGCCAATGGATTTTTACATTGAACATTACATGACTTTACATGGATGAGGGCAGTTTGGGGACAAAAACTGACAGTTTCCCTTTAAAAGATTGTCCTGCGCCCATAGACGTCACTGCTCGTCTCATGCTCACATAGGGTTAAAAATCATTTCATCATTTCACTTGACGATTGAGCATCTTGTTCCTTCTTTGTAGGATCAACAGTGGATTTACATTGCCTGATTACTGGGAAACAAGATCATGGTGATCAACCACTGTAAATGCACCGCAAGTCACTGTCCTCACAACCTCCTCTTATGCAACCGTAGATGCCACTTGTCAGTAGATGCCCTCCATTAGCCCTGCCCCTTCATATGGCTCCACCCCTCCAGTTAGCCCTGCCCTTTATATGGCTCCACCCCTCCAGTTAGCCTGCACCTTTATATGGCTCACCACTCTCGTTAGCCCTGCCCATTCATAATGCATTGGATTCATAGCTCTTCACTCTGGTTAGCCCGCCCTTTATCACTGACTATAGGCTCTGTCCCCTCCAGTTAGCCACACCTCCTTCATAATGCCATGATTCAAATGGCTTCCACCCTCAGTTAGCCACCCCTCTTCATAATGTGCCTGATGTGTATGGCTCTCCCCTCCAGTTTGCCACGCCCTCTTTATTATTGTAACCCAGGCAATGTTCCCTTCATAACCCTGCCCCTTAGATGCATATAGCTCCACCCCCTCCGGTTATCCTCTGGATAGCCTCACCCCCTTTATTATTGTAACACAGGCATTGCTGGGTTCTACAGCTAGTCTTTTAGAATAATTAGTGATTAGCAAGCTCTACCATGCCTGGATGCTCACAACTCGAGTACCAGAGTATAATGAAAGTCAATGGGGAACTCGAGCATTTTTCCGGAATTGTTCTGCAAACATGCTTGAGCTGTCCACTGACTTTCATTATACTTTCTACTCGAGTCACGCCCGGTTGAGTGACCAACTGCTCTTAACGAGTGATGAGCACCCGAGCATGGTAGCACAAACTCATCACTAATAATGAACTTCTTGGTTTTCATGCAGTAACTCCTCGTTCATTGGTTGATCTGGAGTTGGGATTTTTGTTAGTAGTGTCCAGGGTGATGAGCCGTAGTGCCGTTCACACTCACCCTATGAACGTGTACTGAGGTGGGGCCTGTTTCGAGCGGCTCAGGATGCGGATGTCACAGATGGCAGCTTCCGTCGAGTCTCTTGGGATAAACTTGATGCACAGACGTTTTTTACGAAAGGCGACTTCCTCTGTGAGGGGAAAAGTGAGAAAATTGTAAACTTATCAAGACAATGGTGGAAAGATCCATCACAAAATAAACAAAACCGGAGTTTCCGCCAGTTCTTCATTATTTGTACGGATTTGAATGATTGTTCTTTCTTAAAAAAAACTTGGAAGATGCCTATAGAAATCTACAACATAAGGACACAAAGTAACAAATGATGGTATATAAAGTCACCATAGGAGCGATCACCCAGGACCAAAGGTCAAAGTATCCCTAGAATATCCAATAAAGTGGTAGAAATCTATTATTCCATATCGATAGTAGATTTTATAATCAACGATGGCCCATCAAGTTATAATTGAGTCACCTGGATTCTGACATTTTTTACCAATATGGAATAATAAAAGTTTCTTAGGATTTCAATCTAAATAATGCATAAACCAGGATATTGCTACTTTATTGGTCTTCAACACGGCACGTTCATGCTGCATCCTAGGGTATAGATACATATAGGTAACCATGGCTATACTTACTTTAAATTGATTTATGATACCTAGGTCATCAATTGATATCTGTCATCAATGATCTGTTAATACAATGAGATCGTGTCAGGGATCTTCGGCACCATCTCAATCCCAACCATACAGAGATCTGTCGGGGGTCTGTCGGCGCACCGTCATCAATGGATGATCAATGGATCGCGGGTCTCGCCACAATGAATCTGTCGTGATCGTATCAATGAGAATCTGATCGGGGTCCGGCACCGTCATCAATGAGATCTGTCGGGGTCCGGCACCGTCATCAATGAGATCTGTCGGGTCCGCACCGTCATCAATGAGATCTGTCGGGGTCCGGCACCGTCATCAATGAGATCTGTCGGTCCGGCACCGTCATCATGAGACTGTCGGTCCGCACCGTCATCAATGAGATCGTCGGGTCCGCACCGTCATCATGAGATCTGTCGGGTCCGGGTCCAGAACCGTCATCAATGATACAGGCAGAACACGGCAGTACTGAGCGTTACTTATCCGGTCACTGCACCGATCTCATACTATCCTACAGGTGGTCAACAATTTTTTGGTCCTGGATAACAATAACAATTTAAAGTGTAACTGCTGTTTACATTTTTATTTAATAATATAGAGCAAGTGATTAGAATAAACCTTCAAAAATACTTTATTAATGAAATCTGGAAGGAAACCATTCATAAACCTTCCACAAGGTGTCCCCACTAGACTGTGTGTGAATCTCATTCTCAGTGAGATCCGTCTTTACGGGGGCCTACACAGTGTTCACACAGCTGAAAAGACTCTCAAGTTACCTCAAGTATTCACAGTCTCTGTTCCATGCTGTCACAGAGCAGAGCCACGTGAATGGAGGACTTAGATAAGATCTCACAGGAGGTATTGAGCTCAGCATGGTGCCGGCATGAGTTAACTTACAAGTCTTATCCTCTGTATGATGAACACTTGTGTAGGCCCCGCTCCCTGAAGACGGATCTCACTGAGAATGAGCTTCAGACACAGTCTTGTGGGGACATCTTGTGGAAGTTTTTTTTAAAGGTTTCCTTCCATATTTCATTAATGAAGTATTTTTGAAAGTTGATTATAATCACTTGCTCTACATTATTAATAAATTAAACTAACGGTGGTTACACTTTAAGTGAATAGGAGATAAAGTTCAGACTCGGTAGGGACCATCAACTAACTAAGGTTCTGATGTGGTCTGCTTAGTTCTGGCCGATCTTGGAGCCACGATCACCTGATTGCTGGGAGTCCCAAATGTTGGACTCCCCTATTGATGTACTATTGATGACCTTTCTAGTAGAGAGGACATGAACAACCCCTTAATGATTGCCTATTATCATAGGATATCTTATTATGGGAAAAGGACATTTTGGTGTATTGTTTGCCTATGCACAGTGCCATATAATACAATGTGGGTTGTGCTGAATCCACCAGCTCGGCACCTTCATGTTGCTCAGTGCGGATTGTCAGAGATGGACTTTGGTCAATCAGAATTTTATGGTCTTTTCCCAGGAAATCCAGGTTAAGGCAGGACATTAAAATTAGTTCAAAATATGAAGCTGCACCTGTAGCCTCTCTAGCTGGTCTTCAATTGAGACAACAATCTTATTAGAGGGGTATTTCAATGCCATAAAGAGATGAAATATCAGGAAGATATGTGGTTATGATCGGTGGTGGTCTCACCTCCAGTCTCCTAGGAATGGAGAGGTCACAGCGCTTACCCAGAACTCCGTCCCCCTTCACAAACAGTCTGTCTGAGCCAACAGCTGCTTAGGAGCCACCAAATGGGGCCCTGCAGGGAGCCACCAAATGGGGCCCTGCAGGGAGCCACCAAAGGGGGCCCTCCAGGGAGCCACCGAACAGGGCCCTCCAGGGAGCCACCAAACGGGGCCCTCAGGGAGCCACCAAAGGGGCCCTGCAGGGAGCCACCAAATGGGGCCCTGCAGGGAGCCACCAAATGGGGCCCTGCAGGGAGCCACCAAATGGGGCCCTGCAGGGAGCCACCAAATGGGGCCCTGCAGGGAGCCACCAAACGGGGCCTCGGGGCCACCAAACGGGCCCTCCAGGGAGCCACCAAATGGGGCCCTCCAGGGAGCCACCAAATGGGGCCCCTCCAGGGAGCCACCAAATGGGGCCCCTCCAGGGAGCCACCAAATGGGGCCCCTCCAGGGAGCCACCAAATGGGGCCCTCCAAGGAGCCACTGAATGAGGCTGTGATGTGGTTTATCTGCATAACCATAGGTTTGGACAGCACCGCTCAGAGACCGTCCGTGAAGGGGACAGAGTTCAGAATCACGCTGTGACCTCTCCATTCCTAGGATCCTGGAGGTCAAACCACCAGCCAATAGAGACCTCAGTAGTTGTACCCATTAATCATTGAGTGATGGCATCTCTTAGTGATAGGATGACACTCATGTAAAGACTGGTAAGTACTTACGTGTATCCACCGTCTCTTGGATGGGTATGAAGCCCACAGGTAATGTGTCCTTTATGTCAATCAGTTTCATGTCCACCAAGACATTCCCTAAATGGCTCTGAAGAAGAAGAAGATGATGAGAGGAAGACAACTAATGAATGAAAACCAAGTCCCCCCCATCTGTTCACACTTACATTTTCTCTGGAGAAGGCTCTGGTGAAGCAAAGATATCTGGTCACCTTGGACTTAAATAACCCGTCCTTCCAGAGGTCGGCATCCAGCCCGTCTGTGGTCTGCGAAACCTGTGATGTGCGACATGGAGAAGAAGAACCTCAATATGGAGATGGCTGGACAGTCTCTTTCCATACTGATAAATATTTCTCTCATCTCTCAATAAAAAGTAAAAAAAAAAAAAAACAAGAGAGTCTGATAGACAAGTTTGGATCGCCCTCCTAACCGATACATCTCATTGTTTGCATTCTTGACTCCACTGATGAAGGATAACAATAAATGATCGTTTTAACATAACATGTCCCAAAACACCAATTACCTGAAGTTATAGGGTTAATGTGCAGGTAAAGGGCATCAAAATCCTGTCTGGCTGGATTACTGGAGCGGCGGCTACAGGGAGAACATTAATTTGTCCCTGCAGCCGCTGGCTTCTCATCATCGGGGCGGTGCAGGGAGGTTGTGGTCGCCGCTCACTGCACAGAGCACACAGCAATCTATACTCAGTGATTGGATGATCAGCGTGTTCTGCAGTGTGTGTGCGCACATCAGGCTGTCAATCATTGTGACAGTGATTGGCGTGTGCTCATGGTAGAGTAAACTGTAAGTGTTACAATCTCAATGACTGGGAGCAAGTGGGCAAAGGTAGGATAAAACGTCATGTTCTCCCTGCAGCCGATGTTCTCATTAACTTAACCACCTGCAGATTATTACTATCTGGACATGACCGGTTCCCTTTAACCTATAATGTCATTTATTATTATTATTACTAAATAGACTCCCTCATGTACTCTGGCCGTTCCTTCATTGTTTGATATTCTACAAAGTGGAGAGGTCCAGTAAATTACATCTACTATATTTTTGCTTTTGGTGGATTTGGAGAGCTTTCATGTTGGTGATACATAAACTCTTGCCCTTTTATGATCTGGTTTGTTACATTTACTTGTACTGTGCATGGACGACGGTTCGGCCTAGAGTTCAGCTGGAGGGGCCTTGTGAGGAAACCCTCGGCCAGTAGTTTCTAGCTGGAGGGAGCTGGGGAGGATAAACCCTCGGCCAGAGTTCAGCTGGAGGGGCTGGAGGAACCCTGGCCAGAGTTCAGCTGGAGGAGCTGGAGGAACCCTCGGCCAGAGTTCAGCTGGAGGAGCTGGAGGAACCCTCGGCCAGAGTTCAGCTGGAGGGGCTGGAGGAACCCTCGGCCAGAGTTCAGCTGGAGGGGCTGGAGAACCCTCGGCCAGAGTTCAGCTGGAGGGCTGGAGCAACCCTCGGCCAGAGTTCAGCTGGAGGATAACCCTCGGCAGAGTTCAGCTGGAGGAGCTGGAGGAACCCTCGGCCAGAGTTCAGCTGGAGGAGCTAGAGGAACTCTCGTCCAGATGAGGAAAAATGCCAAATCTCATCCCTTCAGCAATTGCATGAATACATAGTTTCACCTCCTTTTTTCTGTGCTGCCCAAATAACTTGGTAAAGGCCGAAGAGAGAAGAAGTGTGAAAACAACCATGAAAATACAACAAAGTGCGACCTCCGCTCAGCTGAGCGCCCTCCTACAGCTAGACCAGAAGCAAGTATAGAGTGTATGTGTGTAATATGTATGTAAGGTATGCAGTATGTATATACACATTGTAAGCATAATAGTTCATAGCTGTATGGGATACATAACACTTCAGTGCAGTATAAAGGGGACACGACTACTGCGCTGTGCGACATATCACACCGAGATATAGGAAGAATATTTATATTTTGTTACAAAGCTTTAGCCGACCGAAGAAAAGTATGTGAGCATCCCATAGAACAGTTACAACCAACATCAAACATGACACTGCTTCCCTGAGCACCAGGGCTGTGGAAATGTCTGACTCAGACTCTTCCATTTCCCTGAATCTGGCTCCGACTCCACCAAAATAACCTCTGACTGCACCCCTCCGACTCCACAACCAGGGCTCTGAAGTCAGTAAGCCAAACACTCAACTCCGACACCTCCATATCCCTGAATCCAACTCTACCCAAAATGGGCACCGACTCCGACTCTACAGCCATGCCAAGCACTATGTGAAAGCCAACACCATGAAGGAAAGAAAGGGATCTCCCATTACAAGTAACAGGAAGGAATACAAGGGTGCAGTCATGGGTTCTGGTAAGGTCTTTTCCTATCACCCATGACAGCACCAAGGAGAGATTTACAGAGACATTCAACTTTATGGTGGGATCAGTCTGTAGGAACCTTCACCCAAGGATAAATCAACAGATGATCCCAAATCAAGCAAATAGTGTCTATGGGAGGTGAAGTCCACATCACTACCTTACATACATAGCCAATGGAGACATCTGTTTTCTAGAAATTTCTAGGTTGAAATAACCCTAATAGAATTTCTGTATAACTTGCAGATTGTGCAAACTCTACAGCTTCTTGTCCATCTATCTAGAGAGTTACTAGAGGCTTTAAGACATTTCCTAGGTCCATGGACCAGAGGGATATTTCCATCATGGATGTATGAGGGTCTCACTACTAAGGTGATATTGATCTTTCCCTCCTGATATAGGGATTGGGACAGAAGAAGAAAAGCAGAGGGTGTATAGGAACCAAAATTCATGGCAATTATTATCAGTACTCTAATTGAACTTCAATATGAAACAGATGGAGTCACAAGCATATCATCATTTTTGAGAGTAGTCTCGGACACATGAAACATGCAGCATGGGGAGTCTAGACTGGTTGAGTGCTCCTGTTATCCCATAGCCGAGAGCTCCTGTTATCCCATAGCCGAGAGCTCCTGTTATCTCATAGCCGAGAGCTCCTGTGGTTGAGTACTCCCGTTATCTCATAGCCGAGAGCTCCTGTGGTTGAGTACTCCCATTATCTCATAGCCGAGAGCTCCTGTGGTTGAGTGCTCCCGTTATCCCATGGCCGAGTGCTCCCGTTATCCATGCCGAGTGCTCCCATTATCCCATGGCCGAGTGCTCCCGTTATCCCATGGCCGAGTGCTCCCGTTATCCCATGGCCGAGTGCTCCCGTTATCCCATGGCCGAGTGCTCCCGTTATCCCATGGCCGAGTGCTCCCGTTATCCCATGGCCGAGTGCTCCCGTTATCCCATGGCCGAGTGCTCCCGTTATCCCATGGCCGAGTGCTCCCGTTATCCCATGGCCGAGTGCTCCCGTTATCCCATGGCCGAGTGCTCCCGTTATCCCATGGCCGAGTGCTCCCGTTATCCCATGGCCGAGTGCTCCCGTTATCCCATGGCCGAGTGCTCCCGTTATCCCATGGCCGAGTGCTCCCGTTATCCCATGGCCGAGTGCTCCCGTTATCCCATGGCCGAGTGCTCCCGTTATCCCATGGCCGAGTGCTCCCGTTATCCCATGGCCGAGTGCTCCCGTTATCCCATGGCCGAGTGCTCCCGTTATCCCATGGCCGAGTGCTCCCGTTATCCCATGGCCGAGTGCTCCCGTTATCCCATGGCCGAGTGCTCCCGTTATCCCATGGCCGAGTGCTCCCGTTATCCCATGGCCGAGTGCTCCCGTTATCCCATGGCCGAGTGCTCCCGTTATCCCATGGCCGAGTGCTCCCGTTATCCCATAGCCGAGTGCTCCCGTTATCCCATAGCCGAGTGCTCCCGTTATCCCATAGCCGAGTGCTCCCGTTATCCCATAGCCGAGTGCTCCCGTTATCCCATAGCCGAGTGCTCCCGTTATCCCATAGCCGAGTGCTCCCGTTATCCCATAGCCGAGTGCTCCCGTTATCCCATAGCCGAGTGCTCCCGTTATCCCATAGCCGAGTGCTCCCGTTATCCCATAGCCGAGTGCTCCCGTTATCCCATAGCCGAGTGCTCCCGTTATCCCATAGCCGAGTGCTCCCGTTATCCCATGGTTGAGTGCTCCTGTAATCTCATGGTTGAGTGCTCCTGTTTTCCCATGGTTGAGTGCTCCTGTTTTCCCATGGTTGAGTGCCCCTTTTATCCCATGGTTGAGTGCTCCTGTGGTTGAGTGCTCCTGTGGTTGAGTGCTCCTGTGGTTGAGTGCTCCTGTGGTTGAGTGCTCCTGTGGTTGAGTGCTCCTGTTATCCCATGGTTAAGTGCTCCTGTTATTCCATGGTTGAGTGCCCCTGTGGTTGAGTGCGCCAGTTATCGTATGGCAGAAGTTGCAGACATTGTGTCCAGGAGTTACCTACAGTTTATACATAGTTGTTTCTGTGAACATTTGCTGCGTGTGCCACACCAGAGATAAATCCTATTTGAGATCGGGTTGCTCCCAATTTGTCAACTCACCATCAAATACTGTGAGAAGGAAACAGATGAAGAATGCAGCGAGCGCGGAAGAGTTGCAGCATTTTGATAGGGCGCTCTTGTTGTCTATGTCCTTATATTAGATCTCATCTGTACTAACATACGGTATATATGTTAAAAGGAATCTGTTAGCTCAAAAATCCATATGTAACTGGTATCAGTTTCTAATTCCTTTTTCTAAGTTCTCTCTATTCATGTAGTTTTATTATTTATATTTCCCTCCTTTCCTGTATAAACTTCAAAATAAAAGATTAATATTCCATTTGTCAACCACAGCGAGTTTTCTGCAGCCCACTCCCCAATGAATGAATATTCATGCTTCATGACACTGTCCTGACCTCCTCTCTTTACCTGTCTGTTGTGTGACTCATTGCAGAGCAGAAAGGAGGGGGGAGGTGGTGTGTTCTGGGACTTTTTTAGGGCGAATCCTTACAATTGAACCTCTAATGCACATATGAACTGAGCCTAAACCTACCACTTCACAAAGACAAGCCACAAAAAGAACCGGCCACCTGACGATGCCAGTTATCGGAGGGTGGTCAACCAACGTGTTCTCTACAAAACAGTTCAAGAGCTGCTGACAATCCCGGCCACCGACACACACCACGGGGCACATCTTTCTACACTTCCGGTTCTCAGTCCTATCTAGTTTTAGGATTTCCTTAATCACAGAGAGGAGCTGTACAGCACCACTATAATTTACAAACCTCCAGAGCAAACCACAACACGAGGAGCCAGGCCGCCAGACACAATCTGGAACCATTGTGGATCTCTGCGGTGGATTTGTAACCCACAGTCGCCAGAGCTGAACATGGTGGTTTCGGAACAAAAAAAGAAGGCCTGAAACTAAAATATATATGCTGACAACGTGTAGGAATTTCATTGAGTTATCCAAAAAGAGCATTGAGCAGCAGTGACCCAGAAAGAAACCTCGGAGCTAAATCACAAGGACACCCGGCTAGAAGAAGACGGTAGAAGGCGGCAACCAAGGAACGGCCAAGAGAAGAGGACCAATATGCAGATCCTGGTGAAAATAAGAGGATTCAACAAGGGTTCCGCACTCCTAAGAAGCCAATGGACGGAGGGTCTTGACCGAAGCAAGAGGGAGGGTTTGGATATCCATGTCGTAGCCTTTACTAAGGAGTAGAGGTGGACCACCAACAACTATAACAAGAAAGGTGCTACAAACTCTACTGGCCTTTGGGAAGATCCATGGCTCTGGTGGGGTTATACCCAATTTCGTTACCCTGTATCGACATAGCTCTGGTGGGGAACACTTCAGAACAGGCAGACAAGATGGAGTTTGGAGAAGGGAAACAACCACTCCACTGTTCAGAAGAACAACTTTACAGGGAGAATGAGGGAGGAACAACAGATTCATGACTTATACCGCGGTGTCCAAGTAAAGGAATGTCGAGCCAAGTTATCAGACAACAGGGACGGAATCAAGAAAAGTGGAAAGGAATTATGAGAGAAAGAAAAGGTCGTATTGTCCAACATGGCAGTGATCCTGACTGTAGACCATAATGTCTACTGGTAGAAGGAGGCATGTCTGGAAGATGATCAACATTACCAATCAGTGGATTAATCCGATACTTTTTGCTACCTCTATTATACACTGTATTAAAAGCTTCTTACATCATGCATTTGTGTGTACAGGTGCCCAAATCAGGCGTTGTGATTCTCTGTTGCACCGCAGGATACGGATCAGGGCGGTGGAGTCCATTTTAGTGGAGTTTGAGTCAATGTAGAATGGACCAACTCTGCCTCCTGAAGTATATAATTTAGACAACAAACCAATGAACCATGCACGCAGTGAACAAATCTGTAAGACCTTGTTCACACCACCAAAACACAATCACAAAAAAAAGCCAGTCCATATCAGACATTGGACCTGCCTGAACCCTGCTCATAGAGGTACCAATACATATGGTCAGGTTTTTACACATCAGTTAGGGACTGCTCTGATACGGGTTACCTTGGCGAGGTAGAGCGGCTTTAGTATACGTTTTTTGCAAAAATTGTATCAACTAAAAACCCTGTCTTTCACTACTTTTTTAGCAGCACTTGCTTTTTGCTGCTTTTTATTACAACAGAGTATTTTTACACATTTGACTACTTCTTTTGTGATTCACTCCTAAAGTATATAATTAATTGGGTACAGTAGATCAATGCAATATATGCAACCTATTACTATGTATTATTATTATGTTCTATCTTAATATCTTGATTATTATATAATAATCATAATAAGCCTGATGTTAGCATTGTACTACAATAAATGTATCACTTAAACAAGAGCTGGAGTCGTGGAGTCGGATTCAGTAAAATTGAGAAGTTGGGGTTTGGCTTACCAACTCCACAGCCCCGATAAAGATGCGGGAGCCGGCAGAAACATGAATGAGTCCATGGTGGTCATGTGTGGATTAGGCCAAGGAAGAAGCCGGGAAGCATTAGCGGAGACACCAATGAAAGGCGCTACCACTTTGTAACATAGGACTGTTGAGCGAGGTTACAAGAGACTATAGGTCAATGTGGTGGAGGGAGGACAGTCTGCACATCTACGGGAGCCGCAGCTGGGACTCAATAGAGTGGAGGCCGGGGATAGAGGACAGCGGCTTCTAGTGTTCAGTGCATCATGTGGATGAAATGGGATAGGTTGGTGGATGACAGCTGCCCACAGTATTCACTGTCCACAACAAACCTGATGCGTCAGTGATTTATTGATGCTATAGTTCGTACAGAGTATCAGGAATGCACGGACCAAACGTTGCGACTGGTAATGAGATCAGGATCTAAGCTGCTACATTCATTACCTAGAATCCTTCTGACTCATATTAGTTTTCTATGTAGTCACAAAAGAAAATGTCTTTTAGATAACCCAACTACAAAAAACTATAAAAAACATCAACTCGGCGTCCCTGGATAGGCGTGACCGAGCCCGAGTGATCGTGCACACGTTTAGTGTTTGCAGGACATGATTCTGCTGCAAAAAGCAAAGTGTCGGTGTAACATAAGAGCAGTTTTTTATTTAAAATGTGAGAAAATGCCATAAAAACACAAAGAATTAAAAAAAAGAAAAAAATAAGCAAAGTCCGCAGGAACGCCGCACCGTTCACGGTCCACAAGGATATCCGACAAGGGTAGTCTTCCTGTATTGGAGCCGCTTGGCGTGTGACCCTGCCGGGATAATGTAGACTTATATGCCGAATAGTCACATAAATGGCCGACCGTGTAGTACAGGGGCACGGCACGTCCACCACACATATGTGCAGCCATTTATTGACTTCACAGATAGAACAGATCACATTACAGTAAATGCATCTGAAGGACAATATTTGGATCCCTCCTATACCTGGAACTGATCATCGCATTCCCAACAATTGGCTCCAATATCAAATATCTCTGGCAGATCATCATTAGATTTCATGAAAAGGATCCATAAAGGAACGGCTCATGTTTCTGGGTTATCCAGCGCTCGAGGAGTGTCACATTCCCTACATGATTGGAAACGTTCCCAATGTTCCATCTTATAGTCAATGTAGCATCTGCTCCACACATTGAAGACCGTCCGGCTCATGTCTGAGGGACACAACTGGCAGGGGCCCCGGTACTTGGTGTCTAAGGAAAGGAGGAACAGACCAGGAACGGTTCAAGAAGACGATCCAGACTTTAGGATCTGTCCTGGTGTCTTCTCCATGTATAGATCAGAGGAGGCCTGTGCACCGCTCACGGCTTGGAGGGAGTTCTTGTGCGCTCATGATGTGAATGTTGTCTCCCTATTGGATATTTTACACTGACCCGTAGACACGGCGTTACTCATCAAACATTGTACCAGCAGGTTATTGTTCACCTAAGAATTCTGCCCTATAGTTCTTCGCGATCACCCTCCTCTATTGAGGAACAAGGACATCATACGGGACCTGCGGCCATCACCGGGACCACGGGCCAGGTCACACTGTTCCCATCCATTACATGATTACCTACACGTTCATAAAGGACTAGAGATGAATTTGCTGGGACTCTCCTAATCTTCCAGGAATGATCTTGGCAAATTCATGCTCATGCTGGAACGATACTCTGATTGAGTTTTCTGGACGGCTGGTGGTGTTCCCAGTGAATATTGGGGGCATAAGGTCAAGGTTTGTGCCAAGTTTAGAGGTTATCACAATGTCCGGATCACTGAGGGTCCAACTAGAAATGAGCAATTCAATTTGCACTGTCCTGGTCCGGTCTTCCATGACAGCCGATCTGGTCTCCACTTGTGTTTCCGGTATTCTGGGCACCTCTGCTGCTCATGAGGCGACATAATGACGTCTCTTGAGGTTTAGGCATTAGTTATCACACAATGGCACAAGGGTCCAAGCAAGGAGCGAAGATTCTCAGAACGCCGAGTCAAAAAACGCAGATAGCGGAATGGATGACGACCAAGGAAGTAACAATGGAATGCTTCATCTCTCTATCCGACTGCTCAATCCTCCCACTGATCCAGAAGAGGGCGGCTATGGAATGCTCCATTCATGTTCTATGAGTACAGTGGTTGGGTGAGGTCGGTCGAGGTCTCAGTGGTCGGTTCTCAAGCAAATAAGGACTGTGCCGGGCCGGTAACCAAACATCCAACTCCGACTCTTTAATTTCCCTGAATCCAACCATGACTCCACCCAAAGCGGGCACTGACTCCACCGCCCTGTCGGGAACGACGTCCAAAGTGTCCACAACCCCTTATGCATCTAAATACCGTAGTCTCCCAGTTTTGGAAAACCCCTGTCTCCTGGGGAAAGGAAAGGACGACTTCTTCACTCACACTCCCCGGGTCCGACACGAGGCTCCATGGCTGCTCTATTATGGACTGTAGCACTTACACAATACAGATGGACAAACTATAGGCTGGGGGCGCCACTGAGCAGCTCATGTGGTCAACTGACCGACCTGCCGAGTCAATGAGGGTCCCCGGGAGCGGTGCGGACAGTCACTGCAGGACCTGGGGAGGGCGAGCGGTGCAGTCTGTGGAATCATGAAATCATGGAAGACGGATCCATCTGATACATTCCCTCAATGCCACTGGTGTACGGTAAGTCATAAAAGTGAATAACCGGAAACTTCCAGAAACTACCGGAATCCTTTTATCTAAGTGATCATAGAAGAACAAAAACGTCACAGGATCCGCAGCCCCACAGGTCGCATTTATACATCATGGAATTATACCGGAGTCATTGTAGGACAATGTAACAAGCAATAAAGAGTAAGAAACTGCACAATAAGAGCAGACACTTGGTGTGAAAGGTTTGGGGATTGGCTGTAAAACGAGGCGACACGAGGCTTATACTGTGAAGAAGAGCGGAGAGAGAAGGAACAAGAGCCAATAAGAAGAAAGGCGACGACCAGAGAGCTACACCGGGGAACCTCCAGATGTGGCCGCGCCGGGGGGAAGAGACGGCTCCATTGTTTATTTGCATTAGACTTTAGGGAAGATTTTTCATCAAGAAACAAAGTCTTCAGCATTTTACATAAATACAAAAATTGTTACTGTAAAGAGAATGTTATAGTCAGACCACCCGGGTGACATCCGGCTCGTGAGACCCCACCAGGGCCATCTAACACGTCTGGTATATAGAGGGAGTGAAGGGTGGAGAGCGCCTCGGAGAACGTCCAGGCAGGAAGGATCCACTGGGTCACCTAGATCTGCACATTCAGAGGGAAATGTTACAACCGAAGAAATCCAGACCGGGATATTGTACCCCAACCTTGATGTAAGGTGCGAGGGAGGAGGCCACAAACTCATTAAAGGGAATCTGTCTCCAGGATTTTCTTTCTAATCCGAGAGCAGCATAATGCAGAGACAGAGGCCCTGATTCTAGCGATGTGTCACTTACTGAGCTGCTCACTGTAGTTTTGATAAAATCCGTCTGATAAACCAGTGATTTTATTACTAATTAGTAATATTATAATTATTCACTAGTAAATCTGACAGACAGCCCTCCATATTAGTCAGCTCTGTATAACCTTGCCCCCACCACTGATTGGCAGCTTTCAGTTAATGATCCTGCCTCCTCCACTAATTGGTGTGGGTGGGGTTATACACTGAAGCCTGCCAGTCAGTGGGTGGGCAGGGTTATATACTGAAACCTGTCAATCCGTGGTGTGGGTGGGGTTATACACTGAAAGCAGCCAATCAGTGGTGTGGGCGGGGTTATACACTGAAAGATGCCAATCAGGGGTGTGGGTGGGGTTATACACTGGAAGCTGCCAGTCAGTGGGTGGGCAGGGTTATATACTGAAACCTGTCAATCCGTGGTGTGGGTGGGGTTATACACTGAAAGCAGCCAATCAGTGGTGTGGGCGGGGTTATACACAGAAAGATGCCAATCAGTGGTGTGGGTGGGGTTATACATAGAAAGATGCCAACCAGTGGTGTGGGTGGGGTTATACAGAGAAAGCTGCCAATCAGTGGTGTGGGTTGGGTTATACACTGGAAGCAGCCAATCAGTAGTGTGGGTTGGGTTATACACAGAAAGCTGCCTATCAGTGGTGTGGGCGGGGTTATACACAGAAAGATGCCAGTCAGTGGTGTGGGTTGGGTTATACACTGGAAGCAGCCAATCAGTAGTGTGGGTTGGGTTATACACTGAAAGCAGCCAATCAGTAGTGTGGGTTGGGTTATACACAGAAAGCTGCCTATCAGTGGTGTGGACGGGTTATACACAGAAAGATGCCAATCAGTGGTGTGGGTGGGGTTATACATATAAAAATGCCAATCAGTGGTGTGGGTGGGGTTATACACAGAAAGATGCAAATAGATCCCAAGTTGGGGTCCAGAAAATGGAACTTATCTCACCCAAGCCTGTCTGTCCTAATGCTGTGAACCCAGAGTCCGCGAAGATCCTCCAGCGTGTAAGAAAGTCCAGCGCCAAAGGCCGTAGTGTGTAAATAGCAGGGACCCAGATCCCACGCGTATCGCCGCTGTAAAGCGGCTTCGTCAGGGACGCCTCCCAGACAGGCTTGGGTGAGATAAGTTCCATTTTCTGGACCCCAACTTGGGATCTATTTGCACTTTACCCTTTTGCCTGCTTTCAATTGGTTTTTGTCCATTTAGCTGTGCGTTCCTTGCTATATTACCATATTGGTATGGTGTTGTTCAGTGTTAGGACATTATACTGGTCTGCCTTGGACTTCTAGTCATGCACTTTTTTCGATCCTCTGGATCAGTGACAGAACTTATAGTCAGCTTCTTACTTATATGAATCTAATGATATTTATTATGAAATGACTATGTATTTTTTGTAGTACCGTTTATGTGCAGCTTATCTATGCATTGGCATAAGACTGGATATACTGATTTACTATTGATTTTTGCAGGGGTCCCATGGACTGTGTCCGATTATGTTTTAACTGTTTTTAGATGTTTGTTGTTTCGTCCTTAAATAAAAGCTTTATTCATTTCTATACCTTTTGTGGCGGTGTGCTGCTAATTGATTTGTCAATTCTTTCCTATGATTATGGTTTCTTGTTGACAAAGCAGCACCCCTGACCCTTATTGGGATACTATACTATCAGTGGTGCACCTCAGTCCCTGTTAAGGAGTTCTAGAATAATACTGCTCATTGTTACATTTGTATCCGTCCTTCATCGTTTCTCTCTCACAATCTCCTTCCCTCGTCATCGGACCCCCCATCCCCCTCCTCATTTGGAAACGTTGACATTTCAAGTTCAATTCACAAACAAGCAACTTCTACTCAACTTGGCAAATGTCAGGACCGGGAACATCTGTTAATATTTTGCATTCAAGACAAATTCCTATTCATTTACTTTGTTGAAGGTCTAATGAATGAGTGGAGAGGCTTCGCCTCCCGGAGACGCGGGTGTGAGTGTGGTGCCGGCAACTTTATTGGGAGAAGGTAAAAATAGCGCGGCCGTAAAGACGAGTCTATATAAAGACGGGCGAGAGGCGGATTAGTTACACTGCAACATTGTAACATCCAGTATAGAACACAGGAACGCCAAACACTCGCCGGAGAGTCATCACCGATAGCAACAAGAGTAACGTGAAGTCACGAACATTCCAAACAATTATAAGTATATATATAATGTATATATGTAATGCAAAGCCTGTGGGACATGTAAGTCAATGAAGCTACATGCAATGTATGTGTAGAAGCGTTTATAAGAGGTAAGTTACCATAAAGGCAAAGCTACATATCATATTATAAAGTTAATAAAATGGAATTTGAAATTAAGTACACCCTTTCTGAAGTCTATGTTACTATCAAAGGGAACTCCGGGGAGATAACATTTTTTGTATAGTCCCCCTCCTAGACTATAATGCTGTATAATGTTTAGAATAAATATAAATCAGTTATTCACTAATTGCCATACACCACTCCCATTGGGGTCAATGTGTCATGCCTGATTGAGCAGCTTTTCCCCCTCCTTCTGCAGTGAGCGTGTGTGCGTCCGGGAACAAACACTTCCTCATTCAATCACATGGGCATAAAGTCACACAAGTTCCTATCGACACAATTCTCTGCACAGCTTAGTACAGGACCTTTTGTGACATCACGCCCACATGATTGATTTAGGCAGTGTTGGATGAAACTGAAGCTTTCTGAGAGGAAGGGGGAAGAGCTGCTCAATCAGGCATGAATGTACTCAAAGCACTGCAATGCTCACTCCAGTGGTTTGTGTATGTAGAACTCCCAAACGCTGAACCCAAACATTGATCTTTTTGTAAAGTCCGTGTTCAGCCCGAGCACCAAACTTGAAAGCTCAGCTCGTCTCTTCTGATGAACAATTCATCAAGGACTCTTGATTAGCAGCACCCTTGACTTCTATTTGGACAGTACTTCAAATACCAGGGAGCCATTGAGAGGCTTGTATAAAGTCTCTCTCTAGTTGCTCATTTCAACTGATACTTACCTAAACCATGTGGGTTCACGTGTTGCAAAAACGTCTTAGGACCGCTTTACACACACCAACTTCTGTGACCAACTTCTGAACAGATCTCTGGTTGCAGTGAAATCATGGACACATTGTTACATTTGAACACAGCCACAAAATAGAACAATGTGTCCATGATTTCACTGCAACCATAAGTTGTTCAGAAGTTGGTCACAGAAGTTGGTGTGTGTAAAGCGGCCTAAGACGTTTTTGCAACATTAGTCATTAGGTGAAAAGTTTTTAAGCATTAAAACCTTTTTCACTACAATCAACAATCAAAATAGGCTAAAAAAATAGCAAAACAGGCTCCGATCAGTGACGGAGTGTCCAATAGACCACAAAGGGGGTAACGAGACTCCACCGTGACCGGTTCAGATATGGACATCGGACTCATTGTGATACATTTACATAAAAGTTTTATTTTTCAGAGTCAACAAAATGTGTCAATGATGAAACATCCGAGTTCAGCATCTCGGAGGCGATTCTAGACTCACCACATCGTAGCCCGTCGGCGCTCTGTTCCTTGATGCTACAACGCCAACACCAGTGATGGGATCCATAGACAGATCAGTCAAAGCATCGGAGAGATCCCGGACCTCAGGCATTATAGTACGATCCTGCAGAGAAGGGGAACTGTTATTAGTTGGCTCTTGATTTACAAGCTCCGGTAATGAAATTCCAACACGGAAAGCACGAGCACATTCCTACCACCCCGACGGGACGACGCACGTTCCTTCACTGGCACCAAAGTAAACAAACCCCAGAAATATCTTCTCACCAACCAAACTTTATACAAAGACCAACGAGTCACATCCAACAGCAAACACAAGACCCACGAGTCGCACCGGAACAAGGAGCCAAACAGAAGGCGCACTAACTTTGTATAATGTCCTTAAGTAGGCTCCGGGGAATTTTATTTGACAACTTAAAGGTGAAGTCGATTTTTTTTTGCAAGTTTTATTGAGATCCAGAATACCGTAGCTGCCGGGTTAAGTAATGAAGAGCAACAGTTGTGCGCGGTCCGAGGAGGGGAAGACGATGAGACTCGGTTGATGTACAGGGAATGATTGAATGAAGCTGCAACGCTCACCCACAGGCAGATATTGTTACATTGTTGCCTGTTTTATACCAGTACTTATTCAATGAAGAATAGTCAGTTGTTCCAGAACCTCAACCCATGTACAGCCCCCCGCAAGGTTCAGGAGACCCCAATTCTGCTGATGTACAGGGGGTCCGTAATATTACTGCCTCATGTATCCATCCCTACTCCGACAATGTGCTCCACTTGTGATGTCCACATGTGTCCCCAGCACGCAGGGGCGCTCCTAAGGGTACTACCCGGTGGTCTAGTGGGGAAAGGGGTGGGGAAGTCAGATTAATGCACCAATCTTTCCTGGTTGCATCTAGTTTTTCTATAATATTATTACATTTACTTAAGAAAAATTAAAATCAGTGGATGCGTCTTTTAGGGGCCCGTTACACGGGGCAACATCGCCGGCGATTGTGTCGGCGATGCAGGGGCGTGGCTTAATCACGGCACCATCGCCGGCGGGTCGCCCAATGTAACAAGGCGATTCTATGGTGAAAAATCGCCTCAGAATGATCGCCAGGTTTCACAGCAGTGTTGTGAAACCTGGCGATCTGAACAGGGCAATCATGCCTGACCGCCTTGTGTAATGCGGCAACCCACCGGCGAGTTGCTACGTGTGACAGCTCACCAGCGATGTCGGCGGGGGATGCGCGCTCCCGTGATTCCCCGCCGACATCGCCGGCAAGGTGGCACTGGCCTGTCACACCAGGTGACGTCGCCGGCGACGGCCGGGAGAGTGCACGTTTTTGGTGCCCCGCCAGCGTCATCGTCGCATGTTTACATGCAGCAACACCTCCGGCGACGCACCGGCGATCTGACAGGCGGCATCGCCACTGGGGTGTCTAAAAACTCCAGCGGCAATGCTGTAACATGGGAGCCTATGGCTCCCACTGCCTGTCAGATCGCCGTCCCCCTGTTACATCTGATCTGATCGCTGGCGACATTGACGGCTGATCGCTGGTAGCTGTCACACAGGCACTCACCAGCGATCAGTGGACCAGCGACATCATGGAAATGATTTAAATATCGTTTCCATGATGTCTTGCTCCCGCTGCCAGGCTGCAGTTAGCGGGAGCAGGCTGGTAACCATGGTAAACATCGAGTATCTAGGCAGCACGCGCTGTCTAGATACCCGCTGTTTACCCTGGATACCAGCTCCCAGCACTTGCTGAGAGGCACTGGGAGCTGGCTGATCTCGTGTCTCCCGGTGTCACACACAGCGATGCTGCATGTCCACCGGGCGACCATCAACCAGCGATTTATCACTGGTTGATGCGCCCTGTCACATGCGTCAATATCGCTGCAACGTCACATGCAGCAGCGATATTCCATGCGATATTGACGCGTGTGACGGCCCCTTAACACCTGATGAAGGCGGGCATTACCGCTAAAACACGTTGTGATTGATTAAACACCCGCAAGAACGATCCTCCTGCCCGGCTTCATCTCTGGCGCCTGGACACTATTATTATCCTGAATCTTTAAAGCCCAGGAAGCAGGAGGGCAAACGTGGGGTGGAACAAGAATTGGGCGGCTTGATTTAACCGGACGATGCTTATTTCTTTGTACTTGGGAGGAGAAGACACAGATGATGTAGACTGACCAAGACTTAGTGTCCATTTACAAGATTATCCATACCACTGCAATCTAAGGAAGGAGAGGGTTAAAAGCTGCGCTGCTATCGTAGAAGCAAGGACATCACATAGTGGTCTTCAATCCTGGGCTGTGGAGTCGAAGTCAGGGTCCAGAGTCAACGTCCATTCTATTGAAGTCGGATTCAGGAGGTCCGGGGGAGTCAAGAGTGGGATTCAGGGGGGTCCGGGGAGGCAAGGGCCAGATTCAGGGGGGCCGGGGCGGCACGGGCCAGATTCAGGGGGGCCGGGGCGGCACGGGCCAGATTCAGGGGGGCCGGGGAGGCAAGGGCCAGATTCAGGGGGGCCGGGGAGGCAAGGGCCAGATTCAGGGGGGCCGGGGCGGCAAGGGCCAGATTCAGGGTGGCCGGGGCGGCAAGGGCCAGATTCAGGGGGGGCCGGGGAGGCAAGGGCCAGATTCAGGGGGGCCGGGGAGGCAAGGGCCAGATTCAGGGGGGGCCGGGGAGGCAAGGGCCAGATTCAGGGGGGCCGGGGAGGCACGGGCCAGATTCAGGGAGGCCGGGGAGGCAAGGGCCAGATTCAGGGAGGCCGGGGCGGCAAGGGCAGAGAAGTCAAGAGTCGGATTCAGGGAAAATGAGGAGTCGGATGTTTGGCTTACCGACTCCACAACTCTACTTCAATCTGTGATTTATTCGACATGTTTCGGGGTTGGCCTCCATCAGGGATATGAGCTCCGGGTGAGCAATTCCTCACTTATACATTCCATCCTTTCCTCCGATAAAGCTCTATTGCCCTCTCTCGATTATTTCAATGTTTGCTATTGCCATCTATTAGTCTGTAGATCGCACTCGCCGAATGAGTAAAAGCTTTTCATTCATTGGGTGAACTGATTTGTTGTGCTGCACACACTGGAGACCATCAGTCTCGGCGGCACATCTCCAGTGTAATCAGGACCAGTGCTGGCGAGAATAATGGCAGCCCACGAGCACCAATAATCTGTTACCTGCAGTCAGGATCCATGAACAGGGTATTAATCCACCGCCAATTGGTGCTGGCGTCCGTCTGTGTAATCTATCCCTTACCGGACTCCGTGTGCACAATTATGTGGATATAGAGGGATAGAGAGATGGAACGTGGAACGAGCGCTCGTATGTGAGAGGTACACACAACACAACAACATCCAGGACCGGTCAGGACGGAGGGATCGGAGCTTTATCGCTCTGTTTTTGGAGACAATGATGAGCGTAATCTGAGGTTTCCGTGACACTGGAGAGATCTGTTCAGAATGAAGATTAGATCAAGGCTCCAGCAGGAGGAAGATGAAGGAAATCTCTCCGATGTGACGTCACTGACTGCTTTCCATCAAGTGTAATTACGACCCCACCTAACAGGGACGCTGGGATCATTGATGTTGTTTGTTACGCTCCCGTGAAAACGGACATATTTACTTATAAAGTCTCTATAGCGCCAACATACTTAGTAGCGTTGTACACAATCCTCACCATTCAGGTCACTGCCGGTTCCCAGTGGAGTCACAATCTACTGCGGCGTCCGTGCACTTCTCCTACACTAAACTTCATAGGCTTATTTGTACATTTACTGTAACGTTCCCATAGGCCTCAATTCATCAAACGAAGACCAAGATAATGTCAGTCTGGCAGGTATATGGCCTGTATACCATCCCAACAGACTACACTTTCCTAGGGACACTGCTTACAAATGTATCTGTTGCGGTATACATTGTTTTTACAAGGGATCTTTTTGATGGATGAACACCTCGGCACAATTTCTGACCGAGGCCTATACCGGCCTCCTGAGCGCATGCGCCTGACGGTGACCACTAACCTTACCTAATTTCCACATTTCAAACACAAACCAGGAAAAATGTCATAGGTAGCAAATTACCGTATATACTCGCGTATAAGCCGAGTTTTTCAGCCAAAAATTGGGCTGAAAAGTCTCCCCTCGGCTTATACGCGAGTATATACGGTATATACATGACCGGCCGGCGTCGCGATGACGTCATCGCTATGAGCCCCGGTCACAATGCAGGAAGACACAGAAGAAGATGGAAGCCGGAGCCGGGAGCCGCGATCCGCCACCGGAGGATGACAGCTGACAGGCTGGTAATGTATGAGCGCAGCGCTGCGTGCGGGGAAAGGGGGGGGCATCCTGAGGTGGGGGCGCCAAAAAGTGAGGGGGGCCTGGGGCTGCTGTGTACTACCCCTGGGGCTGCTGTAAATACCCCTGGGGCTGCTGTATACACCCCTGGGGCTGCTGTATATACCCCTGGGGCTGCTGTGTACTACCCCTGGGGCTGCTGTGTACTACCCCTGGGGCTGCTGTGTATTACCCCTGGGACTGCTGTGTACTACCCTGGGACTGCTGTGTACTACCCCTGGGACTGCTGTGTACTACCCCTGGGGCTGCTGTATACACCCCTGGGGCTGCTGTATATACCTCTGGGGCTGCTGTGTATTACCCTGGGGCTGCTGTGTACTACCCTGGGGCTGCTGTGTACTACCCTGGGGCTGCTGTGTACTACCCCTGGGGCTGCTGTGTACTACCCCTGGGGCTGCTGTGTACACCCCTGGGGCTGCTGTATATACCTCTGGGGCTGCTGTGTACTACCTAAGGGCTGCTGTATACCACTGGGGCTGCTGTATATACTGCTGGGGCCTGCATACCACTGGGGAGGCTGCTGTATACTACCACTGGGGAGGCCTGTATACCACACTGCTGGGGGCTGTATACCTGTGCTGGGGTCCACCCTCGGCTTATACACGAGTCAATAGGTTTTCCCAGGTTTTGGGGGCAAAAGTAGGGGGGGTCGGCTTATACACGGGTCGGCTTATACACGAGTATATACGGTATTCAAACAAGTGTGTTTTGGGAGTGTTGCAGAAACCCCAATGAAGTTTGGATTTTAGGTCCTCCATGCTCGAGTCAATGGGGCCAACCACCTAGTCATTAAAATGCACCCAAGTCTAACACTAGTCATCTGTCAGACCAGATCCATCCTGCGCCTTCTGTCGTGAGACAACTCATTTTACCTGATGTCACTGCCATGATCTAGGAAGATGCAGTACGACGGCTCAATGGATACAAAGTTACTTTGCAGCACTGGAGTTGAGAGATCAAATATCACCAAGGGAAACATCGGCCTGGACATTGTAGGTTCTTCACATGTTTGGTGGGTCCCGAACTGTAGAAAACATGCCTGAAGGTTATGGTGAAATAAGACCGTAAGTGACTCCAATTTACAGTGCTGCAAAATATGTTGCATAAATCAGAAACCTCTTCGATAAAAAAAATAAATATTGTGAGGTATATCAGCAATACTGTACATGACAGGTATGAATTGCACAGACAGAGGTCTGCTACAATCTGAAACCAGGATATTTACTGGGACTTATTGTTCCACAGGCCTTTATATGATATGGCCTGACCATTCAGGAAGTGATGGGTGGGATTGTCTATTCACATACTCCCCATAGGTGTGTCACATCTATTATAATGTGACTCAGGACTGTGATGTAAACAAGGTCCTTTACCCTTCCAGTTGTATCACAAGGCAAACATACATGCCTAAGAGTGGAGCCGACTAGAGCTCCTGGAAGTCCAGGTGGTAATCGAGGCCCTGAGGATCTGGACTCACAAAAGGTGCTGATACGGAACAAGTTTAAGGACCTGGTGGGTGATCCCTGTGTGTGACCTCCTGGACGGCAAGACTGGCAGGAGCCAGAATGAACCCTGCTAAGCTGCAAGAGCAGGTAAACCCTGAGTGTGACTTTGTGTGCTGACTGAGGTCAGTAATTAAACAGTGCGGACAGGACTGCGATTTATATCACCCAGCGTGTCATAAAGGATTTGGCTAGGTGTGCGGCGTACCCGCTGAAGATAATGGGATATGTTGTTCCAGTTATAAATGCCCAAGGTTGGGGTATAGTTTAGTTTGCACCAAGCGGTTTATGTAATGATAATAAACTAGAATGGACTATCTCTTATAGTAACTGTTTGTGTGCTTAAATTGCGCAGCATAAGCGAGTGTCTCCCAACACGCTCAGTAAGCGCTACCTCACAATATAAACAAGATAGTGTTGGTAAATCTTGCAAATTAAATGGATATTTCCATTTCAAATACGTCAAATCTTGAGAACATGGTGCCGTTGTGCATCACTGCGCATGCGCAACTCTCTTCATTCCCTTATATGTGATTTTCAATCATTGCTGAACGCTCTGCTATTTATGGATCAATCAAATAAGACACAGAGTCAAACATTATGCAAGGAAATGAGTCAGAGACTGTTGTTTCCAAAGATTTGGCAACATTCAGATCACTCATTTTGGGGTCGCCTTCATGTCGCCCACCGTCGTCAGCCTCGTGAGCAGTCAACAGTCAGAAGCACAAAGACTTTACTGCTGCGAGTTCTCAGAGGAGATTAGGAGGGGGGCAAAAATGCAAAACTTCTCAATGTAATTCTGGTTGACTGACTGTGTTAATGAGCCCCTGTCGTAACAAGTCACATAAATATCATGGGGGAATTTGGAATTAAACAATTTAAAACCTGTGAGAACAATATCCAGTGAGTAAATGACGGTCGTTACTGGAAACCATTGGGCCTTTATAATCTGCTCTCTGGGAACCTGGGGAAGAATCGGCCTCAGGAATAGACATTTGTGAATGGAAATCAAAGCCTTTATTAGTAGAGATGAAGTCATCAACCTCAATGTGACATTCCACCGGAGGAAAGCTCGAAATGAAGAAACTGGGATTCCTCATTGTCCTCGACTCGCCTTGTTTTAGTGGCTCAAGAAAACGACATTAATCCGGACCGCAGATCTTAAGAGACCTTCGCCTGACACACATCAACGAACAATCATGGCTCTTCTACTCAGGGCTGTGGAGTCGGAGTCGTGGAGTCGGTGCTCATTTTGGGTGGAGTCGGTGCTCATTTTGGGTGGAGTCGGGGAGTTGGTGCTCATTTTGGGCGGAGTCGGTGCTCATTTTGGGTGGAGTCGGAGTCGTGGACTCGGTGCTCATTTTGGATGGAGTCGGAGTCGTGGACTCGGTGCTCATTTTGGGTGGAGTCGGAGTTGTGGAGTCAGTGCTCATTTTGGGTGGAGTCGACGTCGTGGAGTCGGTGCTCATTTTGGGTGGAGTCGGAGTCGTGGACTCGGTGCTCATTTTGGATGGAGTCGGAGTCGTGGACTCGGTGCTCATTTTGGGTGGAGTCGGAGTTGTGGAGTCGGTGCTCATTTTGGGTCGAGTCGGAGTTGTGGAGTCAGTGCTCATTTTGGGTGCAGTCGGATTCAGGGAAATTTAAGAGTCAAAGTTGGATGTTTTGCTTACCGACTCCATAGCCCTGCTGGTATTCAATGTGGGCTGCCATCTGCTCCGGTCCTGACCGTGGCCTTATTTCATAACTAGGTCTTCAATCTTGTCCTTTGGAGACCATGCCTGGTTACTCCTAAGACTATCCCTAGTGTTGGCCTCACCTATATTCCTATCTTGTCCCTTTTATACTACACTTGGTAACTGGGATACCCTTAAGCCTGCTTCATCCTAATTGCAATTCTGGTGATGACCCAAGGAACATAGCAGGTTTACACCACATCACTACTATACCTTGATGATAATGGGGACAGCAGACTGGGATTGCTCTCAAAGCAAAGTCAACAGCACTTTGTGGAGATTAAGAGTATTGGAAAATTCTTTAGAGTCTACAACCCAATTTACCGAGACTCAAATAGATACAAGAGTCCACATTCGGATACCGGTTTGTTAAGGCACCAACGCTCATTAGACTAATTCCAGCTGTGTGACAGAGCAGGAAGAAACAGTGGACCGATGATCAACCCAAAGAGCTTTACTGGGGCCAGGAGCATAGAACATGAAATATGAATCATATGCCTTATAGTCCACGATGTGTCCACAACAAAGGTAACAGATCCGAGGGCGCCACCTGGTAATCCAATGCCAGGGAAAAGGCAGAAACCGATCCAGCAGGTGAGGGACATAACACAATCACGTGGCAGCTTCTATCAATCCACAGACTAGCACCAGGATCTGGCCTCAGCCTCAGGTCCTAATCCTTCGAAAGTCACCACACAACTGCGCTGACCAAAACATGAGTCCATTGTTCTTTCTCCTTGGATCAGCCCCTAGATTGATGAAGGACTCACACCCCCTTTAAACAGTTGACTACAGGCCCCATCCTGTCTGCATGTTTGTGTATTGGAGGAGCCTCCTGTAGAGAGGGACAGACAGAATCCCCCACTGGATGGAACACAAGAGATGTTGACCTAGGCCTGATTACATTATAGTCCATGAACACAGGCTGGGGGAGGGACACACTGTTACAGGCTGCACCCGCCGATATGGACAGGAGGTGCTGGCCAATGGCTTGCCAGGGGAAGATGTCCAGTGGGCATGTGTGATAGTATTGTTGGTCGACATGTCAGTCGGCGGCTGTCTCACAGAGAACACTGAGTAGTCGGCCGAAACAGTAATAGTGCGTGCGGGACAGCGGGCTGAGATGCTGTCAACCAAATGATGATGCACCACTTATTTTATGATAAGACTATATTCACCAGTCAATTATTATTCCTAGGAGCTCGTTTCACTATAATCGTGCAGTGGACACAGGCGGCCGGTCTAATGTGTATTGCGGTCAAACAAGGGTTCGGGTCTTCTCCGCTCCTCCATCTGCCTCCTCTGTTTCTTCTACAGGTCACTGATTAATCACCTGCCTCCTCGTTAAAAATCAGTACCGCTGCCGTCATGGGGTGGGCAGCGCATGCGCAGGGCGATTCCACAGACTGTCTTCAACAAAATGGCACCGAGTTGCCAGCGCGTGCACAGATTGAGATTTCAGCTCAAGGACTTCTTCATTAAAGGGGTTGTGCGGTCTAAAATGATAAATATGCAGTCACTCTGTGTGAACAGCAGATTATCAATCCTTCCAGCGCATGCACTGGGCACTGCGAGGATTTGCCATTTTGTAAGCCGGGAACGGGCTGTAATTATGTGGTACGTGATGCGCCCCCAGGCTATGAGGTACTCAAGAGCCGGGCCGGTGCTGTCTCTCTGGGTATCAAGGTAGTCGTGACCACGTCCCGTGGCCTGGGATCAGTCCAAAAAGGGGGTATTTACAGGGGATTTGTCGTGACGCCACCCGGGGTATGTGGTTAGTAGAACCACCGCTGCCGTATTCCTGCTGGGACTGTGACTTGGGGCAGCGTGGATGGTAAGCTGTCCTCGGGTAGGGCTGGAGGGTCCCCAGGGCAGGAGGGTTGGTGTTGGATGGGCCTTAGGAGGGATTGTGGTTTACACAGTCATTTACTTTGCTGCAGCTTCTCCAGTCAGTGTGCAGTGCTGACAGGCTGTAGCTCCTCAGGTGGGACTTTTCTGCGACACTGCAATTAAACAGTCTCAGCTTACTGGGTACTTTACTTTAGGTCCTTCCAGGACAACAGTTCACAATTCACAGTTCTTTCCAGTTACAGTTCACACAATTTACACTTCAGCTCTGCTCCGAGTTACTCAAACTGTGCAGCTCAGGTAGTGTTTCCGTGTTGCTCCATCAAAGTCCTTTCAGGCCCCTCTCTCAGTATTAACGTAGTACCTCAGGCACGGGTTCAGTCTGGTCGTCGCGGACTCACGGGTGAATATATTTCCCTTGTAGTCAGGGTCACCAGTACTAGTATGACTGCTGTGTTCCTAGTACGTGGTGGAAAGTTAGGCTGCAGGTCATAGGTCACCTGCCCCACACCGGTGTGTCTCGTGATTAGGGTATAGAATCTCCGGTCACTTCTTCAGAGCCGGTTCTCTGGTGTCGGCCTAGCCCTCCAGTGTCCCAGGTTCCGGTATTTGGGCACACCAGGCTCCTTCTGTTTGTCACTGTGCTAAGGGTTCCTCCGTGCAGCATGGGTCTATCAGGCTGCCGGGTCCTTGTCCTCCCACCTTCCTCAGCTGTGGGGTCTCTTTCAGTCTTTCCCCTTCCCGTCGCTTCCAGGCTGTGAAGTAGGCTCTCTCTCCAGGGGTCTGCGCCTCTCAAGATTCTGCACCTCCAGGGAGCCCGAAACTGTCTGGGAAGTCTCTCTCTATTCACTCTCCAACTCCGTCTCTTCTCTCTCTAAATAACTCCTGTCTTCTTGATTTTGTTTAGGTCACTCCAGCCACTTTGTCCGCGTCCTCCTACGTTCCACCCACTGTGCTATACCCGCTACCCCTTGCCCAACCTAGAGTCCTAGACGTAGGGTCGGTGTTTGTGCAGTGTGGGTGTGTTTTGCAACCACCTTGCTTACCTGGCTGCACTTCCCTCTTGTCTCTGCAGGTGACGCATATGCACATAAAGATTTCAGTTATTTAAAGAGATCACCGAGCAGAAATCTTGACCCGCGCATGCGCCACCTCCAGACACATTTGATTGAAGATCTGCAGAATCACCCTGCACAAGCACTGACCACCGCAGTCATGGCAGTACAACATATGAAAAAGAAAGGACTGACTAATCAGTGACCTGTACAAGAAGAAGAGGAGGCAGGCAGAGAAGATGACCCAACCCCAAATTCCACCCCCCCCATGAAGACATCGGAAGATGAACTTCAGAGGGTGATGATTCTACATCCTGAGATCTCATTCCTTCATCGCAGGTGTCAGTGTAATCAGCAGCACAGACATTATGGCCGAGGCTTTACTATACAGGGATAAATCCTGCGACTGGTTCCCTTTAACTAGAGTTCACCACTAATGTATGGAAATATCAGTGTTACACGTTCTAGGAAAATTGCCATGGTTTTTTTTTTTCGTATCGACCTCAACCACTGAGCCACCATACAGTGCCAACCACTGAGCCACCATACACAGTGCTAACCACTGAGCCACCATACACAGTGCTAACCACTGAGCCACCATATACAGTGCTAACCACTGAGCCATCATATACAGTGCTAACCACTGAGTCACCATATACAGTGCTAACCACTGAGCCACCATATACAGTGCTAACCACTGATCCACCATATACAGTGCTAACCACTGAGCCATCATACAGTGCTAACCACTGAGCCACCGTATACAGTGCTAACCACTGAGCCACCTTATACAGTGCTAACCACTGAACCACCATATACAGTGCTAACCACTGAGCCACCATATACCGTGCTAACCACTGAGCCACCATATACAGTGCTAACCACTGAGCCACCATATACAGTGCTAACCACTGAGCCACCATATACAGTGCCAACCACTGAGCCACCATACACAGTGCTAACCACTGAGCCACCATACACAGTGCTAACCACTGAGCCACCATATACAGTGCTAACCACTGATCCACCATATACAGTGCTAATCACTGAGCCACCATATACAGTGCTAACCACTGAGCCACCGTATACAGTGCTAACCACTGAGCCACCCTATATACAGTGCTAACCACTGAGCCACCTGTATACAGTGCTAACCACTGAGCCACCATATACAGTGCTAACCACTGAGCCACCGTATACAGTGCTAACCACTGAGCCACCATATACAGTGCTAACCACTGAGCCACCGTATACAGTGCTAACCACTGAGCCACCCTATACAGTGCTAACCACTGAGCCACCGTATACAGTGCTAACCACTGAGCCACCGTATACAGTGCTAACCACTGAGCCACCATATACAGTGCTAACCACTGAGCCACCATATACAGTGCTAACCACTGAGCCACCATATACAGTGCTAACCACTGAGCCACCATATACAGTGCTAACCACTGAGCCACCGTATACAGTGCTAACCACTGAGCCACCATATACAGTGCTAACCACTGAGCCACCGTATACAGTGCTAACCACTGAGCCACCATATACAATGCTAACCACTGAGCCACCATATACAGTGCTAACCACTGAGCCACCATATACAGTGCTAACCACTGAGCCACCGTATACAGTGCTAACCACTAAGCCACCATATACAGTGCTAATCACTGAGCCACCATATACAATGCTAACCACTGAGCCACCGTATACAGTGCTAACCCCTGAGCCATCATATACAGCGCTAACCACTGAGCCACCATATACAGAGCTAACCACTGAGCCACCATATACAGTACTAACCACTGAGCCACCATATACAGTGCTAACCACTGAGCCACCATATACAGTGCTAACCACTGAGCCACCATATACAGTGCTAACCACTGATCCACCGTATACAGTGCTAACCACTGAGCCACCGTATACAGTGCTAATCACTGAGCCACCATATACAGTGCTAACCACTGATCCACCGTATACAGTGCTAACCACTGAGCCACCGTATACAGCGCTAACCACTGAGCCACCATACAATGCTAACCACTGAGCCACCATATACAGTGCTAACCACTGAGCCACCATATACAGTGCTAACCACTGAGCCACCGTATACAGTGCCAACCACTAATAACTCTCCAAATACTCAGCGTGTGCACGAGGCCTTACAGATACTGAGGTAAAAACTCCCCAAATACTGTGTGAACATGGAGTGAAGACTCACTGACCATGTATGAATCAGACATGCGGTATTTGATCTTTTCCAGCAGGTAGCCCTCGGCTCAATCATATGTAACGTTGCCAATCACTTATTTTTTCACTGACAGGATCTGTGTGTTGGTTTGCTCCGATAGTGCTCTAAAATCAGATGACATTAGGGGCTCGTTCGCACACCGAGTTGTTGGTGGAGTTCTTTGACTTCCAAAATCTGCACCAAACACATCCCTGTCCACACGCTGCATTTTTATCTGCTGCAGATTTGATGACCGTTTTATGACTCAGCATTTGTGTGGTTGAATCTGAATGAAGAATTGACGCTGCACTAAAATACGCAGAGGAAAAACAGCACCATGCGGACACAACTACTCAAATCCCATAGACTTTGCTAGGAGAGCACACGGCTGCAGACTTATTGCGGATCTGTGCGTGCGTGCGTGTATGAATGAACCCTGAAGCCTTGAGCTGATGCTGCGTTTTTGCTGCAGTTTTTGCGTCACCTTTTGTCAGATCTATCTTCACCCCAGCAAAGTCTATGAGAATTCTGATGCTTGTTTCTTCCTTGGAGTTTAGGTGCAAACTGTGCTCAAGATAAAGCAATAAGCGACAATTTTTTGGGGCATTTTTGCTGCATTTTGTAGCCTCCCAGACATTGACTATAGTAACAAACGCATGACCTCAATCTGCCCCAAAATTGCATGCGTTTGTGCTGTATTTCCAGCCACAGGCTGCAGTTTAGCGGCGTTTTTTCTGCAGAAAATTTCTGTACTGAAAAAGCGGTGTGGGCACAGAGCCGTAGCCGTGCGAGGATATAGGTGCAAGAGAAGGTTTTGAAAGAATTAAAAAAAAAAAAATATGGATGACATAGTATAGAATACCCTTTTTATTACAGATACACAGCAGTTCTGTAACATAGGAAACTAGTCATGTAGATAATTAAAGGGAACCTGACACCAAGTTTTGGCAACCTAATCTGAGAATAGCATAATATAGGGCCAGAGATCCTGATTCCAGCAATGTGTCACCTACTGGGATGCTCAGAGTGGTTTTGATAAAATCACTGTTTAATCAGCTGGAGATTATCATTAGTCTGGTGGACTGGTAGTCCGGTAATACGGTAGTCCGATAGTCTGGCATATTCACAAACTGCTAAATCTTCAGCAGAGAAAACATTAATTTCAACAAAAAGACAGCAAGCAGCCCAGTAAGTGACCCATCGCTGGAATCAGAGTCTCTGTCCCTACATGACGCTGCTCTCAGATGAGATGGCAAAAACCTGATGACAGATCCCCTTTAATAACTACTCATGTAAAACAAAAGTGGATTGTATACAGATGACAAGCGAGAAAGAAAAATCTCCCCACTTCTGTGGCTGAAATTCGGAGGGATTCTTATAATGTCGCCTTGGACTAAAAGTGAAAATATTTTGCAAATACGACAGTAAATCCTCAGATGATCGGTCGCCTCCCGGCCATGTAAACCTATGTCGCACGGACTGGTGTTTCTTCTTAGAGATGACGGACAGTGTGCGCAATATCAGAAAAGACTAAATACATTCGCAGGACGCTCATCCGGCAACCATGGACTACTGACGTGGCCACCAGACCAACGCCCTGCAAGGTTATAGAACAGACAGGAGCCCAGTGAGCCTCTGCCGTGCTCCTGAGACCTCTTCTGTTTTGTAGATCCGGTGTGATGTCACACATGTTGTATGACATCACAGACAGGTTACCAATCAGAAGAGGCGCTGTAGATCCTAGCAGGTAGGAAGTGATTTGCAGAACTCCCGTCTGGTGGCCACTGGAGCAGCATCTGAGAATGTACTCATCTCTCTACATAATATTCTGTTCTTTTGTAAAGGTTTCCCTGTATTATAATCTATCCAGGGATGTAACTGTAACAGGCGTAGGGGAGGTTGCAACCACACCTGGGCCCTGGAGCCTGAAGGGCCCCAAAAAGTCCCTTGTGCCCATATTAGAAGAACAATGCCATTACTATAGTTGCAGATTGTGCACTGGGGCCCACAAGCTTCAGGTCTCGCCATCGCATCTATCGTTTGACCGACATCGAGTCATTTGTATCCAACTTGCCGAATGTCCACTGCAACGATGCAGGCTCTCCGCTCCAATGCCGAGCCAAAACCATCACCTTTATTATACAGAACGTCTACTTATATAGGATAAATCGACAGAATCCACATAGTCAAGACTTCTATCTCCAGCCCAATGCACAGACCCCTCCTCTGATAGGACACCTCATACAGTGTAACATACAGTATCAGCGCAGCCTCTCCACTCCGATGATGAGCCAAAATCATTATCTTTATTATATAAAACGTTTACTTCTATAGGATAAATTGACAGCACCAACACAGACCAGCACGGTCTTCCACCTCCGGGCCCAGTGCACACAGACCGGCGGTCTTCCACCTCCGGGCCCAGTGCACACAGACCGGTTTCTACCTCCAGGCCCAGTGCACACAGACCAGTTTCTACCTCCGGGCCCAGTGCACACAGACCGGTTTCTACCTCCGGGCCCAGTGCACACAGACCGGTTTCTACCTCCGGGCCCAGTGCACACAGACCGGTTTCTACCTCCGGGCCCAGTGCACACAGACCGGTTTCTACCTCCGGGCCCAGTGCACACACACCGGTTTCTACCTCCGGGCCCAGTGCGCACACACCGGTTTCTACCTCCGGGCCCAGTGCGCACAGACCAGTTTCTACCTCCAGGCCCAGTGCGCACAGACCAGTTTCTACCTCCGGGCCCAGTGCGCACAGACCAGTTTCTACCTCCGGGCCCAGTGCGCACAGACCAGTTTTCTACCTCCGGGCCCAGTGCACACACACCGGTTTCTACCTCCGGGCCCAGTGCACACACACCGGTTTCTACCTCCGGGCCCAGTGCACACACACCGGTTTCTACCTCCGGGCCCAGTGCACACAGACCAGTTTCTACCTCCAGGCCCAGTGCGCACAGACCGGTTTCTACCTCCAGGCCCAGTGCACACAGACCGGTTTCTACCTCCAGGCCCAGTGCGCACACACACCGGTTTCTACCTCCAGGCCCAGTGCACACACACCGGTTTCTACCTCCGGGCCCAGTGCACACACACCGGTTTCTACCTCCGGGCCCAGTGCACACACACCGGGTTCTACCTCCAGGCCCAGTGCACACACACCGGGTTCTACCTCCGGGCCCAGTGCACACACACCGGGTTCTACCTCCGGGCCCAGTGCACACACACCGGGTTCTACCTCCGGGCCCAGTGCACACACACCGGGTTCTACCTCCGGGCCCAGTGCACACACACCGGGTTCTACCTCCAGGCCCAGTGCACACACACCGGTTTCTACCTCCGGGCCCAGTGCACACACACCGGTTTCTACCTCCGGGCCCAGTGCACACACACCGGTTTCTACCTCCGGGCCCAGTGCACACACACCGGGTTCTACCTCCAGGCCCAGTGCACACACACCGGGTTCTACCTCCAGGCCCAGTGCACACACACCGGGTTCTACCTCCGGGCCCAGTGCACACACACCGGGTTCTACCTCCGGGCCCAGTGCACACACACCGGTTTCTACCTCCGGGTCCAGTGCACACACACCGGTTTCTACCTCCGGGCCCAGTGCACACACACCGGTTTCTACCTCCGGGCCCAGTGCACACACACCGGTTTCTACCTCCGGGCCCAGTGCACACACACCGGTTTCTACCTCCGGGCCCAGTGCACACACACCGGTTTCTACCTCCGGGTCCAGTGCACACACACCGGTTTCTACCTCCGGGCCCAGTGCACACACACCGGTTTCTACCTCCGGGCACAGTGCACACAGACCGGTTTCTACCTCCGGGCCCAGTGCACACAGACCGGTTTCTACCTCCAGGTCCAGTGCACACACACCGGTTTCTACCTCCGGGCCCAGTGCACACACACCGGTTTCTACCTCCGGGCCCAGTGCACACACACCGGTTTCTACCTCCGGGCCCAGTGCACACACACCGGTCTTCTATCTTTCTGGCCTGATGCACAGACCCCTCCTCTGATAAGACATACAGTGTCAGTCACCCATAGCATCAGGCTCCAGCAGCTGCCAGGCCTCAGGAATATCAGTGTCTTCAGACAATATCACAACCCTGCAGAGACCAGCTCATGTCTGCCCAACACACAGCAGCACCATGATGACAGCAGTCAGTGATAGGGAGCTGCATGGCTGCCATAGAAAGGAAAGGGAGGAAGGAAGGGAGGGAGAAAACAGGAGAAAATACAGCACAGAGGAAATTGTGTCATTCTGCCCCCCTTCCCCATTATAACAAGCTCTGGCTCCACAGCACAGGAAGGGTTAACAGATGCATCCAATCAGCTCTCAGGCCTGCTGCATCCTGCACACACAACAAAGCAGAGGATGGCGACCAAGACCAGGGGCATGGCGACCAATGGCAGGGGGGCTCCGCACAGGGGCCCGGGGCCCCACAACACTTAACTGTTAGGCGAGGATAATCGTCCCTTCTTTTCATGCACAGGCAGCTGTTCATTGCAGACGAGGAGGGAGAGCAGAGGAAGGTCTGGGGGGAGGAGGGAGAGGCTGAGCAAGAGAGAAAAACGGCACAGATCATACACACAGCAATGCAGGAGGGAGAAGCCTTACCCGAGTGTCGCCCCCCGCCGGGCCCCGCTCCGCACCGTCACCGCCCGGACATTACACCCCGCACAGCCCCGCCGGAGACATGTGATGAGGGCGGCGGAAGACTGCTGCCCCTAGCGCCGGCCCGGGGAACTGCAGGGAGGCGCAGCCTGGGACACAATGTAACGTTCTATTTACAAACAATGTATCTGGAAGACAAACACAAGTTATTATACATCCTGCAGGAAAAGAAAGGGACAGAGGATAAGGAAGGGACAGAGGAGAAGGAAGGGACTGGACTGAGGAGAAGGGAAGGGACAGAGGATAAGGAAAGGACTGAGGATAAGGAAGGGACAGAGGATAAGGAAGGGACAGAGGATAAGGACTGGACTGAGGAGAAGGAAGGGACAGAGGATAAGTACTGGACTGGACAGAGGAGAAGGAAGGGACAGAGGATAAGGAAGGGACAGAGGAGAAGGAAAGGACTGGACAGAGGAGAAGGAAGGGACAGAGGATAAGGAAGGGACAGAGGATAAGGAAAGGACTGGACAGAGGAGAAGGAAGGGACAGAGGATAAGGAAGGGACTTGGGAGAAGGAAAAGGACTGGGGAGAAGGAAGGGACTGAGGATAAGGAAAGGACAGAGGATAAGGAAGGTACTGGGCAGAAGGAAAGGACTGGGGAGAAGGAAGGGACTGAGGAGAAGGAAAGGACTTGGGAGAAGGAAAAGGACTGGGGAGAAGGAAGGGACTGAGGATAAGGAAAGGACAGAGGATAAGGAAGGTACTAGGCAGAAGGAAAGGACTGGGGAGAAGGAAGGGACAGAGGATAAGGAAGGGACTGAGGAGAAGGAAAGGACTGGGGAGAAGGAAGAGACTGAGGCTAAGGAAGAGACTGAGGCTAAGGAAGAGACTGAGGATAAGGAAGGGACTGAGGATAAGGAAGGGACTGAGGATAAGGAAGGGACTGGGGATAAGGAAGAGACTGAGGATAAGGAAGAGACTGAGGATAAGGAAGAGACTGAGGATAAGGAAGGGACTGAGGATAAGGAAAGGACAGAAGAGAAGGAAAGGACTGAAGAGAAGGAAAGGACTGGGGAGAAGGAAAGAACTGAGAAGGAAAGGATCGGAGGGAAGGACTAGAGAGAAGGAAATGACTGGGGAGAAGGAAAGGACTGGGGAGAAGGAAAGGACTGGGGAGAAGGAAAGGACTGAGGAGAAGGGAAGGACTGGGGAGAAGGAAAGGACCGGAGGGAAGGAAAGGACTGGGGAGAAGGAAAGGACTGAGGAGAAGGGAAGGACTGGGGAGAAGGAAAGGACTGGGGAGAAGGAAAGGACTGAGGAGAAGGGAAGGACTGGGGAGAAGGAAAGGACTGGGGAGAAGGAAAGGACTGGGGAGAAGGAAAGGACTGGGGAGAAGGGAAGGACTGGGGAGAAGGAAAGGACTGATGAGAAGGAAAGGACCAGAGAGAAGGAAAGGACTGAAGAGAAGGAAAGGACTGAAGAGAAGGAAAGGACTGGGGAGAAGGAAAGAACTGAGAAGGAAAGGATCAGAGGGAAGGACTGGAGAGAAGGAAATGACTGGGGAGAAGGAAAGGACTGAGGAGAAGGGAAGGACTGGGGAGAAGGAAAGGACCGGAGGGAAGGAAAGGACTGGCTAGAAGGAAAGGACTGAGGAGAAGGGAAGGCCTGGGGAGAAGGAAAGGACTGAGGAGAAGGGAAGGACTGGGGAGAAGGAAAGGACTGAGGAGAAGGGAAGGACTGGGGAGAAGGGAAGGACCAGAGAGAAGGAAAGGACCAGAGAGAAGGAAAGGACTGAGGAGAAGGGAAGGACTGGGGAGAAGGAAAGGACTGGGGAGAAGGGAAGGACCAGAGAGAAGGATGGGACCAGAGAGAAGGAAAGGACTTGGGAGAAGGAAAGGACTGAGGAGAAGGGAAGGACTGGGGAGAAGGAAAGGACTGAGGAGAAGGGAAGGACCGGGGAGAAGGGAAGGACCAGAGAGAAGGAAAGGACCAGAGAGAAGGAAAGGACCAGAGAGAAGGAAAGGACCTGGGAGAAGGAAAGGACTGAGGAGAAGGGAAGGACTGGGGAGAAGGAAGGACTGAGGAGAAGGGAAGGACTGGGGAGAAGGGAAGGACCAGAGAGAAGGAAAGGACTGGGGAGAAGGAAAGGACTGGGGAGAAGGGAAGGACTGGGGAGAAGGAAAGGACTGAGGAGAAGGGAAGGACTGGGGAGAAGGCAAGGACTGAGGAGAAGGGAAGGACTGGGGAGAAGGGAAGGACCAGAGAGAAGGAAAGGACCAGAGAGAAGGAAAGGACTTGGGAGAAGGAAAGGACTGAGGAGAAGGGAAGGACTGGGGAGAAGGAAAGGACCGGAGAAGAGGGAAGGACTGATGAGTAGAGAAGGACTAGAGAGAAGGAAGGGACTGGGGAGAAGGAAAGGACTGAGGAGAAGGGAAGGACTGGGGAGAAGGAAAGGACTGAGGAGAAGGGAAGGACTGGGGAGAAGGGAAGGACCAGAGAGAAGGAAAGGACCAGAGAGAAGGAAAGGACTTGGGAGAAGGAAAGGACTGAGGAGAAGGGAAGGACTGGGGAGAAGGAAAGGACCGGAGAAGAGGGAAGGACTGATGAGTAGAGAAGGACTAGAGAGAAGGAAGGGACTGGGGAGAAGGAAAAGTCTGGGGACAAGGAAAGGACTGAGGATAAGGAAAGGACCGGGGAGAAGGAAAGGTCTGGGGACAAAGAAAGGACTGAGGAGAAGGAAAGGACAGATGAGAAGTAATGGACTGGAGAGAAGGAAAAGTCTGGGGACAAGGAAAGGACTGAGGATAAGGAAATGACCGGGGAGAAGGATGGGACTGGGGAGAAGGGAAGGGCTGGGAAGAAAGAGATTGGAGAGGAGCTCTGTTTACACCAGGTGTTTTTTTCGGCGATATCCTGATGTTTTGATATTGAACATTTCTTGCCATTACAAATTCTGCCTATTTTTTGCCATTTTACTGTCTTTTGCTCTTCATTGATTTTCACGCTGTGACATCACACGACTGCGGCAGCACAGCGGAGGGTTCACGTTCCTTCTTTCACAAAAACAACAAAACTTGTGCAGATCTCAATTTATGGCAAGAAATCAATCCAATATATGAGGAGCTTTCCCTGAATCACGGGATGTGCTGGGAGTGAAAAACACAGGATTAGATTAGCATAAAACCAAGGTAAACCGCCCTGTGTGAACAGCGCCTGAGGCTGCGCCCATGTTACACATCTGATTTCACAAATTTCCGCTTCTCTTGGCAGGAAAAATGCAGCAGCAAAAACGTTTCCAATGTGTTATTAATGCAACATCGCTGTGTGTTTTCATAATGAAATCAGGGGGAGAAAGATGAAAAACGCAGAAAGAATTCACATGGAGCAGAGAGAAAATGCTGAACGTGAGCAGAAAACTCCTGGATCCTCCATGACTTTTCTGGAAGGATTTATCTGCAGCTTTGTGACAAATCTGTACTAAATAATGCATCAAAAACATGGCAAGAATGCAGCATGTGCCCTGGCCTGACACTATGTACAGTGCGGTTTTATGCATGTTTTGGTGCGGTTTTGTCACAATTCTGCCAGCAAAGTCAGGAGAATCCTTGGTGCTTATTTTTTCCTTGCAGATTAGGTGCACAATAACCTGCAGCATGTCAATTGTCGCATGTTTGTGCAGCATATGTCACCCAGTGGTGCTGTAAAAGTGCCGGTGTGTTCACACTGTGCGTTTTTTGGTGCGGATTTAGTGCATTTTTCCCAAAAACATGCTTCATTAAAAGTTCTGGAATGATTGCTGGATACCAGATGTTTCTCTCTCTCATGAAACGACTAAAAACATGCAAAAATGCACCATAAATGCTTAAAAATGCGTTGTGCTTTTGGTGCGTTTTTCTGCCAGAAGATGCAGATTTGATGCAGAAATTTTCTGCTCCAAATACTTGACGTTCGACCAAAGCCAAAGGGGAAAGTGTGTCCCTGCTCAAGCCTAGAGACGTAAAGGCTCCATTCATACGCTCAGTTTTTGGTCTGTTTTTTTCTTATCAGTTATTGTAGACAAAATCAAGAGAGGAACAATCAGAGGTAAAGTGTAATAGAAACACGTCACCATGTCTGTATTTATCATCCACTCCTGGTTTTGGCTACAAAAACTAATGAGAAAAAACAGACCAAAAACTGAAGATGTGAATGGAGCCTTAAAGGGATTGTCCGGTGAGACCTACGGTAAGTATCGGCAGCATTCAATGGGAAGTGTGAAATGATGAGGATTACAGGCCAAATAATCCAGATACATTTTTTCAGCTTCAAAAAATCATGGATGCCTTCATTTTTATATGAACAGTGAAAAAAAGTGTCCTAGATATTGTGGCCATTTGGCAATCCAGGTAACGACTTGCTGATCAGTGTAGATCCGAGCCCTGGGAACTCACAATGGGGAACGTTTATCAGACTTTTAGTCTGAGTTCTCACAGAGTGTTTGTGATACTTTTTTTTATTGATCCGTTTGTGATCCGTTTTTTTATTGATCCGTTTGTGATGGAGTTTCTGCACCAAAAACGGATCCACTTTTTGCATAAAAAAGCATCAGAAATGCATCGTCCATTTGTGCTGCTTTTTTTCTCCATTTTAAGGGGACACAGACAGACACTTTCTTACCCTCCCTCGATCCCATGGTGATCCCCGGTGATGTCTTTCTCCTGGGCAGTGGCAGGACCTGTGAGTTGTCTGTATGGTGCTGTAGGACCTGTGCACCATGTGACTGAGAAGGGAAGTTACTAAAGCACCATACAGACAACTCGCAGGTCCTGCCGCTGCCCAGGAGAAGACATCACCGGGATTACAGTGGATCGCCGGGAGGGTGAGTAATTGGATGTTAGTGATGCAGAAGTGCAGCAGAAAAATGCTACACTGATTGAGTCTCATTATTTCTGGATCCATTTTCTGCACCACTAAAGCAGCATCTGAATAGCAAATTGAAATCCCACTCACTTTGGTGCAGACGCAGCGACTGATCCGTTCTTGGTGCAGTTTCTGCACAAAAATGGATCCTCTTTTGCAAAAAAGCATCAGAATGCATCATCCGTTTGTGCTGCTCTGTTTTCGGGGGCACAGACAGACACACAAGAACAGAGACACAGACAGACACTTCCTTCCCCTCCCGGCGATCCCATGGTGATCCCCGGTGATATCTTTCTTCTGGGCAGCGGCAGGACCTGGGAATTGTCTGTATGGTGCTGTAGGACCTGTGCACCATGTGACTGAAGCACCATGTGACTTAGTCACATGTGCAGGTCCTAAAGCACCATAAAGACAACTCACAGGTCCTGCTGCTGCCGAGGAGAAAGACATCACGGGACTCAGAGTGGGATCGCCGGGAGGGTGAGTAATTGGTGCAGAAAAACACCACCCAAATTGACACTCCTTATTTTCTGGATCTACCTTCTGCACTACTAACGCTGCAATCAAAAACGCTAATGTCGGCACAACACATTGAAAATCCCATTCACTTTGCTGCAAACACTTTGATCCGTTTGATGCAGTTTTAAAAAAAAAAAACAGCACCAAAAACGGATCCAAAACACCCAATATGAACATAGCCTTACCCGTGCACCTGCCCGACTATGGGGCTGTTGAATTCTTGACCATTTCCAGCGCCCCGCATAGAGTATTAGGGGAAAGCGTTGGTCGGGCGTCCGGCCTGTCAATCCATTTTGTAACAATGATACAAGTGCCCCGTCCTGCCGATCAGTGCGGTCACACAGGTAGGTATATCTTGTTTTTACTGTACAACCCCTTTAATTAAAGATTTTTTTTTCAGGCTATGCTCACATAAATTTTTGAGGTGAGCATCAAAAAGGAGAAAAAAGTTCTGCACTAATCAGTTTTGGAAAAAGCTATTCTGGCCATACAGACGTGGTATTTTAGAGAGTTGTGAGTGAACACATCAGGTGTACCGGTGGTGCTCACTCCAGGTTAAGGCATATCCTTATGAAGAACAATGGCACTCACCAGATCTCGCCTCATACAATCCTCTTATTTCATCTCTTAAATCAGAAAAGAGTGATAAGAGCTGGGATCAAATGCGCGCTGCACAAGGATAAAACAGAGTGATCACCCGTCCAGCAGAGCATCGGGATGACAGCTGTTTCGTGTCAGCTCTACAGAGGATCTATACAAGTGTCGAGCTGGAACGAAACAGCGTCATCCTGATGCTCTGCTGCGCTTGTCCACCTGCCACCGCATGTCAAGAAGATGAAATAAAGAGGATTTTTAGGAGGTGAAGACCCGGTGAGTGACATTTTTCTTCATATTTCTTTGACATCAGGAGTTTCTTGGGGAAGATCTGTAAAAATATTCCCCAAAAACAGTAAAGAACATTGAGAAGGTGATCGGAAAAGAGGCGAAAAACCCTGCAAAATGCAAGATTCAGATTAACAAACTCTAGAAAAAGAGCGATTCCAGATAGATCTTCTGCTTGAAAAATGGATGTTTTTGGGTCTCGGGTATTCACAGCTTAAGCTCCAGATGTGGTGTCCGGAGTCCACATACAGTGTCAGACTGGCACATCGGGACACCGGAGAATCCTCTGGTGGGCCCTGCTCCGAGTCCAGCCCTGCACCTACTACTTCTATCACATTATATTACTGTCTGTCATCCGACCTTGATACAATGTGTAGAATCGGCATCACATACTCATTGTTTCTAGAAGTGAGATTATTCGTTATCAAAAAAATAGTTATAATGTGGGTTGATCAGGGATCATCGGAATAGCTCAATGTGTCTTTTTGAGTTTCACTTAAGGCTGGAAACACACTGTCCGAGTGACATGCGAGTTACTTGCATGAGTCTCGGATCATTCACCCGGGATGGCCTCCCCCTCTCTACACAGGAGCAGTGGAGCTACATAGAAAAACATACCACTGACAGTATCCCGTCCAAAGAGGCAAGGGTCGTGCCAGGTGAATGATCCGAGACTCGTGCATGTCACTTGGACAGTGTGTTTCCAGCCTAAGGGTATCTCACATGCATCTTGCATGAGTCACCCAGTCCAGTCGCCTACTCTTTTAATGGGAGCATGGAGCTGATTGTGTTTCCATGGAGCTCAGAGAGGCCAGGTGACTCATGAGAGATGCATGTGATACATGCAGCTTACATGTGTGCCTCTGCCCTAAGACACATATTTTTACCGTATTGTAGAGTCTTTGTTGTGATTTTGCTCTTGTCAAAGCAGTGATTTATCTTATACTAATTGTAGCGTTTTGCTGCTCTCCTGGAGGAACCTCGTGTTTTCTTCTTTCCTTCACCCGGGGCAAAGATTCACATTTATATCCAAACATTCCATCTAGATGCTATAAATTCAGCCAAAATGCAGCAGCTTGTTGGCACCACCCTGGCGCTCATCACCTGGGGAGGAGGGAGAATATGTCACCTTTTATGTTTTTTATATGACTGTGTGCACACGCTGAGTATTCAATGCAGAAATTCTGCGCACCAAATCCTCCTGCAGAACAACGGTGCAGATCTGATGCGATCTGATGCAGATTTGATGCAGATTTGTGTCGTGTTTTTACCTTAATGAAGTCAATGGTTGAAAAACGCAGCAAATCTGCACCAGAAATGGGGGGGTGAGTGGGGGGGTAGGAGGGGTGGAGAGGGGTGGGGGGGTGGTTGGGCAGGTCCAAATTTCGCACCGGGGCCCATCGGCCTGTGGTTTTCACCACTAGTTGTGTCTGTTATAAATGGAGGCCAGGACACAGGGTGTGAACAGATCCCAATATTTGTGCCATGTTGTTATCAGGATCTATGGATCTGGTGATTCATTATTTGCAGATTATTGAACTCATTTTTTTTTTGTCTTGTGGTTTTTGTTAATTTTTTTTTTTTTTCAAAATGGAGGATGGGGTCCATGAATTTGGGCGAAGTCAAAAATAACTAAAATACGCAGATGCGTTTCGGTAGGATTGCCTTAGTCAATGACCTACTAACGCGTCTGTGTATTTGAATGAGTTTTGTATGTTTTGGCGGTGACTTTATCGCATTACAGGTGGAACCAGCGCTACATTCTCCTTCCTTTTCATTGCTTCCTCCCAGCTTGGGTCATCCGGGGTGAGCTGTTTATGTTACTCCTTGCACAAAGTCAAAACACTCTTTATTTTATTGTCTTCAATCAGTTTCGTAACTGTTCAGCACCAAAAGTGAGAAAAAAGTAAAGAAAAAAAAATGCACCAAATTGAAAACTCCTTACTCCAGTCAATGGACTAGAGTAAGAGGTGGCAAAAAAAGTGACATTTGGTAATAGGCATCATCTGTGAATCTGTTTACAGCATTGGTTAAGTAAAATTATGGAGGAAAAATAAAAAGAAAACTTAAAAAGTGTCGCAAAACATTAAGAGAATAGAGTGCAAGAGACTGAAATAGGAGAAATGACGCCAAAAAAGTGGAGAAACTTCACCTAGAAAGTGAGGGAGCCCTGAAACACTCTGACTAATAAATCAATATTTACCCTTTGATGTTAGGTGGAATATGGCAGTGCGGTGTTTATCCCTTCATCCTCCCTACTTTAATTTTCTGAGATAATGACCTTTGGGTTTTCATTAATCATCAACATTAACATAAATAAACACATGAAATAGATCCCTCTGTGTGTAATGACTCTATATAATATATGAGTGTCACTTTATGGATTGAATTACTGATATAAAGTCACTTTGTGATGAGATTCTAATGTATTCAGATACAAATGTATAACTATAGTGACCTGTTATTGGAACTCTCAGAATCTATGAACACAATGATGTCTTTAGTATAGGGGGTTTCTTCCCGTCCCGTGTGGTGAGGCCTCTATATGATAGTCTATGTGACATATGAAGTAGTTGAGTTTCTCCGAGGGTCCGGACCTTGCGGTTCTCGGAGAGTTTGTGGAGTCTTTGTGTTTTGGGGATCCCCATGGTAAACGATCACAATACCTTGTGTCTCCTCGGTGCCGGGCTCTTCTGCACTCAGCGCCCCGCTCCCTCCCCATTTATAGACTCACAGTCATTGTCAGTAATGACCCGTGACGTCACTGTGGCTATGATATCATTCACTGGGCTAAGGTGATCCGTGCCGAGCATGCCAAGACCGCCGGCGTCCGGCTTCCACCGTAACGAACCGTATTCTAAAGAAGGAAAATCCATCGTTTTTTACATTTGGATTTAGTGAAATTGCTGAGGGTCACCGGGGAGATGTGGTATATCCGGAGGAGAAGTGGTTAATGGTGTCCGATCTTGTAGGCCGAACAGCAGGAACTCTCTCGGAGCCATTATAGGGCCATCTGTGGGGGCTGGGGCCCTGTGAGAGATGCTATTCATGCCACAGACTACGCACCCGGAGGCTCAATCCTCCATTGTTCAAAGTCAGCCATGACCAGCATCACAACAAAGCTCATTGCCTCTTACCAAAGACCCTCAGCGTCTTCTCGTGAGCCCTAAATAGTCTACAATTCCCCTGAAATATAGTCATCAAGCCAAGCTTTAAACATTGCACTGATAGACTTTGCCAAAGTTGGTTACGTTATAAGTTTTCTATGACTCCATGCATGTGTGGAGTTGGTGAGAGGTTGCTGGTGACCCAGGCTTTCTTCGCTACCATATTCCATAGACTGCATTCTTCTGCATTCACATTGATTCTCGTCCTACAGCTCACAATCTAATTGTTACGTCCCCGTCAGTATCTGTGACTGCAATTCCTGCCCCAGCCACTAGGCGCCGCCGGACTCCTTCAGCTAGCGGTGCCACCGTCACGTCTCCATCAGAGTCAGTGACTGCTATTCCTGCCCCAGTCACTAGGCGCCGCCGGACTCCTTCAGCTAGCGGTGCCACTGTCACGTCTCCATCAGAATCGGTGACTGCTATTCCTGCCCCAGTCACTAGGTGCCGCCGGACTCCTTCAGCTAGCGGTGCCACTGTCACCTCTCCATCAGAGTCAGTGACTGCTATTCCTGCCCCAGCCACTAGACGCCGCCAGACTCCTTCAGCTAGCAGTGCCACTGTCACGTCTCCATCAGAATCGGTGACTGCTATTCCTGCCCCAGTCACTAGGCGCTGCCAGACTCCTTCAGCTAGCAGTGCCACTGTCACGTCTCCATCAGAATCGGTGACTGCTATTCCTGCCCCAGTCACTAGGCGCCGCCGGACTCCTTCAGCTAGCGGTGCCACTGTCACGTCTCCATCAGAGTCAGTGACTGCTATTCCTGCCCCAGTCACTAGGCGCCGCCGGACTCCTTCAGCTAGCGGTGCCACTGTCACGTCTCCATCAGAATCGGTGACTGCTATTCCTGCCCCAGCCACTAGACGCCGCCAGACTCCTTCAGCTAGCGGTGTCACTGTCACCTCTCCATTAGAATTGGTGACTGCTATTCCTGCCCCAGTCACTAGGTGCCGCCGGACTCCTTCAGCTAGCGGTGCCACTGTCACGTCTCCATCAGAGTCAGTGACTGCTATTCCTGCCCCAGTCACTAGGTGCCGCCGGACTCCTTCAGCTAGCGGTGCCACTGTCACGTCTCCATCAGAGTCAGTGACTGCTATTCCTGCTCCAGTCACTAGGTGCCGCTGGACTCCTTCAGCTAGCGGTGTCACTGTCACGTCTCCATCAGAATCGGTGACTGCTATTCCTGCCCAGTCACTAGGTGCCGCCGGACTCCTTCAGCTAGCGGTGTCACTGTCACGTCTCCATCAGAATCGGTGACTGCTATTCCTGCCCCAGTCACTAGGTGCCGCCGGACTCCTTCAGCTAGCGGTGTCACTGTCACCTCTCCATTAGAATTGGTGACTGCTATTCCTGCTCCAGCCACTAGGTGCCGCCGGACTCCTTCAGCTAGCGGTGTCACTGTCACCTCTCCATTAGAATTGGTGACTGCTTTTCCTGCCCCAGTCACTAGGTGCCGCCGGAATCATTTGGCTAGCGGTGTCGGTGATAGGGGAGCCATGTCCTCGTCGGGACCTACTCCATTCGTTCCTGCCTCTGTCGACGGGCATCACCGTGCTCACCCGGTGGATGATGCTGGTGATGGGTGCAAGCTTTGTTCCTCTATCGGCCTAGTTGTAGAGGAGGTCCATGTGATGTCATCTGGCTGTGAGCTCCAGCCTATGAGAGGGGACCGCGCCCTTCAAATACCATGGGGCCTACCTTGCAGACCGCCAGATATAGTCTTGGTTTCCCCTGCTGTTAAGTGTGTTACTGTATTGTCTCTGACTCTTCCACCTCCGGATGATTTTGTACTTTTGCTGCCCTCCCGGTTATGACGCTGCCTTCTGACTACGCTTTTGGGTCCTGATTTAGTATTCCCTTACCGCCTAACTTTGACCCTCCCTGCTCTGCTCTGCTGCTCTTCTATAGGCAATAACCTCCTGGGATCCGCTGTAATTCCAGATCCCAGTATAGGGGTAAAGGATCTCAGGGTTTCTCGGGGTCCTGCCCTACCAGCAGCTCAGCCTTTACAGCAGATGGTCGTCACACTAATTTTGCCATATTATAAGTTCTACTGTTGTCATGGTTTAGACTAGTTGGAAACAAAGTATCTGGACTACCTAAGATAGGACACATGTATGTTGGATGTCCCTTGTACATGGTGGCCATCACATCCCTCTGGAGGAATCAGTGATCCAGACCACGATGATGGCAGATCCTGGTGAGCATTATTTGGTGGGAATAGCCCTATAAAGTCACATTCATGTAGTCTGGGCAGTCATGAAACGTATCAGGCCAGATGGTGACATCGGTTGCACAACAGCAAATTTCAGACACAATCAAAACCATGTGTGCGCCTCGCTGACGAAGAAAACATTGGAGATCTTCAATTTGGCTGAATCACAAAACTCCTGACGATCATTAGATGTGATGTCGCCCCTATGTGGCAAGGAAACCTCTAGTAAGTTGTCATAGATGGCGACTGTCCTAGGACCTGGGTCCTTGTATGGCGACTGTCCAGGACCTGGGTTCTTGTATGGCGACTGTCCTAGGACCTGGGTCCTTGTATGGCGACTGTCCTAGGACCTGGGTCCTTGTATGGCGACTGTCCTAGGACCTGGGTCCTTGTATGGCGACTGTCCTAGGACCTGGTCCTTGTATGGCGACTGTCCTAGGACCTGGGTCCTTGATGGCGACTGTCCTAGGACCTGGGTCCTTGTATGGCGACTGTCCTAGGACCTGGGTCCTTGGTATGGGCGACTGTCCTAGGACCTGGGTCCTTGTATGGCGACTGTCCTAGGACCTGGGTCCTTGTATGGCGACTGTCCTAGGACCTGGGTCCTTGTATGGCGACTGTCCTAGGACCTGGGTCCTTGTATGGCGACTGTCCTAGGACCTGGGTCCTTGTATGGTGACTGTCCTAGGACCTGGGTCCTTGTATGGCGACTGTCCTAGGACCTGGTCCTTTGTATGGCGACTGTCCTAGGACCTGGGTCCTTGTATGGCGACTGTCCTAGGACCTGGGTCCTTGTTTGGCGACTGTCCTAGGACCTGGGTCCTTGTATGGCGACTGTCCTAGGACCTGGGTCCTTGTATGGCGACTGTCCTAGGACCTGGGTCCTTGTATGGTGACTGTCCCAGGACCTGGGTTTGTATAATCTGCAGTCCTTGGACAAGTCAGACTTGGTCCTATACCTATAGATTGATTGCAGCACTTTAGGAAGGTCTATTCAAGAAATAGGCACAAACCTAATAGAAGAACAAATGCGAGCTCAGTATTGCCAGGTCACTTACGCGGGTTTCCAAGAATAAATGATTTCTTCTAACTGGCAGGTAGTTACTTGTTAAGTTAGAAACTACCTGCCTGTTCTGTTGTTGCCAGCTCAGAACAGTCATGGACATCTCTGGCCGGCACTCCAGCTTCTCCACGTCAGCAGGGCAGCTCTTCTTATCCAGGATACGCTGTCGATGAGGCGTGACTGCCGACATGATGCTGGATAATAGCCGGCTCCCTGCAGATAGACAGCCGAGAGTCGACTGCCAACAGGCGCGTAACTACAATATGTGCAGGGGATGCAATTGCATCGGGGCCCTGGAGCCTGGGGCCCCAGAAGTCCCTTTGTCCTATAGAAAAAGACTAATGCTATTGGAGACTTGTAATAATTGGGGGCCCATTGGAGCTTTTGCATCAGGGCCCATGAGCTTCAGGATATGCCACTGACTGTCAATCTGTATGACATTGCCAATGGCGCCCTGTCAACAGAGCAGAGTGGAAGAGAAGCGGCTGCACCGTGAGCGTAACATCAACAGAAGCCGCAGAATCACCGGCAGGAGCGGTCAGTGACTGCTCTGAACCGGCAGAGATCTGCACCGGGAGATCCTGCAGTGTTCAGACTCCATCTTGTCTGCATCTGTGTGTCGTTCTGTGCGGTTTACAAGGCTCCTGAGTTTATTTGGTTTTTCCCTGTTCTAGTGGGTGCGGTGCGGTGCTGGTGCGGATTTTTGCATTCACCACACTCTTGGACACGTATTCTAGAGGGATCACGTGATCTCCTTGACAGATTAAGACTGCTCTTCCATTTTGATTTTGCCTGTGATCAGTGTCCATTTCTCACGGGTGTATCAGGAGCCACGGACGAGGCTGTTGGGGCCACTCACGGAAGGTCACAGCATCCGGCCAAACAGCCAGAATCCCGAATTGTGGTTCTATCCCTTTAAGAGGTATTTCTCTGCTTTGTGATAGATGGAGGTCACTAGGACCCAGCAGGTCTCCTACCTACCGGTCTTTCAGCTGTCTCTATTTATACTCCTTGGCTCCCATGATGCATTGATGGTGATAGCGTGTTTGGAGGTTGTGTTGCTTCCTGGCTCTCCAGTGCATCGTGGACTTCCGGTGTAGTTTGATGTCCTTCTCTTCATTCAGCTAAGTGTGCTTACCTCTCCCCCTTGTTTGTCTCCTTGGTGTTTTTAATTTAGTTGTTAGCTGGGTAGATCAATGTTCAACCTGTCTGATCCCTATGTAAATTATGTTGAAGGACAGACAGGGATGAGGTATCCTGCTCGGCGACAGTTGTGGAGACTGTATAGGGTTGTTAGGGGAGCCAGGTGGCAATCCTAGTGTTTCTAGGGGTCACCATCTCCCATTTGCCCTTAGTGTTAGGGACTTCATGTTCCCCATCATCATCCTGTGCTGGGTGTCTCTCTACGCCCAGCATGACACTGTCCTGACTCATGCTCCCTGTATTTGGATTTGGCTTCCCTCCTGGTTTTGAATCCCGGCTTGCTTCACTTCCCCTCTGGTGTCTTTCCTCTACTGAGTGTTTGTATCATCTTGGTCATGGTTAGTTTATTCCCCTTTATCTTTTTTGTAGCCCCATGCACTTAGGAAAGAAAGGGACTGTCACTCAGTTGTGGCCCACCGCTTGGGGCGAGTCCTGCAAGTAGAAAGAGACAAAGGGTGGTTGGAGACTAACAGGTGACCATGACCAGCAGATAGTCAGCAACTACCTTCCTGATAATTCTTAGGGCCATAGTAAAAAATTAATATAGTCCCGGATAACCCCTTTGTTATGACCCATGCTGCGGGACCGACCTCCCCAGGACTAGGAGGTTGATGCCCATTACGCAGCTACTACCGTGGAGCCGGTCTGCATTAAGCAGAGAGATCGGTGGCCATCATCCGGTCCCGCTCAGTCTGCTTGAAGCCACACTCCTGTTACTCACCCAGCCAGTGATCCTGCACCACCTCCCAGCATTCCTTCCGTCCACCGTCTTCTCCTCCTCAGGTCTGCGTCTTCCTTGTAGAGCCTCTTGGAGAGTTCTTAGGTTTTGTGCACCACCCACTTACTGCTCTGAAAGAGACAGTACACCTGATTTTAATTCTGCCTCCCAGCCTATTGCAGAGAGGCTACATCTATATAAGGCACCCTCCCCTTATGGGTGGTGCCTGAGCAACATTGTTTGTCACTAGTGGCGTTGCTTTTCCTCATGTCCCCTGTCTTGTTCCCAGCCAAAGCTATTGTCCTTGGTTAGACCTTCATACCTATACTCTTTGTCTCACCTAGAGCTTGCTAGTTGTGCCTGAGGACCGACTTGCCTGCTCCGCTAGCTTCTCCACATGTGGTGCACCTCCTACTCCATTCCAGAGCTCGCTACACCCCTGCTTGACAGCCCAGGGGTTACCCTCAACCAGTGTGCCAGTCCCGTTGGCTAGGGTGCCGCTACCCTCGACTCCAGAATCAGTTCACAGCAGCCCCACTATGACCTCCGCCATCACTTGGACTACAATGACCAGGTCTTACTTCTACCTCTGGGCTCCACTAGTGTTTGCTTCTCATTGCCTGCTGAACTTGCGTCACGCACCGTCTGGTCTATATTGGCGAGCTTTCCTGATGAAATACTTTGCGTTACTCTATCTACATCTCCAGCTTGTTCCTATCTATGGGTTAGCCTCCACCTGGTCTGGGGGGTCCACATCTCCACACTCATTACCTCCATGTGCCTCACACCCTTTAAAGAGACCGCATCTGTGACTTCCAATAATGTGGCTAAAGTATCGGCTATACAAACAATTACAGCCCCACACAATGAGGCCAAATGAATGATCAGGGCAGGATGCAGTAGACAGTTGTCGTATTTCCCATGATTATTCTCTAAAGACTTTTGATCATGATTCTGCCACATTGTCACAATGAGATCAGACTTCATCTGCAGCCTAATCGGGGTCAACGTGGGAACGGCCGCGCGGTCCATACAAGATAAGGACACTGCCAGTAGAGGCTTTCACTGACCACACATGGCCGGTTTATTGCTTTAGACCACAGTTCCCCAACTACAGTCCTCAAGGCCAATCCATGGTGCAGGTTTTCAGGACTTCCTTAGCATTGCACAAGGATTGGAATCATCTCCAGGGCAAGTGATTGAAGTATCACCTGTGCAATGCTAAGGAAATCATTGAAACCTGCACCGTTGGTGGCCTCGAGGACTGGAGTTGAGGACATCTGCTTTTAGACATCCATCTATGGGGAGATCTCAAACATTTGTTCTATAGCGCTTGGTTTTACATGACAGATAATAATCCGCTTACTAGACTTTGTGATTCCCTGATGGCGGCTCCATGTAAGGTTTCTCCACAGGTCGTGAACCCAAATACATAAGTGAAGATTGGAAAACTTCTGACAACAAAATCTCTATTGAAAAGAAGAAAGAACATATGGCGTTCCGGGATTTTCTTTGCCCCCTCAGTTCAGCTGTGGACACCGCGCACCGAATACAAATGACCCTCAGCCGCCGCTCATTTACATGGGCTGCACGTCGTCCCTAAATAAGCAAAACCTTCTCTGATAAAGCAGAATGCAAATACGTCGGCTTTGTTACTTCACCCAGGACACAGAGACAGATCTCAATTCTGGAGACACCAGAAGACCTAAAATAGGTCAAAATAACTACAAAACCGGCAAACCCAAGTCCCATCCAACCTCAGCGGGAGGCGTCCTGGGCTTCATTTCTACTTCTTTCTCTACATTTACAAACATTTGTTTCACCCTCCATTGTGAATTCAGTTTATTAGTAAAATTTACAGACTTTTTGCAGTTCACAATAAACCAATGAGTTTATTAAATACTTCAATTACCGTATTTATAATTACCGTATTTATAATTACCGTATTTATAATTATATGCATTTAGAAAATGAGGCGGCACTAACCGGATGAGTTTCCGTAGCCTTTATTAATTTTTTTATATGTTATGTTAGCTTTTATATTATATATATATAACAAGAAGAAAACTGCACAGCACTCACAGACTAGTGTGAACTGGTGCTAGCAAAGACGCAGGGTCAAATAATTTGAAAAAAATTCTTGCAGCACTCAGCTACTACCATGTGATGTACAATTGCTATATGTATTTATGTATTTGAGGAAAAAGTTTAAAAACTTAAGTTTTTTTCAAAAAACTCAAAATCTTATCTTTTTATTTCTGCAGTTCTTGGTACATACATTGGCCAATGTCTGTTTGCTCATCAACTGCGACAAAGTGACTTCAGGTCTGATGAGTCCTAACGCTGATATCCCTGTCCTCCTTGTCCACCCCCCACTTCTCATGGGCAGACTCCATCTAGACCAGGGGTCTCAAACACGCGGCCCCCGGGCCGCATGCGGCCCGCCAGGCTGATTGATGCGGCCCGGGGACACACTGGGCAGTACTTGCTTGCCCTTTATTAGCGGCCGCCGGCCGCACGTTCACTGTGCTCCCGCTGGCGGCTTCACTCTTCCACTGCCCCCCGCTGGCGGCCGCACTTTTCCACTGCCCCCCGCTGGCGGCCGCACTTTTCCACTGCCCCCCGCTGGCGGCCGCACTTTTCCACTGCCCCCAGCTGACGGCCGCACTTTTCCACTGCCCCCCGCTGGCGGCCGCACTTTTCCACTGCCCCCCGCTGACGGCCGCACTTTAATACTGCCCCCGCCGCCTCCAGTAACATTTTGCCGCCGCACTTCCTACTTCGGGACGCCCCCAGGGAGAAGCAATCAAAGGCGGCGTCCAATCAGCGGTCAGGGCAAAGCAATCAAGCCAGCAGCGGGGACGTCAGCTGCTTTGCCGGGCGTACAGCCGAGGGCACAAGAAAGAGCATAGGCCAGGTGTGTGTATGTGTGTGTCTAATGATGATGGCTGTGTGTGACTAATGATGATGGCTGTATGTGTGTGTGTGACTGATGATGATCATGGCTGTGTATATGTGCGTGTGACATGATGATGGCTGTGTGTGTATGACTGATGATCATGGCTGTATATGTGTGTGTGTGTGTGTCTGATGATGATGGCTGTGTGTGACTAATGATGGCTGTGTATGTGAGTGTGACTGATGATGATCATGGCTGTGTATGTGTGTGTGACGTGATGATCATGGCTGTGTATGTTGTGTGTGACTGATGATGCCTGTGTGTGTGACTGATTATCATGGCTGTGTATGTATGTGTGTGACATGATGATGATGGCTGTGTGTGTGAGTTTGTGTGATTGATGATGATGATGGCTGTGTGTGTGTGTGACTGATGAGGAATGTGTGTGTGACTGATGATGATGGCTGTGCGTGTCTGTGACTGGTGATGCCAGTGGTGGCTGTGTGTGAGTGATGATGATGATGGCGGCGGTGATGGCTGTGTGTGACTGATAATGATGATGGCGGCAGTGGTGGCTGTGTGTGACTGATGATGATGATGGTGGCGGTAGTGGTTGTGTGTGAATGATGATGATGATGGTGGCGGTAGTGGTTGTGTGTGACTGATGATGATGATGGTGGCGGTAGTGGTTGTGTGTGACTGATGATGATGATGGTGGCGGTAGTGGTTGTGTGTGACTGATGATGATGATGGTGGCGGTAGTGGTTGTGTGTGACTGATGATGATGATGATGGCGGCCATGGTGGCTTAGGTGATGATGGCGGTGGTGGTTGTGTGTGACTGATGATGATGATTGTGGCGGTGGTCGCTGTGTATTACTGACTATGATCGTGGTGGTGGCTGTGTGTGACTGATGATAATGACGGCGGTGGTGGCAGTGTGTGACTGATGATGATGGCGGTGGTGGCTGTGTGTTACTGATGATGACGGCGGTGGTGGCTGTGTGTGTGTGTGTGTGTGTATGATGATGGTGGCTGTGTGTGTATGATGATGGTGGTGGCTGTGTGTGTGTGTGTGTATGATGATGATGGTGGCTGTGTGTGTGTGTGTGTGTGTGTGTATGATGATGGTGGCTGTGTGTGTATGATGATGATGGTGGCTGTGTGTGTTTGTATGATGATGATGATGATGATGGCGGCTGTGTGTGTATGATGATGATGAAAATGATTTTGATGATGATGGTGACTGGAAGACAGACTCTTCCTCTCACCCACCTCAGCATCTCCCGCCCACCCGCCTCAGTCTTCCAGCTGCTGCGGGTGGCCTGAGGGGTCTCAGAATTCTGCCCTGTCACTGCTGAGGAGGGCGAGCGAGGCCCTGAGAGCAGTGAGGAGGAGTTGCTGCCGGATGTCATCAGGGGAAGATCCCGCGGCGGAGGACCAGGCAGCTCATCGCTGGCGCCGGTATGGTATTGTAACTTAAGCGGCGATTACCTGGTCTGGCGGGGGCACAGCAGCACAGACAGTGAGGCAGGGTCCAGGCACTGAGGGTGTGCACTGTGTTCTGTGTGCGCTGTGGGCTCCGTGTGCACTGTGGGCTCCGTGTGCTCAGTGTGCCCCGTGTGCGCTGTGGGCTCCGTGTGCGCTGTGGGCTCCGTGTGCGCTGTGGGCTCCGTGTGCGCTGTGGGCTCCGTGTGCGCTGTGGGCTCTGTGTGCGCTGTGAGCTCTGTGTGCACTATGGGCTCCGTGTGCGCTGTGGGCTCCGTGTGCTCAGTGTGCCCTGTGTGCGCTGTGGGCTCTGTGTGCGCTGTGGGCTCTGTGTGCGCTGTGGGCTCTGTGTGCGCTGTGGGCTCTGTGTGCACTGTGGGCTCTGTGTGCACTGTGGGCTCCGTGTGCACTGTGGGCTCCGTGTGCGCTGTGGGCTCCGTGTGCTCAGTGTGCCCTGTGTGCGCTGTGGGCTCTGTGTGCGCTGTGGGCTCTGTGTGCGCTGTGGGCTCTGTGTGCACTGTGGGCTCTGTGTGCACTGTGGGCTCCGTGTGCACTGTGGGCTCCGTGTGCGCTGTGGGCTCCGTGTGCTCAGTGTGCCCTGTGTGCGCTGTGGGCTCTGTGTGCGCTGTGGGCTCTGTGTGCGCTGTGGGCTCTGTGTGCACTGTGGGCTCTGTGTGCACTATGGGCTCCATGTGCGCTGTGGGCTCCGTGTGCTCAGTGTGCCCTGTGTGCGCTGTGGGCTCTGTGTGCGCTGTGGGCTCTGTGTGCGCTGTGGGCTCTGTGTGCGCTGTGGGCTCTGTGTGCACTGTGGGCTCTGTGTGCACTGTTGGCTCCGTGTGCACTGTGGGCTCCGTGTGCGCTGTGGGCTCCGTGTGCTCAGTGTGCCCTGTGTGCGCTGTGGGCTCTGTGTGCGCTGTGGGCTCTGTGTGCGCTGTGGGCTCTGTGTGCGCTGTGGGCTCTGTGTGCACTGTGGGCTCTGTGTGCACTATGGGCTCCATGTGCGCTGTGGGCTCCGTGTGCTCAGTGTGCGCTGTGGGCTCTGTGTGCGCTGTGGGCTCTGTGTGCACTGTGGGCTCTGTGTGCACTGTGGGCTCCGTGTGCACTGTGGGCTCTGTGTGCGCTGTGGGCTCTGTGTGCGTTGTGGGCTCTGTGTGCGCTGTGGGCTCCGTGTGCGCTGTGACCAGGATGGGGACATTACTACAAGAAGACCAGGATGGATGACATTAATATAAGATGGGGACATTCCTACAAGAAAGGGACCAGGATTTGGGCATTAATACATTGAGCAAAAAATTCTGGTATTGCTAAAATGTCACTTAGTCCTACAATGAATGCGGATCCCCGATATCAAGTTTTTTCTATGTGCGGCCCACCACCCCAGCCGAGTTTGAGACCCCTGATCTAGACCCTCGATCACCTGTAGGTAATGAGGGTGCACATTGCAGCAAGGATCCTGCAACTCCATATGATAAATAACAAGAAAAAAAACTGCACAGCACTCAAAGACAAATGTGAACTGGTGCCAGCAAAGACGCAGGGTCAAATAATTTGAAAAAAATTCTTGCAGCACTCAGCAGGCTCCTTGCTGCAATGTGCACCCTCATTGCCTACAGGTGATCGAGGGTCTAGATCAGGGGTCTCAAACACGCGGCCCGAGGGCCGCATGCGGCCCCTGGGGCTTCACTATGTGGCCCTCGGCACCTTGGACAACTTAATGATGCATCGCCCCAGTGCAGGGGGCTGCTGCAGTCCCCGCTGTGTGATGACTTCCGTCCGTGGCACTAACAAGCTCTGCCACTCAGCAAGATAAATGCAAGCTGCCAGCCAATGAGAGGTCCGCAGCTGGTGGCGGAATATGACGTCACATGGGGGCCTCTGGCTGGCAGATTTCATTGATCTTGCTGAGCAACAGAGCTTGTCTGAGCGGCGGCTGGATGAAGTCATAGCACAGCGGAGGCCGGAAGGCAGCACAACGGGGACCATGGCGGCCCCCTGCACTGGAGCGATGCATCATTAAAGTGACAAAAGTGTGAGTGTGAGTGTGTGCGTATGTGAGTGAGGATATGTGTATAAGAAAGTGTGTGTGTTTCAGTGTGTGTATGAGAGTGTGTGAGTGTATGTATGAGGATGTGTGAGAGAGAGAGCACGTGTGTGAGGGTGTGTGTGAATGTGAATGAATGTGTATGTGAGTGTGTAAAAAGAAGGTAAAACAGGATGGGGGACATCAGTACAAAAGGGGCCCAGAATGTGGGACCTCCCTACAAAAGGGGTCCAGGATGGGGGACATCACTACTAAGGGGGATCAGGATGGGAGACATTACTAGAAAAGGGGATTAGGATGGGGAATATCACTAGAAAAGGGGATCATGGTGGGGGCATCACTACAAAAGGGAACCGAGATGAGGGACATCACTACAAAATGGGTCCAGGATTGGGGACTTCACTACTAAGGGGGATCAGGATGGGGGACATTACTAAAAGAGGGGATCATGATGGGAACATCACTACAAAAGGGAACCGGGATGAGGGACATCACTACTAAAGGGGATCAGGATGGGGGATATCACTACAAAAGGGATCCAGGATGGGGGACATCAATACAAAATGGGTCCAGGATTGGGGATATCACTACTAAAGGGGATCGGGATGGGGACATGACTACAAAAGGGGATCAGGATGGGGGACATCACAAAAAAATGGGATCAGGATGGGGGACATCACTAGAAAAGGAGATCAGGATGGGGACATGACTACAAAAGGGGATCAGGATGGGGGACATCACAAAAAAATGGGATCAGGATGGGGGACATCACTAGAAAAGGAGATCAGGATGGGGGACATTAGTAGAAAAGAACATTACTACAAGAAGGGGATCAGGATTTGTACTTTACTACATTGAGCAAAAAATTCTGGTATTACTAAAAATATCACTTAGTCCTACAAGGGATGCGGCCCCCCACTATAAATGTTTTTCTATGTGCGGCCCACCAACCCAGCCGAGTTTGAGACCCCTGGTCTAGTTGGTGTCTGCCCACTGGAGGGGGGGGTGGACAAGGAGGACAGGGATATCAGCGTAGGATTCATCAGACCTGAAGTCACTTTGTCGCAGTTGATGAGCAAACAGACATTGGCCAATGTATGTACTAAGAACTTCAGAAATAAAAAGATAAGATTTTTGAGCTTTTTGAAAAAAAATGTAAGCTTTTAAACTTTTTCCTCAAATACATACATATAGCTTGTTAGCAATTGTACATCATTGATAGTAGCTGAGTGCTGCAAGAATTTTTTTCAAATTTTATATATATATAACTAGAAAAAAACTAGAAAAAAATTTGAAAAAAATTAGAAAAAAATAACTAGAAAAAAATAGAAATAAATAACTAGAAAAAAATTAGAAAAAAAAATATATATATTTTATTAGTTAAACCTTTATTTTTTTTGTTATGTTATGTATTATAATATATCTATACATTATAATTTAGTTATTAAACCTTTAGTTTTTTAGAAATTAATCAATATAACAAATATAATAAATAATATATAATCATTCATAAATTATATATAGTTTATTAAATATTTTTAATATAGTATATTTTATAAATAATATGTATATATGTATGTATGTATATATATATAAATAATGTATTTATTTATTAAACCTATATTGTTGTTTTGCTTTTTATATATTTTTTTATATTTTAGATATTATATATTATATTATATATTATTTATTTTTATATTTTTATGTATTTTATATATTATATATGTTATATATAATTTAGAAATTATATTTAATTTATTAAACCTTTATCTTTTTTTATATATTATTTTATATATTATATATTTTTTTTATGTTTTATGTTATATATTATATATGTTATATATATATCTTTTTTATATATTATTTTATATTTGATATATTACCAGCTGTAGAGCTCGACATTGCCCGGGCATAGTAACTAACTGTTCTTAGTGATAAGCTGAGTGTATGTATTGTATGTCCACTATACGTATCAATCAAGAAGTTTACGGGAGCTCGTATTCTGAAGATTTGGCTTCTACAGATGTAGCAAATTGCACCGCCTTTTCCATATCCTCAAAATTGCTTCCACAGATAATACTACAGATAATACTTTATATAAAAACGAATCTGTTCACTGTAATCTATTGATATGACGCTAGTCACTACAAAGCGCTAGGTTGTGACACAGTCACTCCTTACAGGAATATAGGTAAAAGGACGGTCAGGTAATCCAGGCTCAGGTTCCAAGAGAGCTCCTAGTATTCAGGGAGTAGACAGACATGTAATCATGCAATGGTCCAGGGTCAGGTTCCAGGAGAGCTTATAGTCTTCAGGGAATAGACAAAGATGTAATCATGCAATGGTCCAGGGTCAGGTGCTCCATTAGATCACAAAGCGGATTCAGGGAGTAAACAGAGGCATATTCAGCTCACAGTTCAGGGATCAAAATACCAGGAGAATAATAACAAGTACAGAGAACAGACAAATGGGTAATCAAGCAACAGTCCTGATCAGATTCACGTAACAGTCCAGGGTCAGGTTGTACATTACATCACGATGAGGATTTAGGGAGTAAATAGAGGCATATTCAGGTGACAGTCCAGAGGTCAAAGTACCAGGAGAATAATAGCAAGTACAGGGAGCAAACAAAAGGGTAATCAAGCAACAGTCCGGATCAGATTCATGTAACAGTCCAGGATCAGGTTTTTCATCAGATCACAAATAGGATTAAGGGAGTAAACAGGGGCATGTTCAGGTCACAGTTCAGGGGTCAAAATACCAGGAGAATAATAACAAGTATAGGTAAAGGTAATCAAGCAAAGGTCTGGATCAGATAACAGAGATCAGAGCAGACACAGAAATGCAGGGCACACAGCACTTCAGGATGTACTACTGTCAGGATTCTGGGAGAAGCTGCTCAGCTAAGTAGCATAGCAATCAAGTTGTAATACTTGAGCAACCCAACCTTTCCCAGAACCAGAATGGAAGTTTGCTCTGATGATGAACACACTGAAAGCTCAGCACAACCAGGTAATAGCAACTGCACAATCACTATAGCATCCTGCTGCGTGGAGGGATTGTGACAATCGACTTTTAATTGAAGCTATAATGCAAAAATAAAAACTAGAGAGCGCTACTGTGCAGGATCTGCAATGTGCAGCAGAGTGAAGTGTGGACGGCTGCCACGTGTAGTAAAGATATATCAAAAGGTCAGCATGCCTAACAAAGAGCATGCATGAAAGGAAGCCCCTGACGCATTTCAGACACTGCATCTATAGTTATAGAATATGGCATAAATCAACTGATATACAGTATGCACACATAGTAAATGATTACAATTAGTAAACAGATATATGGTATTCTCATGGTTATGTATTTGAGTTTGCATGGCACATTAATACATTAAATTACATGGTCTGTACTGAACTGATGTAAGTTATGTTGTGACATCAGGAGACAAACATCCGGAGCATACGACGCACCTAGAACCTCGGAGACACTAAGCCGACTCTGCCTGGGTTATGAGTCACTGTGATGGTATTCATCTGTTTATAGAGAAACTGTGAGGACATTATACTGCATATAGAAGGGTTCGTGGGACTATATTGTTAGAGGAGGGACATCATACTGTAATGTATATGAACCGTCCTCGTGACCATGGGGCCTCAGTCTCTCTTTCGTCATAGCCTGGGTGGCACGGTGACATGATCTGGCTCCGTGATCCGGGCGGTCAATAAAAAGGGAATTATAGTTTTTAATAGGATAAATCGTGACGCCACCCGTAGTGTGTGGCATATGGGGCCACGACTGCAATTGGGACCGCTGGCGTGATGGGTAGGACTTTAGGTAGGATTGGTCCCCAGGGCAACCGTGTGTGCACATTGAGTGAAAGTCCCCAGACCTTCAGGCAACATCCACAGTCTATACACCATTGCAGTCTTCTTCCTGCAGGTGAATAATCAGAGTCCACACCTTACTGGGCTTACCGGGCTTTTACTCTTCAGTTCACAACAGTTCAGAGCGGACTTGGGCTCTCTCAGCAGCTGGGATGGCTTGTCTGCGGCACTCCCTCTCTGTGTACCTCTGGGCCCTCTCGCTCTCCATTCCATGCGATTACGGTCCGCTGTCACGGATTGTGTGCTACCCTCTCTTGGTCACTAGCCCTAGTTGATGGCTTTTCCTTCACAGCACCGGAGCTTGGTGTCGGGCATTAAGACCCCACACCCCGCCAGAGGTCCTGTGGTTGGGGCCTAAGCTTCCCGGCCAATCTGCAGAGCCGCACTCTGGTTCTGGCCCAGCCACAGTGTCCCAGCAGTCGGGTACACCTGGCTCCTTCAGACTTTCCTGGTCTCAGCCTGGGTCCCGCTGGCATGCCTGATGGATAGGTTAAGCAGTCGAGAACTCGCCTGATGGAAGAGTAACAGTTCGAAACTCGCCTGATGGAGAGTGTTAAGCATCTCAGAACTCAGCTGATGGAGAGAGTAAGCATGTCTCGAACTCGCCTGATGGAGAGATAAGCTATCTCGAGAACTCGCTGATGGAGATGCATGAAGTCAAACTCATTGTCATTCAGTAACATGGGTAAAAACCACTCGTACAGGATACGAAAGGGGAAAACAAAGCAAAACAATGTTCAAATTTAGAGTTGTAAGTCTGTCCGGGGCTCTAGTGCTGCTTCCTTCCAGGGCCACACGTTTTGCATTGCACAGGTCACGTACAGAGCCGGTGCTGAATGCTCCAATAACGGCGTCTGCATGCTCAGTCACTTGTGACTGGGGTCGCTGAAAGCTGAAGCGGCTGCCGGTGTCTCGTCACACTGCAACTGATGGACTCGAAGGGCTTAGGGACCTCACTCTCCCTCCAACGTACGAATGTCACTCAGGTCTCCGGGGTGCAATTGCCCTACGAGATGCGACTCCACATCCGTACGGGACACAAACATCTCCCGGGTGAATCCAGGCTCTTTGATAAATCCAAAGCCGTCCTTCATTCGGAAGGTAACAACGACCCCCTCCTGTCGCGGTGTCTGGCGGTGTCTGTGGTTCGGGCCTCCGCTTTGGCCCAGATGGCTCTCTCCATTTTGGCCTGCCTTTGCTCTCTCTTGGTTCGCTTCCCACTGGGTCATCCATTGCTCCATTCTCCTCCGTGTTAGAATCTGAACCCATTCGCAGGCCTTCTACCGCCTCTTCTGCAACCCCACCAGGTTCTCCAGTGACACACCATAGGCTCCGCATGGGCTTCTTGGGCTGGCTCTGGGATCAGAGGTTCAGCCAAGCCTTGGACCGGGTTAGGGATGGCTTCCCAGGCAGGTCGGGGCTCACCGGCCTAGGCTCAAGGGAGTAAGGCCGTCTATCTGCACCAGGGGCTTTTCCTGTGCGCCTGACTCGAGCTCCGGGGTGCTTTTCTCTCCTGCACTTGGCTGGGTTCTGGGAACCAGGGAGTCCTTCCATCGCACCTGCCTTCAGTCATTGCCAGGCTTCCCGTGCGATCTCCTGGCAACCGCACTGCCAGCCCGTCGTGTCCTCTTTTCCTTTCACCTCCCTGCATCGGAGTTGCCGGACATTCATTGTCGTCGGCCGCCGCTCCCCCAGACAAGGCTACACAGTCCTCTAAGTCGCCTCCCCAACTATTAAACAAAGGGAGGGGTGTGGATTTCAGTTCTGCTCTTTGTTGGCCTGGCCAATGATGAAGGCGATGACGTGCCCCTCTGCAAGCACATGTTCTCAGTCCTTCAGGGCCGCCATTGCTCTGGACCCCGTAAAAACACAGTTCAAAACACAGTCTTAGGCACACAAGACCCGGATTTACCGGCTTGGTAGATCCGTTTGTGATGCCAAGTTTAATCGACCCCTGGGACATGGGGTATTGTAACCGGGCCCTCAGTCTCTCTTTCACCGTAGCCTGGCGCTGTGTGGTCAGGTGACGTGATTTGGCTCCGTGAACCTGGGCGTTAATAAAAGGGAATTATAGTTTCATAGATAAATCGTGACGCCACCCATATGAGTGTGGCTATATGGGGCCACGACTGCAATCGGATCTAGCTGGGGTGGAACTCTTCAGTTCAGTCAGTTCACAACAGTTCATCGCGGACTTAAGGTATCACAACAACTTCAAAATTATTATTTTGTTCCTCCCACCATAGTTGTAAACTTGATTCCCTGATTACCTCTGATCACTGACTCCACCATTTCCCATAACAAGACCTGCGAGACAATTGCTAGTCTTGACCAATTGGGGCCCGTTCATTGAGGATCCCCATTAACTCTTTAGAGGACAGATTTAGGAATGAGCAAATCTTTTAACAATCAAAATCACCAGTTTTACCCAATTTTCCCTTGAAATTTGCTTTGTAGCAAAAAGATTCAAGAGGAATCAAAAGTTTTCCAAAACCTCAAATTTTCCTGAAAAACGTGTCCTTGCCCTCACACACTAATCGTCATTGCTGTGCTGTCATACACTATCACTCCAGTTTCTTCAGTGTTTTATGACTTTCTTTTCCTATATCTTTAGCTAAACTGTGACATCATCTCACTTTCCAGATTCATCTCTAATGGCTGCTGCATTCCCTGCCTCTGCTTGTAAACAGGCTATGACAGTCCCCTTTGATTGGCTGTGTTATAACATGTGCTGTCATACACTATCCCCACAGTTTCTTCAGTGTTTTATGACTTTGTTTTCTATGTCTTTAGCTAAACTATGACATCATCTCACTTTCCAGATTCATCTCTAAGTGTCTGCTGCATTCCCTGCCTCTGCTTGTAAACAGCTAAGACGGTCCCCCCTGATTAGCTGTGTTATAGTGTGTGACATCACATGTTATCACTACAGTTTCTTCAGTGTTTTATGACTTTCTTTTCCTAGTGTTTAGCTAAACTATGACATCATCTCACTTTCCAGATTCATCTCCAAGTGGCTGCTGCATTCCCTGCCTCTGCTTGTAAACAGGCTATGATGGTCCCCTTTGATTGCTGTGTTATATGTGCTGTACATCACAGTATCCACTACAGTTTCTTCAGTGTTTTATGACTTTCTTTCCTATGTCTTTAGCTAAACAGTGACATCATCTCACTTTCCAGATTCATCTCTAAGTGGCTGCTGCATTCCCTGCCTCTGCTTGTAAACAGGCTATGACGGTCCCTCCTGATTGGCTGTGTTATAACATGTGATGTGATATCTGCAAGCTATATTGTGGACGTCCCCCTGAGACCCTTCATTTCTTTAGAAATACTTTATAATAGGGATTATTTGAATTCTATGAACTTGAAATAAATAAGAATGTGCTATCAATAATACATGGCGAGTAATGACATCTGCCACCACTAATCATAACTGAGCCATGATATTTAATACAGTCTGAGTGTAAATAGGATACATAATACAAGAGATTGCTTTTCTGCCATCAGTTAATTGTGTTTTCATTAAAATGTAATGCACTTTATTGAAAATCCCAGTCCTCGGGCTCAAAGAATATTCATGGCCATTAATAATGTTCTCCCGTCCTGATGGAATCTGTTGTGCATCTCCGATCTGAGCTGCAGCTGGATGTTCTGGATGGAGTTAATCACATAGACTGATAAATAATGAAAAGCAGGAACCCGGGGCCCGTCCTGAAGACATCACGGCTCCAAAGATCAGCAGTAAATGGAACGTCACAACCTCATGGTTCTTGGGATTAAACCGGGTCATCGATAATATTGGGCAGTATTGTGGCTCAGGGGTTAGTTGTAAGGGGATGCCCCACTTTATCTACCCTACAAGTGTTTGGTGTAAATCTTATTAACTGTATGTTGTTACACCCCATAGAGTCTCACACATACCACTTGTATCGTCACGGGGTTGTATAGCGGATAGGGAGCCAAGAGGTAAGATTAGCGAGGCGTTCAGGCTAGCTAGGTCTGATCCTTAGACTGGGGTCCCTAACTCTCCCTATTCCTAGAGGTACCCCAGATGGCGGGGAGGTGTGGGTCACCACCCTAGCTCTTCACTCCTGATTATCCCTAAACTAAAAGCACAACAGACTGGGAAAGGACAATCACTCCAATAAAAGGGTACAGCAGCAGCAGCTCCAGCAAACCCGACTGCACTGCACGGGTCACAGAAGAGAAATTAACTCTCTCTGCGACACCCGGTGGAGGGAAGTGGAACTACTTCTAGGCTGTTTCACACTTACGGGGGATAGGGAACCAGGAACTGGAAAGTGAGGTGGGCGAGTAGATTCCAGGGAGGCTAATATGACCCTGGTACTGGGGTCCCTGGCTCACCCTGTTCTCGGAGGTACCTCTGAAGGTGAGAGGTCTGAGTCGCCACACTTTCTCCTAAGCTCCTGAGAAATTCCTAGGCACAAAGCCCCTACCTCCACCCATGGACCGGAGACACCCAGTGGCTTCAAATGAAGAGGATATCAGCAGCTCCAGACAAATGTCTGCACACACCAGGTCTCACACCAGGAATGAACTGAATCAGCGACATCTGATGGAAGGAATCTGAAGCATTTATGGCCGAGGGGTGGAGAGCAGAAGACTCAGGAACACCCTCTCAGCTCATCTGAGCTGGGTCACTTCCACAGTGACTGAGGGAAAAAAGGCTTGGCTTAAACTACACAGCAGACTATGACTACCTCATCAATACGTAAGAGGCTGAGGGAGTGAAGATCTGAATGCTAAGACACACCGCTCCACCTCAATGCTATGACACACTCCTCCACCTGCAGAGCCACAGCACACAGCAAGGGCTGAAGGAAAAAAAACAACTCAGCTTAAACAAAGCAGCAGCACCCATGTAGTGAAGGCAGTCAACACGTGATATGTGTGTGCCGTCAGGCACATAGATACATGTCCTGCCTTGGGTTCAGATTTGATCTAACTTTTGCTGTGTGGTCAATTTCCTTCCCTCCTGGGCCACAGCCTGGTCCATCTCTGTGCACCTGCTGAAGGTTCTCTTATCTTTACTTGTCTTTCCTTGCTTTGCTATTAGTTAAGAGTTTATCAGTTTTCTATTTTGTCTCTGTCCTATCACAGCTTGGGTGAGGCTATCTATACTCACCTTGCACCAGCCTTCATCTTTGCTGGCTATAGTCCTTAGTGGATATTTGCTAAGACATCCAATCCTGCAATGAAGGGATTTTGCATATTAGGCAGACTGGTTGTTTTACTTCTCTGTTCTCTTATTTACCTTTCTTACACCTTTCCTCTCTCCTCAGGTTGGTGGGAGGTTGCTCTTGCTATCATTTATTATACTCCTTCTACAGTTTTTATTATGATCTGAATAACATCGGGGCGGTTTATAAACACAAATGACCTGACGGGTTCCCTTTAAGCTGTTGCACTATTTTAGGCAAAGATCTGAATTGTTTTATGGATGGTTTGCTGTTCACTGTATTATTGTGCTACTTTAAGATGCACATCACACACTGCCGGGGTGTAGAGAGGTTAACCCCACCGGTCAGCCATGTAGAAGGATCCTGACAGTGTATAAAGTTGCAGCCTACAGCAGTGTAAGCAAGAAAGTAAGGGCAGAGACACCTTTATGTGAGCTGCATGAGAGTACATCACATGCATCCAGCATGAGTCACCCAGCCCGGCTGCTGACTCTCTGGATGGGAGTGTGTCAGCTGATTGTGTTTCTGTGGCGCTCCACACTCCCATCCAGAGAGGCAGGGGCTGGGCCGGGTGACTCATGCTGGATGCATGTGAGATACTCTGATGCAGCTGCGGAGCCTGAGCCGGCGGTGTGGAATAGTGCAGCAGCTGATAAACTGCTCAGAGTCACCTGTTCACCCCTCAAGGGGGAGGATACGAATTTGGCCGGATTCCCAGCTGCATCCTCTATGCCGGATACAAAGCTTTCCAGACACTGTGGCCCCTTCATCAGGCTGATAATACACAGATTCTGAAGACACATATACACATATATACATAAGCAGGGAGATAATGCAGTTCATACAACAGGTGACATAAAGCAGAGGACAAAGGTTTCATTCATGATGATTATAGGGATACAGAAGTGGATTTGTAATCCTGAGTCCTTTGGGAATCAGATTCTCCTTCTTGCATTTGGATATCTCCCCTGTATATGTGTATATGTATATGTGTGTCTTCAGAATCTGTGTATTATCAGCCTGATGAAGGGGCCACAGTGTCCCCAGAGCTGCTATTATTTACCATCTTTTCAGTTCACCATTAAAAGGAATCAACCCCTGAGGACTGGAAGATTGTAATATCTCTCTATCTACTGGTACAAACAGTTTTTTGTCTAGTGCGGACATTTAAGACATTATGCAAATCAGTTTGAGGAATTTGTCCTCGGTTCTATAAAAGAAAAATTGGTAAAATAAAAGGAATCAATTATAAAGTAGAACTCGATCTAAGGGCGGCTTTACACACACCAACTTCTGAACAGATCTCTGGTTGCAGTGAAATCATGGACACATTGTTACATTTGTACACAGCCACAAAATAGAACAATGTGTCCATGATTTTACTGCAACCAGAGATCTGCAAATAATCTCTGCACAATTATCTGTGTGTAAAGGGGCCTTTAGATCTTATATCTTCCCTTAGATCTTATAAGGGAAGATCTAGGGGAAGATATAAGATCTAGGGGAAGATATAGCATTTACTGTTTTCCTCTTCCACATACATTTATTAGCTGCACATAATGCCCTACTTTTCACTGTTTCCAATGGACATTAGCTTATTCATGTGCATGTTATGTTTAGTGTTGCAGCATTTTTCCTTTAATATGCACTGCTCACACGGGCTGGGAGTTCAGCACCATGGACAGCAGCACTGCTCACACGGGCTGGGAGTTCAGCACCATGGACAGCAGCACTGCTCACACGGGCTGGGAGTTCAGCACCATGGACAGCAGCACTGCTCACACGGGCTGGGAGTTCAGCACCATGGACAGCAGCACTGCTCACACGGGCTGGGAGTTCAGCACCATGGACAGCAGCACTGCTCACACGGGCTGGGAGTTCAGCACCATGGACAGCAGCACTGCTCACACGGGCTGGGAGTTCAGCACCATGGACAGCAGCACTGCTCACACGGGCTGGGAGTTCAGCACCATGGACAGCAGCACTGCACACACGGGCTGGGAGTTCAGCACCATGGAGAGCAGCACTGCACACACGGGCTGGGAGTTCAGCACCATGGAGAACAGCACTGCACACACAGGCTGAGAGTTCAGCACTATGGACAGCAGCACTGCTCACACGGGCTGGGAGTTCAGCACCATGGAGAGCAACACTGCACACACGGGCTGGGAGTTCAGCACCATGGAGAACAGCACTGCACACACAGGCTGACAGATCAGCACCATAAAGAGCAGCACTGCACACACAGGCTGACAGATCAGCACCATGGAGTGCAGCACTGAACACACAGGCTGACAGATCAGGACCATGGAGAGAAGCACTGCACACAAAGGCTGACAGATCAGCACCATGGAGAGCAGCACTGAACACACAGGCTGACAGATCAGCACCATGGAGAGAAGCACTGCACACACAGGCTGACAGATCAGCACCATGGACAGCAGCACTGCACACACAGGCTGACAGATCAGCACCATGGAGAGAAGCACTGCACACACAGGCTGACAGATCAGCACCATGGAGAGAAGCACTGCACACACAGGCTGACAGATCAGCACCATGGACAGCAGCACTGCACACACAGGCTGACAGATCAGCACCATGGACAGCAGCACTGCACACACAGGCTGACAGATCAGCACCATGGACAGCAGCACTGCACACACAGGCTGACAGATCAGCACCATGGAGAGCAGCACTGCACACACAGGCTGACAGATCAGCACCATGGAGAGCAGCACTGCACACACAGGCTGACAGATCAGCACCATGGAGAGCAGCACTGCACACACAGGCTGACAGATCAGCACCATGAAGAGCAGCACTGCACACACAGGCTGACAGATCAGCACCATGGACAGCAGCACTGCACACACAGGCTGACAGATCAGCACCATGGAGAGCAGCACTGCACACACAGGCTGACAGATCAGCACCATGGACAGCAGCACTGCACACACAGGCTGACAGATCAGCACCATGGAGAGCAGCACTGCACACACAGGCTGACAGATCAGCACCATGGAGAGCAGCACTGCACACACAGGCTGACAGATCAGCACCATGGAGAGCAGCACTGCACACACAGGCTGACAGATCAGCACCATGGAGAGCAGCACTGCACACACAGGCTGACAGATCAGCACCATGGAGAGCAGCACTGCACACAGAGGCTGACAGATCAGCACCATGGAGAGCAGCACTGCACACACAGGCTGACAGATCAGCACCATGGACGAGCAGAACAGCACGCACACACACAGCACTGCACACTAGATCAGCACCATGGACAGCAGCACTGCACACACAGGCTGACAGATCAGCACCATGGAAGCAGCACTGCACCACAGCTGACAGATCAGCACCATGGAGAGCAGCACTGCACACACAGGCTGACAGATCAGCACCATGGAAGCACACTGCACACACAGGCTGACAGATCAGCACCATGGACAGCAGCACTGCACACACAGCTGACAGATCAGCACCATGGAAGCAGCACTGCACACACAGCTGACAGATCAGCACCATGGAGAGCAGCACTGCACACACAGGCTGACAGATCAGCACCATGGAAGCAGCACTGCACACACAGGCTGACAGATCAGCACCATGGAGAGCAGCACTGCACACACAGCTGACAGATCAGCACCATGGAGAGCAGCACTGCACACACAGGCTGACAGATCAGCACCATGGACAGCAGCACTGCACACACAGGCTGACAGATCAGCACCATGGAGAGCAGCACTGCCACACAGGCTGACAGATCAGCACCATGGAGAGCAGCACTGCACACACAGGCTGACAGATCAGCACCATGGACAGCAGCACTGCACACAACGGCTGACAGATCAGCACCATGGACAGCAGCATGCACACAGAGGCTGACAGATCAGCACCATGGAGAGCAGCACTGCACACACAGGCTGACAGATCAGCACCATGGACGAGCAGCACTGCACACAAGGCTGACAGATCAGCACCATGGAGAGCAGCACTGCACACACAGGCTGACAGATCAGCACCATGGACAGCAGCACTGCACACACAGCTGACAGATCAGCACCATGGACAGCAGCACTGCACACACAGGCTGACAGATCAGCACCATGGAAGCAGCACTGCACCACAGGCTGACAGATCAGCACCATGGAGAGCAGCACTGCACACACAGGCTGACAGATCAGCACCATGGACAGCAGCACTCACACACAGGCTGACAGATCAGCACCATGGAGAGCAGCACTGCACACACAGACTGACAGATCAGCACCATGGACAGCAGCACTGCACACACAGGCTGACAGATCAGCACCCATGGAGAGCAGCACTGCACACACAGGCTGACAGATCAGCACCATGGAGAGCAGCACTGCACACACAGGCTGACAGATCAGCACCATGGAGAGCAGCACTGCACACAAGGCTGACAGATCAGCACCATGGAGAGCAGCACTGCACACACAGGCTGACAGATCAGCACCATGGAGAGCAGCACTGCACACACAGGCTGACAGATCAGCACCATGGAGAGCAGCACTGCACACACAGGCTGACAGATCAGCACCATGGAGAGCAGCACTGCACACACAGGCTGACAGATCAGCACCATGGACAGCAGCACTGCACACACAGCTGACAGATCAGCACCATGGACAGCAGCACTGCACACACAGGCTGACAGATCAGCACCATGGAGAGCAGCACTGCACACACAGGCTGACAGATCAGCACCATGGACACAGCACTGCACACACAGGCTGACAGATCAGCACCATGGAGAGCAGCACTGCACACACAGGCTGACAGATCAGCACCATGGACAGCAGCACTGCACACACAGGCTGACAGATCAGCACCATGGAGAGCAGCACTGCACACACAGCTGACAGATCAAGCACCAAGGACAGCAGCACTGCACACACAGGCTGACAGATCAGCACCATGGAGAGCAGCACACTGCACACAGAGGCTGACAGATCAGCACCATGGAGCAGCAGCACTGCACACACAGGCTGACAGATCAGCACCATGGACAGCAGACACTGCACACACACAGGCTGACAGATCAGCACCATGGACAGCAGCACTGCACACACAGCTGACAGATCAGCACCATGGAGAGCAGCACTGCACACACAGGCTGACAGATCAGCACCATGGACAGCAGCACTGCAACACAGGCTGACAGATCAGCACCATGGACAGCAGCACTGCACACACAGCTGACAGCATCACGCACCATGGAGAGGCAGCACTGCACACACAGGCTGACAGATCAGCACCATGGAGAGCAGCACTGCACACACAGCTGACAGATCAGCACCATGGACAGCAGCAACTGCACCACACAGCTGACAGATCAGCACCATGGACAGCAGCACTGCACACACAGGCTGACAGATCAGCACCATGGACAGCAGCACTGCACACACAGGCTGACAGATCAGCACCATGGACAGCAGCACTGCACACACAGGCTGACAGATCAGCACCATGGACAGCAGCACTGCACACACAGGCTGACAGATCAGCACCATGGACAGCAGCACTGCACACACAGGCTGACAGATCAGCACCATGGAGAGCAGCACTGCACACACAGGCTGACAGATCAGCACCATGGAGAGAGCAGCACTGCACACACAGGCTGACAGTATCAGCACCATGGACAGCAGCACTGCACACACAGGCTGACAGGATCACAGCACCATGACGAGAGCACTGCACACACAGGCTGACAGATCAGCACCATAGGACAGCAGCACTGCACACACAGCTGACAAGATCAGCACCATGGGACATGCAGCACTGCACACACAGGCTGACAGATCAGCACATGGAGAGCAGCACTGCACACACAGGCTGACAGATCAGCACCATGGACAGACAGCACTGCATACAACAGGCTGACAGATCAGCACCATGGACAGCAGCACTGCACACACAGCTGACAGATCAGCACCATGGAGAGCAGCACTGCACACACAGGCTGACAGATCAGCACCATGGAGAGCAGCACTGCACACACAGCTGACAGATCAGCACCATGGAGAGCAGCACTGCACTACACAGGCTGACAGATCAGCACCATGGACAGCAGCACTGCACACACAGGCTGACAGATCAGCACCATGGACAGCAGCACTGCACACACAGGCTGACAGATCATCACCATGGAGAGCAGCACTGCACACACAGGCTGACAGATCAGCACCATGGAGAGCAGCACTGCACACACAGGCTGACAGATCAGCACCATGGAGAGCAGCACTGCACACACAGGCTGACAGATCAGCACCATGGACAGCAGCACTGCACACACAGGCTGACAGATCAGCACCATGGAGGCAGCACTGCACACACAGCTGACAGATCAGCACCATGGAGCAGCACTGCACACACAGGCTGACAGATCAGCACCATGGACAGCAGCACTGCACACACAGCTGACAGATCAGCACCATGGAGAGCAGCACTGCACACACAGCTGACAGATCAGCACCATGGACAGCAGCACTGCACACACAGGCTGACAGATCAGCACCATGGAGAGCAGCACTGCACACACAGGCTGACAGATCAGAGCGTGCACTGTGATTTTCATCGGATTCTGGAAACAATCCAATTTTGTAATGGATCGGCGCCCATAGACTCCCATGTTATGGGTGGTGGATCGCCCTGGATCCAGGAGGATCTGATTTGGTCCGATTTTTGCACCAGAGCCAAAAAGTGATGCTGACTACGATTTTGTGCCTGGTGAAAAATCGGACAAAATCGGATCAGGGAGAAAAAAAGCACAAAACCAGATGGCCAAAAAGGACCAATCCGGCACCATAGGGACACATGGGGGCATCATCAGATCAGGTTCTGTCCAACCTGAATGCTAAAAACCGTGGTGTGAAGTTGTCCGGAGATGTATGACCAAGAGGCCAGATCTCATGATTAAGGGCAGGCATCTTCTTGGAAAGCATAAGGTTCAGGGACAAGGCACCCCTCTCTTGCTTTGGACCAGCTGGGGCCCTGGAAGGAACCTGTGAAGGCTCTCGGTGCTTGGAGTGACTGTTGTCCTTGAACACACCTGATATAGAAGTGTGGAAATGGCCGGTGTCCTGGAAGGTACGAGGAAAACCACAGGGATATTCAGGAATCCAGTCCTGCTGAGAGTCTGGAGCTGACAGGTGTTGGTGATCCCAGAGAGGCAGATTCCTGAATGATGGAGACAGTGAAAGAAGCTGGGAATAGCTCCTGTAAGGTAACCATGTGTCTTAAAGGGACTGTGTATATAATGCCAGGAGGGTGTACCCTCTATTAGGGCACACTGAGGGTCATGAAAGTTCTGTTGATGTTAATGGTCTGTATCATGTATAAGGTTTATGATGTGTAATCAGCCGAATGGACTTTATTTTACTATAAAAACTTGCCTGTCTACCATTTGAGAGTCCCCCAATATGCTCAGTCAGCAAAATGCTACAATACATATATACAGTATACAGTAGATGGGGCCAGATTCTATCGCATCGGGCCAGATTCTAGAACATGTGCGATTATATATCAGTCCACTACTAATCACAGCCACCGAGGAGGGTGGGGGGAGCCGCTGCTGTATGGGGTGCCCGTGGCTGGCAGGCACTGCTGAACGCCATCCTCATGTGTGCTCTCTCTCCCTTGTGCTGTATTTCCTCTTGTGCTGTCTCTCACCTTGTTCTCTCTCCCCATATGCTGCGTCTCCATTTATGCTGCCTCTCCCTTTGTGCGGTCTCTTCCCTTATGCTGTCTCTTCCCTTGTGCTGTCTCTTCCCTTGTGCTGTCTCTTCCCTTGTGCTGTCTCCCCACTTGTGCTGTCTCTCCACTTGTGTTGTCTCCCCCCTTGTGCTGTCTCCCCCCTTGTGCTGTCTCCCCCCTTGTGCTGTCTCCCCCTTGTGCTGTCCCCCCTCTTGTGCTGTCTCCCCCCTTGTGCTGTCTCCCCACTTGTGCTGTCTCCCCACTTGTGCTGTCTCTCCACTTGTGCCGCCCTCCCCTTGTGCTGTCTCCCCCCTTGTGCTGTCTCCCCCCTTGTGCTGTCTCTCCCCTTGTGCTGTCTCTCCCCTTGTGCTGTCTCTCCCCTTGTGCTGTCTCTCCTCTTGTGCTGTCTCTCCCTGTGTGCTGTCTCTCCCTTGTGCTCGCTCTCCCCCCTGTGCACTCTTTCTTACTTGTGCTCTCTTTTTCCCCCTATTGTGTGCTCTCTTTTTCCCCCTATTGTGTGCTCTCTTTTGCTGGTGTGAATGAGCTTTTACTGTAGATATCATCAGCGCCAATAACTAGTAAATCATCATTTCCAATCTCATTACTGTTTATTGCTGTCACTTATCCTCGAATTTCTCACTTTTTCCAACATTTGACTGTCAGAATTGTAATTTTATGGTATAAACCTTCATCCATAATTCAATAGATCAATGTCTGGAGATTGTGTGTGACAATCCCAGAGATCGCACTGATCTTATTACATGGAAAGATTAAATCAGTAATAAAATATTGACGTGATGTCACACGTGTGACGGAGACAAACATCTCCTCCCAGGAATCCCGTCCTCCAGCACAGAGCGCTGGTCCTGAGGGTGCGGGGACGTCTGGTGTGAACGGTGGGATGAAGTCTGGGTACATCATATAATATGTCATTATTGGGGTTATACAGGATTATGAAGCATGGGTACTAAGGCCCTGTGCCCACTGTGCGTTTGTGCTGCGTTTTTTTTGCTGCGTCTCTGCAGCCTCCACAGCTTTAACATTACAGTCTATGTGATTCTCCAAAAGTTGTGGTTTTGTTGCAGAAATTGCCTGTGCAAACTGTCACGTGCTTACATGGCGCTGACATTGCTGGATGCTGCTGTGTATGTGGTTTGTCTTTAAGAGCTGCATGATTGATAGTTGTGAAGGTCTTTGCCTCCTGTGTTGTGCTCCAGAACTGCAGTCACTATTCTGTTCACTTGCTGGTTGAGTGGTTGAAGTGTGACTCACCTGGAATCCCCTCCCCCTGGCTTTAAACAGCCTTCCCTCTCCTCTGTCAGGTGCTGCTGAGAGCTATGTGCTCTAGGTCTTGGTGCTGTGCTGATGCTTAGCTGCTGGGCTAAAGTCTTTCCTTGGGAGAAGCTGTGATTCCTGACCCGTGGGTGGAGGTAGGGGCCCTCAGGCTAGTGCTAATCAGGAGTTTTAGGGTACAGGGTGGCGGCTCAGAACTCCTCACCATCAGAGGTACCTCCGAGATCAGGGTGAGCCAGGGACCCCAGCCTCATGGTCAAATTAAGCTCTCCTGACCCCCCTTTTGCCAAATTAACCTACCTGTTACTTGATTCCCTTACCTCCCAAGTGTGACATTAACATGCCCATTTTGAGGCTGTGTTTTCCCCATAGACTCCATTGTAAACCTCCCCCCCTCCCCCCCCCCAAAAAAAAGTACCACAAATGGATGGGCATTCCCTGTTTGTAAGGCTTTTTTTCTGCGAATTCCAAACCAAAAATGCTGCAATACTCACACCCCCCCCCCCCCCCCCCCCCGCCTGCAGTCAATTGATGCTGTTGCTGCTGTAGTTTAATCCAAGCCTTTCCCCCCCCCCAGTTACTGCGGTTCTGCAGGTGAAGGTGCTGAATGTTTGGTGTAAGTGACTGATAGCTCAGGTGAGCTGAGGGGTGTCTGAGCCTTCTGCTCTCCACCCCTCGGCCATAAATACTTCAGCTTCCGTCCACCAGATGTTGCTTATTCAGCTCATTCCTAATGAGACCTTTGGTGTGCAGACGTTCTTTGGAGCTGCTGCAATCCTCTTCATTTGAAGCTGTTGGGTGTCCCTGGTCTGTGGGTGGAGGTAGGGGCTTTGTGCTTAGGACTTTTCAGGAGCTTAGGAGAAAGGGTGGTGGCTCGGACCTTCTCACCTTCAGAGGTACCTTCTGGAACAGGATGAGCCAGGGACCCCCAATATCAAGGTCAGATTAGCCTCCCCTGAATCTCCTCGCCCACCTCACCATCCAGTTCATTTCCCTCACCCCCTAAGCGCGACAGGATCACCATGGGCTTCCCCGAGAGGGTGAGAAAGTGTCTGTGTGTCTGTCCGTGTGTGTCTGTCCGTGTGTGTCTGTCCGTGTGTGCCTGTCTGTGTGTGTGTCTGTCCGTGTGTGTCTGTCCATGTGTGTCTGTCCGTGTGTGCCTGTCTGTGTGTGTGTCTGTCTGTGTGTCTGTCCGTGTGTGTCTGTTTGTGTGTGTGTCTGTCTGTGTGTGTGTCTGTCTGTGTGTGTGTCTGTCTGTGTGTGTGTCTGTCCGTGTGTGTCTGTCTGTGTGTGTGTCTGTCTGTGTGTCTGTCTGTCTTTGTGTGTCTGTCTATCTTTGTGCTGCTTTTGTTTATAGACAGCTGTGTTTGTGCTTATTTTTTTGTGCTGCACAGTATGCACATAGCCTTACTTCCATATAACGCCTCAAAGTTTTACACTGGGAATAGGGGGTTGTTTTATGTAATCCAGGATAACCCTTTATTTTGCATTCCCTGTGTTGTCTTTATAGTATCAGTAAGACTAGTTGTCATGTACCCACTTCTCAGCACATGGCTTGTAGTGCGCCTGCAAGGGTTAATTCATCTCCTGTCACTCATCCCTTGTTCTAGGCTATAAAGTGAGCATAAATCGCACACTGACACCATCCACACCCACCAGCTACACAACACGCTGCCACCATTCATCAAACACACAGGGTGAGGAGTCCCCGAAATACACTGTTGTCTGACTATCAGCAGGGTCAGGCTTATTTTACACTATTGGTTTTTCAATCTGGCAGTGATACGGAGAAAACCTGCATCCCCCGTAATTGTAAAACCTGATGTAACTGGATGTTCCCGCGCTGGGGCAATGGGCACAACTTCACATAAGCGTGTTAACAAACCTTTATTGCCCTTTACAATCCCACTATGCATTTGGACAGGGTGTCATCTCTTCCTTCACTGAGGGATTAGCGGCAGGAGCAGCTCCGGGCCCTCTATTCCAAGCCTGAAGGACCTAGCGTCTCTTGTAACTGCAACAGGCACAATAGGACCTGCTGTGACATCACGCGAATCCCCGATCACGTGACCAGACCCGGAAGTGACGCCGGAGCAACCGCTGCCGCTGGAGAGGAGACGCTCCGGTCCCTGCAACGGCTAAGTGACCAAGTGCCTGATACTGGGGTTGTGCAGAGGTGCACAACCCAATTAGGTGAGTGGCCCCTCGGCCCCCTCTTATATACTAACTTATCACTAGGTGCCTCACAAATGTGCGCCCTTTCTTATAGTTTTTCATGTGTGTGTTGTTATGTTATTATCTGCAGTGGTGAGACCAGAGGCCTCGCCGACCTGCACACTAACCAGTGTGAGTCCACGCAACTGAGGGCCTAGACACATGAGGGGAGAAGGACCCGTATAGGGACATTAGAGAGCTTAGGGTGCAGACACAGGTGAGTATCAGGAGGTGACCCCTCTCCCCTTATCCTTTTGTGTCTATATTTCCTCTGTTTGTTTTCCTTCCATTGTTTGTATTATTGCAGAGATGAGACAAGTGTCCTCGCTGGCTACACACTAACCAGGGTGAGTTCAGGGCAAGTGAGAGCCTAGTCACATGATGTTAGAGGACCTGGATAAGGACATTAGGGAGCTTAGGAAGCAGAGACAGGTGAGTATCAGGAGGTGACCCCTCTCCCTTTATCCCTTTGTATCTATTTTTGGCATTACTGACCTCGCCCTCTCCTGGATCTCCTTCTACCTAACGGACAGGACCTCCAGTGTCACCCACTCCACACCCCCTCCTCGCCCCACCCCCTCTCTGTTGGAGTTCCCCAAGGCTCGGTCCTGGGACCACTACTCTTCTCCATTTACACCCTCGACCTAGGCAATCTCATCGAGTCACGTGGCCTCCATAACAACCTCTACACCGACGACACCCAGCTCTATCTGTCTGGCCCCGACATCTCCTCCCTTTTATCCAAAATTCCCCCCTACCTATCCGCCATCGCATCCTTCTTTTCTACCCGCTTCCTCAAACTCAACATGGACAAGACCGAATTCATCGTCTTTCCCCCTAACAACCCTCCCCCTCTACCTGACTTATCCATCACCGTCAATGACTGCACACTCTCACCCGTTCTCCACACCAAGTGCCTCGGGATACTCCTCGACTCCTCCCTCTCCTTCAAGCCCCACATCCAAGCCCTCGCCACCGCTTGTCGACTCCGACTAAAAAACATTACCCGTATCCGCTCCTTCCTTGACCACAACACGGCTAAGACACTTGTCCACGCCCTCATCATCTCCTGCCTGGACTACTGCAACCTCCTGTTCACCGGCCTCCCTGCCTCCTCCCTTGCACCTCTCCGCACCATCCTCAACTCTGCTGCCCGACTCATCCACCTCTCTCCCCGTTACTCCCCCGCCTCCCCTCTCCGCCGAGCCCTCCACTGGCTCCCCACTCCCCAGAGATCCCACTTCAAAACCCTAACCCAGACATACAAGGCCATACACAACCTGTCCCCTCCCTACATCTCCGACCTGGTTTCACCCTACCTCCCCTCGCGCAACCTGCGCTCCTCTCAAGAACTCCTTCTCTCACCCCCCCGCATCTCCACCTCCCACAACCGCACACAAGACTTCTCTCGTGCTTCCCCCATACTCTGGAACGCTCTTCCACACCACATCAGACACTCCCCGACCCTGGGAACCTTGAAGAAAAACCTGAAGACCCACCTCTTCTTACAAGCCTAAGGCCCGCACTAAGACCCATCCATTGCACCACCTCACCCTCTCCTCTCCCCCTCCTACTGTCTCCCACCCACCCCCTCTAGACTGTGAGCACTCGCGGACAGGATCCTCTGCCCTATTGTACCCGTACGACTGATTTGTCGTCGTTTTACTACTTGTCTTTGTCTACCCTCTCACTTGTAAAGCGCCATAACCTAATGGCGCTATATAAATACTTATAATAATAATAATAATATGTTTCCTCTGTTTGTTTTCCTTCCATAGTTTGTATTATTGTAGAGATGAGACAAGTGTCCTCGCCGGATACACACTAACCAGGGTGAGTTCAGTGCAAGTGAGAGCCTAGTCACATGATGTTAGAGGACCTGTATAGGGACATTAGGGAGCTTAGGATGCAGAGACAGGTGAGTATCAGGAGGTGACCCCTCTCCTCCCCTTTTTGTATCACCATCCTTCCTCCCATCCTCCATTGTCACCCCTGTATTGTGCCGCACACTTGGCGTCCGTACGCCCCGGCATGAGAGTAGGGTTATGTCCCAGCAATATGTAATTAATTCCTTTAATAAAACTCCCATTTTTCTGTTACGGCTCCTTTTTAATGACGTTTCTCGAGCTTCAGTGCTTTCATGTGAAGGATCGTAGAGGTCCAGGAAGACAAGATGGAATATTGTAGCAATGTGGCGTCACTTTGAGGAAAACCCATAATGGCCTAACAGCTCTGAGAGATCATATGTAGCATCATATGGGTTATCTAGCATGTGGGACCTCAACCGGCCTCCGTAATGCACATATGGGGCTGTCCGGCTATCATCAGTGCCAGCCGGGTACCATCTGCCTTGACACTGGGATCTCGTAATATTCTCCTTAATTACACCAGTGATGCCATCAGTTGTTGGAGGAAGAGGGGCGTACGGAGATACTTCACCAGTAAATCTAATAATTACACAGAACAGATGTGCGGAGAGAGATAAAGGGGAGAAAGCTGCTGGGACATCTGGGCCGACGGCTCAGGTACATAAACCACAGGGGCACGGGATGGAGCCAATATATTTATCCAATATACTTTATTAACACATTAGGTGAGATGACGCCCCAGAGTCTCATCTATAATCACAGACTGCAGACAACGTTACCGGGGCACAACTCGAACCACTGACCGCAGGGTCCTCATTCAGCCCCAGCATCATAGATGTAGAAAGTCCAGATCACTGAACCTCGGGGGCGTCACAATACTGGGAGCAAACCCAAAAACCTGGTCCCATATGAAAACGCAGATGCTAAGGGAAATCCATGTCATTTGTGATCACTATTGGGATGTCACATACCCACTTCTCAGCATGTGATTTGGGTGCGCCTACAAGGGTTAATATCTCATCTCACGCAATCCAACACTCAACCCCTGTTCTACGCTGAAAAGGAGCATAAATCACACCCCGACACAGTCCACACACCCCGCTACACAACACGCTGCCGCCACTCATCGAGCACGCAGGGCAATGAGTCCCCTGGGCTAATATTGTCAGACAATTCACATGATCACACACTTACTAGGGATTTCAAACCTTTAAGAGGATACAAGGTTCAAACTTACTAAAGTTCTATGCTTTAATATAAAAGTTACAGTGCTTGCAATAAAAGATGCAAACAAAATGGACAAACAGATATGGAAAACTGTTATAAAATAAAGTAGGAGAAAATTACAGAGAATACTTAACTTTTAGTCTAATGTTCTTGATTCCTGTGGGGAAGGAGGAAGATGAAATATGGATCAAAGCAGAATTGCAACTGCCCCAAATCTGTGAACAAAGAACTCATCATGGCTTCAGGCCTTCTTATAGGGTTTGGTGTGAGGCTGAGTTTCTAGCACACCCTTGGATCTCAGTATTGTATTCTGGGTCTGTGATTGGACCCTGTCTAATTTAGCCATGCATACATTGTTTTTCAAATGTTCTTTGTCTTCTGTCTTATCACAGTCTCCTGGTCACTACCGGCCATCTGTTGGTTTGTTTCAAGCTACCCAGAAGTGTGAAGTATTTTTGACACGCCCACTCCAGGGCCGGGGAAGACTCGGGAACCGGGCGGTTACTCATTGTTCTGCTTCACCTCTTCTTCAGTTCTTCAGGGACAGACTGGGGCTGAGACCCGGGTGGTGTCATCAAAAATAAACAGGGAATGATGACAGGGAAAGTCTGAGGGGATAAGGGGTATTCGTGACGGCACCTGCGGTATGCGGCAAGGACGGCCGCCACTGCTTCAGACCTTCTGGGGGTGATGACCGGCAGCTGGGATGGTGTCGCTCCCCACAGGTGCAGCGTAGTCCTCAGGCAGCAGAGTGGTTTCCCTGGCTCGTACCTTGGCAGATGCTCACTTGGTCACCAGTACCCTCAGTGTTACGGGCGGCCGATGGTCACCACCAATAAGTCTCTCACACCACAGCTGCGGTTCCATTACTTTTACTCAGGTGTGAAACATGGCCGCCGGGTGCGCTCCTGCCAGTCTCCTCCTTGATCCAGATGAAAGTTTAGAGGGACGGCCGGGTCTTGGTAGATTTGCAGTGGTCTGATCCTACTTCCATTACAATATGATCGCTTGCACAGCGGCTCCTTCAGATGTTTAACACTTGGGAAATCTTTTTGTATCCAAATCCGGCTTTAAACTTCCCCACAACAGTATCTGGGACCTGCCTGGTGTGTTCCTTGGCCTTCATGATGCTCTCTGCACTGGATACAGACCCCTGAGCCTATATAGATATGTATATATACAGTGCCTACAAGTAGTATTCAACCCCCTGCAGATTTAGCTGGTTGACACATGCGGAATTAACTTGGCCTTGTGACATTTGGACTGTAGATCAGCCTGGAAATGGGAAATGCAGCCACAATACTTTTTTTTTTTTTTTTTTTTTTTTAAAGCGTTAAAAGTGAATTCCGAGGGTCATTTACTATTCAACCCCTAAACCACCAGCATTCTGTTTGGTTCCCCTAAAGTATTAAGAAGTAGTTCAGGCACAAAGAACAATGAGCTTCACATGTGTGGATTAATTATCTCTTTTCTGACTATATAAGCCCCTCCCCAAACTTGTGAACAGCACTCATACATGGTCAACATGGGAAAGACAAAGGAGCATTCCAAGGCCATCAGAGACAAGATGGTGGAGGGTCACAAGGCTGGCAAGGGGTACAAAACCCTTTCCAAGGAGTTGGGCCTACCTGTCTCCACTGTTGGGAGCATCATCCGGAAGTGGAAGGCTTATGGAACTACTGTTAGCCTTCCACGGCCTGGACAGCCTTTGAAAGCTTCCTCCCGTGCCGAGGCCAGGCTTGTCCGAAGAGTCAAGGCTAACCCAAGGACAACAAGGAAGGAGCTCCGGGAAGATCTCATGGCAGTGGGGACATTGGTTTCAGTCAATACCATAAGTAACGTACTCCACCGCAATGGTCTCCGTTCCAGACGAGCCCGTAAGGTACCTTTACTTTCAAAGCGTCATGTCAAGGCTCGTCTACAGTTTGCTCATGATCACTTGGAGGACTCTGAGACAGACTGGGTCAAGGTTCTATGGTCTGATGAGACCAAGATCGAGATCTTTGGTGCCAACCACACACGTGACGTTTGGAGACTGGATGGCACTGCATACGACCCCAAGAATACCATCCCTACAGTCAAGCATGGTGGTGGCAGCATCATGCTGTGGGGCTGTTTCTCAGCCAAGGGGCCTGGCCATCTGGTCCGCATCCATGGGAAGATGGATAGCACGGCCTACCTGGAGATTTTGGCCAAGAACCTCCGCTCCTCCATCAAGGATCTTAAGATGGGTCGTAATTTCATCTTCCAACAAGACAACGACCCAAAGCACACAGCCAAGAAAACCAAGGCCTGGTTCAAGAGGGAAAAAATCAAGGTGATGGAGTGGCCTAGTCAGTCTCCTGACCTTAACCCAATTGAAAACTTGTGGAAGGAGCTCAAGATTAAAGTCCACATGAGACACCCAAAGAACCTAGATAACTTGGAGAAGATCTGCATGGAGGAGTGGGCCAAGATAACTCCAGAGACCTGTGCCGGCCTGATCAGGTCTTATAAAAGACCATTATTAGCTGGAATTGCAAACAAGGGTTATTCCACAAAATATTAAACCTAGGGGTTGAATAATAATTGACCCACACTTTTATGTTTAAAATTTATTAAAATTCAACTGAGCAACATAACTTTGTGGTGTGTAAGATTTCTGCTTCTGTTAATAAATCCTACTCTCGTTTGCAGTTTGAAGGCTCTAACTTATTGGCATCTTATCAAACCACCTAAATCTGCAGGGGGTTGAAGACTACTTGTAGGCACTGTATATATACAATAGTCTCTTAGGGTCTGAAAATTACTCTGCAGTAGTTTAAATGGGGTTAATTCCCGCTTTTTACATTAAGGGTTAACGTCAGTTCCTGTGACTCTGCACTGTTAGTTGGTGTTTCTGTCTGTATCAGGTGATGTGGTTGACCACGCCTCCATGACTGACTTGACCGTGAGCTGTTTGGACGATGTGCAGTTCTGCTGAAGCCTCCCAGAAGCTTTACACCTTGGAGATTGCCATCTTGTGTGTGATTTGCTGTTCTTATCCCGATCCCTGGGTTGAAGGGAGGAGGTGTTATCCTAGGGCTAGTCAGGAGCAGGGCAAGGGTGGCGGCCCAGACATCCTCATCCTCAGAGGTAATTCTGGGAATGGGGTCAGCTTCGGACCTCAATTACCTTTGCTTGTCATTGCCATCCTGTTACCCTACTCCTTCCTTATATCCACCTTGTGACAGTTCTGGGAAGATTGTGTGAACCCTCACCTTTTTGGAGTTTTGGAGGACGTGTTGTCAGCACATTATAAGTCAATGACTGACAATATGGGCTCTTAGAAAGGTAAAAGCCTTTCACTATATGTCTATTATTGCTATTTGTTGGTGTTTTATCTTCTCGGATCTTCCCTCTTGACACCTGTCAATACATCTCTGACCCGCGGGGTTAATCTACCGCTCTCCTCCACCCCGAGACCCATAAATCCCCCCAACTCCGAACCCGCTGTAAAACAAATAGTCATTTATTGTGAATTTTTTATTACTGTTTTAATTCAGCTCATCCCAGAAAAAGGATTTGTGGCTTCAAAAAAACCCACCCAGCGAGTATTTATAACAGTGTCCTGAGAATAATACATTAATGTGGTTTAGCAAGGGAAGAGTCATGTTAATAGAGCGCGATTTATGGGGCCGTAATAAAGAAGGGATAAATAATTAGATGGAATATATTGGTGCTAACTAAGTCCAGGTCTATAAATCTAACCCGTGTGTCACAGGAGAGTAAACACCGAGTCTTGGTGACCGGAGAACAGGAGATTGCTACAACATCATTACATTAAGAAATCTCAACTTTATATTGTGAGTCTGCCCCGAGCAGGGGGACACCGGCTGCCCATGTGGCATGTCCGCCCCCGACCCTGTACACTGTGGTCATTGGGACTATTGATGGATAGATATGCTTAGACTATACTACTAAAGTCCCTGGCCACCCTGAGTTTTGCACATTGTCACGATGGTCCCTCTGACTCTGAAGACTTGACAGGTTTGGGACCTTTATCTCATTCCTGTATTGAGACTTCATATTAAATGTGTTCTTTCCTTTGGCAGAGTAAGAGTTAATGTTAGTTTCTGTTGTTCTCTTCCCAGGTGTGGCTACTTTGTGATCACTCCCATCTCCTTTATATGGTCACATGATCCAGCATACCTTGCTGGTGATTGCTTTTATTCCTGGCCTAGCTCCCTGAGGTGAAGGAGGTACTCTAGAGAGCTGAGAGAGAGAGGCAGCAGGCATGAAGTTGTCTTGTTCCCCTGTCTGTCATTCCTTCCCCTCTTGTCATTTTTATTGCAGTGGTTGGGACTAGTGCTCCCGCCAGCCATCTCCCTTTTCAGAGTTTACATCAGGGCCAGCAAGGGTCTTGGTATCCTGCTCGGCGACGGGGTGAAAGAACCCATATAGGGATGGTAGGGAATTTAAGGCACAGTCGCAGGGAAACACAAGATGTGTCCTTTCCCCTGTTGCCTACAAGCAGGGCCCCCTGTCACAAACTTAGTCAGGACCTTGCAGCTCTCTGTTGCCCCTTATCCTGCTGGCCAATCAAGGTATTGACAGAGGAAAGAAATAAGCACAGCTACTCTAATTTATGTCAACAATTGCGGCACATGATATGACGAGAAGCCTGTATAGCACCTGTTCCTGCAAGGAACATATATATATGTGTATATATATATATATATATATATTTATATATATCTTGATCCAGTCACCATCAGGTGCACAACAACATATAAATACGAAAATTATACTGCCACCACCGATCACACAGAGGTGGACTGGACACTTTGCTGACCTCACATATGGGCTGTTTTCTGGGAGGCACAAACATCTTTGGAAAGTTATATATGACTCCTTTTCTACATATTTTTGGCCGGGAAACTCACAGTTCAAAGATATTACCATCATATTTTTCCTTGTGATTTGATGTGTTTTTTGAGACCAGACATGGGGTGTCTGTGGCTTGCGGATGGTCAGAAATTCATTTCCTCGGTTTCTGATACTTTCTCAGGAATGTAAGAAAGGCAATGCAATCCCCGAGAGGCAAGCACCCCAAAAATCTGGTTTAGGTAATTGTGGCATTAATGTATTATTATTATTAAATGGGGGCTTTCAAGGTTTTGGCTGAGAACAAAGGACCTAACATGTGCTGGTTGACTCTTTGGAGGGAACTCTTTGTTTCCCTGATGGAGGGTTGCTGAGGTTTTATGACCCTGCCAGGTTGTAAATACCTGACTGGGGGGGGAGAAGTGAGGGGGAAGACATAGAGTGCGCTTCTACAAACCTGCAAGGGGGGGACAAGTGTGTCAGCTGGTTGTGCTGCTCAGAAGATGTTTTTCATATTTTCCTGACACCCCCCCATTGTGCTTTTGTTCCCCCCCAGTGCCTCCCCTGTCTGTTGTTGAGTGTAGTGTGCCGGACACCGTTGGTCTGTGCCCCATAGGGAATGAATGCGGCTGAACGCAAGGGAGCCGTTACGCGGCAGATGCGGTAAATCTGCCGTAATTGTACAAAACGCCGATGTGGAAGCAGCCTTGTATGATTTACTTTCTGCTAAATGCATTTTTCTGATATTTTAATATAAAGGCGTGTAACACGGTTATCTATGTTAGTATATGTTGTGAGTGTGAGGTCACGGGTCCCGTGTTCTAGGTGGGTCTGGACATGGTTGGTGCGGCCACATTAACAGGGTTTCATTCATGATCTGGTTATTTGTGGATACAAGAGAAGACATGGAGGTCTTCAGAAGGCGCCAACCTACGTACAAGACGGATCCGGTGTGTCCCCCATGGTCTGTAGGAGAGTGTGTGACCGTATGCAGTATGGCGCCATTGTGTATCTCTTAAGGTACCTTTACACGCCGCCACTGTGGCTAGCAACAGGTATCCACCGCATGAGCACGCGCACGTTTTTAACGGTGGATACCGATCGCTAATGCCGCATATAGACACCACCATTGCGTTGTCCACTGAAGGTATCTGCGTTCCCCTGGAGTGCCGACGGGTGCCGATGATTACTTTGCGTGGAGTACCTTCCCTGATTCACACGCCGCTACCACAAAGGAATATGGGCGTACATCTTTCACGCTGCAAGTACATAGGCGTGACAGAGTTGTGTATTTCGTGACGCTAATACGCTGATTGGACAACGCAATAGCGTCATGATTGGCCAGCCTGCGCAGGAAGGCTGCTAATACATGACGCCATTCCAATTGTGGAGTGTGAATGGACAGCTCTTTAAATATGACGTCGTGTGAAGGGACAGCCAATCGTAACACTGTAGCCCCACCAATGATCGCTGATGGGGCGCGGTATCCATGAGCTGTGGCACGCCCCTGTGAAATGACTAGGTGACGCAACATCCTTGCCTGTGCCCCATTTAGACGCCAAAACCAGGGCAATTGTGCCTTTATGTTGCCTTGGGTTTTTGAGCACGGCTCAGCAACAGGTATCTGAGTCACCTGCAGGACACCGGAGGAACTGCCCGATTTACACCCCGCCAGTTCATAGCAATGTCATGGCAACAGGCACAAATATCCCCAATGCCAGGCAGTTGCTACCTTCCAGTGGTGGCGTGTAAAGGGGCCTTTATGGTGATAATAGAGCATGAGCAGAGTAGTAGCAGGAAGGCAGAGATGGGCTGAGGGAATCAGGGAAGCTTAGTCTGACCCTGTAGACCGGGGTTCCCTGACCGACCGCAGAGATGGTGAGTTGGTTGGAGGGAGAAGGCCCAGTCCTGGGAATACCCCCTAAGAATGGAGGTTATAATCCCACATGCCGTTCCTCACTTCCAGATGAATGAAAGTAAAGCCTAAAATACAGCTTATAAGCCTCTCTGAACATGGAAAATGTATCCCTCCCTCAGGGAGAGATATCTTGGGTTCTGGTAGAGCCAGGGCGTGAGCCGCAGCCAGATACCCGATGACCTGTACCTGCTGCACCACCTAATTACAGAAACCTCCCTGGAGACTTTCCGCATCAGCCATGTCAAAGTTTGTATTGAAGCCATATGAGCTTCCGAAAAATTGTCAGGTCGTTGATAATGTCACAGGGTGATTATAGCGTATGAATGGAGTAGTGACAGGAAGGCAGAGATGGCCTCAGTGGATTAGGGAAGACCCTGTAGACTGGGGTTCCCTAACTGACCCTTATCCCAGAGTTACCCCTAAAGGTGGAGATGTCTGGGCCGCCAACATTGCCCTGCTCCTATCCTGCCCTGGGCTAACACCCCCTCACCTCCACCTAGGAAAAGAACAGCAACTCCCACAAGATAGTTCACACAAAAGGTTTGCTTCAAGAAAACGACTGCACCACAGCTCTGCATCCACACAGCTACAGCTCAAGGTCAGAGCAGAGACTCAACTCTATCAACGACACCTGCTGGTGGGAAAATGAATTATTTAAAGACCAGGGCACAGCTACATATTAGAAACTAGCAAGAACTGTAACCATCAAGTGCGTGCCCTCAATGAGAAACTTCACCTACCACAGGGAAACTGTGATTGAGGTTGAAGGCTTACAGTTCACCTTGGCGTCCAGAATATCAGATATTTTCCAAAGTAAGTGCCAGACTATTGGACGAAGATACTGAAACAATATAGTGCACAGTTCCACGTGTGGGGTTCAAGTGTTCGGCCTGATCATCAGGGAGGCGATGTTGACATTCTGGATTTGGGTTTGTGACAGTTTTGACGGCGTCTGATGAGTTACAAGCAGCAGCTATTACACGTAGACGACACTCCGGGGACACATCAGCGCTTCTCACTGCGTTACAATGTATCAGGCGCAGTTATGAAGGTGCAGGTATAAGTGACAGTTATGGGGCTGTTCTTTGCTGATAGATGTTGAATTATATAGAAGACAATGACAATCGTTCTATAATGATCACAAGTCCTGGAGATCAATACCGGCTGTGATGGAGCCAAGTACAAATGCACTTGATGGGTTTATTGCCATTTAGGATATTACTAAAACAAAGCACCAAACCTGCGAAAACGGAATATTTATCATATTAAACTAATAAAAATGCCACCTATGCCCCACACCCCATTATTACCTCTGGAACCTGTCAGCAAACAGGACAATGCGGGCGGATAGATTGTGTTCTTCTTATATATGTTACATGTATACAGTATATATATACTATTTTTGTATTCTTTTCTTACTTTGCATTAGCAGTATAACTATTATTGTAATAAGCCAGGCTGTGATAGGGTTTATACATGTAATCCCTTCCTGACACAGTCAATTTTCTTTTTTGCATTTTTGTTTTTTCATCCTCTTTATCATAGAATATAATTATTTTTTTACATTTTGTATCGAGCAGACTCCAATCCTGAATCCAACCTGCACTTGATTTGTGCTATACAAGGATTGTTCTGCCTTCCTGCATGTTATATACAGTGTGCAATCCTGCATACAGTGTAAACCCCTGTATTCCCAGTGAACAGCCTGTTCCTTCTGTAGTCTATGGTTTATTGGTCAATAGTGAGTGAGTAATGATGGATTAATAATTGTTAAACTATAAGAATACAAATAACACAAATCAGTATTAGACATCTCACATAAAACAGTTGGTATAATTTACAGTACAAAGGATCATACAGGAAGATGGAGGCTTATATGTAAACACGTGAGTTCCCAACTGACATAATCCTTGTTTTTTCATCCTTTTTTCCAAGAATAATATATTTTTTTACATTTTTCTATCAACCCAACCACATGAGAGTGTATTGAGCAGACTCAGCTCCTGAATTCAACCTGCACTTGATTTGTGTCATACAAGGGTTGTTCTGCCTTCCTGCACGTTATATGCAGTGTGCGATCCAGCATTTAGCGTAAAGCTTATACCCAGTAAACAGACTGTTCCTTCTGGTTTATTGGTCAACAGTGAGTGAATGATAATTGATTATTGATTGATTGGTAAAACTATAAGAATACAAATAACACAAATCAGTATTGGGCATCTCACATAAAACAGTTGTGATAATTTACAGTACAAAGGATCATACCGTAAGATGGAGGCTTACATGTAAACACATGACTTCTTAACTGAAATAACTCCTAGTAAAAACGATTGCTACATACACTAGCACCAAACTTTACAGTATATAATACACAGACAGGAGTAATATTCTCACCAGATATACTTTGGCAAGGATGATGGAGTTTCAAGAGCAAGCAGAAGCAAGACAAACGTGTGCATTCCATAAATCTCAGGAGTGCAAGGGTCTTAAAGGGGAAGACACTGAAATATGCAGTTAATACTGCCAGATGGTGCTAAATACATTAAACATCACAAGACAACATGTCAAATTACACAGATAACACATGGAACATTTACCATCACCTTCTCCCACTAAGTCTAAATGGGCAGAACAAGGGTTGCAATGAATCATCAATGAATTCCACAAAGAAAATGTTTTACAAGACTGAGCTTCAAAGAACATTTTTTAACCCATAATGTGAAAGTAAGGCTAATAATAATATAATTCTCATTACAATATCTTCAGGTTTACTCAAACTAGTTTCATACAAACATTAGTACACATCACACGAAAAACTATTGCTTCTAGTATTTTGTGTGACCTCCATGATTTCTTAGGACAGCACCAAGTCTTCTAGTCCTGGAATAACAATTTGGAGACATATTGGGACATCGCCAATTCTTCAAGAACGAGCTCTTCTAGAGCCGGGATGCCGGGCGGAGAGTGAGGACCGCTTGTCTCTTCAGAATTCCCCAATTTTAGGACTTTGGATTTTCTATTGGCATTTTGTACATCTTGCCCCTTATCAAAATGGTGTCCGCTGCTTCATGTGATCCTCCTGTGTAGCACTGAGGGCTGGGGTGCCTAGCAGCTGGGTCAGTGGTCGGGATCACGGTGGCTGCGCCCAGAGCTGTGGTCCTGGCTCATAATAAAAGGGAACTAAAAATGGAGTGAAATAAACAAAAAGGAAAAATAAAGTGTTTGTGATGCCAGCTGAAGCATCCAGCCCCTAAGTAGCCATCACTGCATGTTTATCCTCAGGAGATGGATGTTGGGGCAGTGAGATGTATCACCCCCTTCAGCTGGGGCAGGCTCCTGAGAAATGGGGATGGATGGTCGGAGTTGTAGTGTGAGGTTGCAGGATGAAAGAAGACACAGAAGACAGTGTCTTTGAGCTCTTTACCTTTTACTAAACCAGTCTGATAGGAATTGTAGTCCGCTCTGCTGGGTGAGAGAATTTGCCTTACTGCTGTCGTCTGTGGGTTTGTTGGATTGTCAGGTGCATGTAAGCTATCCTGTATTCTCTGCTTTCTCTCTGTGGATCACTTCCATCTAGGCAGGCAATGCAAACCGTGTCAGCCGCTGTCTTCTCAGAAATTCTCAAAATTGACCAGGGAATCTGGAATTCCTCAGCCTCCAGCTTCTTCCCTTTGGAAGATACCTGAGCAGCCTGAGGAACTGGATCCCTGCTTGCAGCGTGGTCCTTTTAGTACGAGCTGCACCGCCTCCCTTCTCCACGGACCTTACCTCTTCTCTGCCTCTCACTGTCTGCTCTGCAGTAAGAACCAACTCTTTCCCCCAGCTAAATGATGAGTCACAGCCTAAGTCCGGCCTCTCAGTGCTCACCTTCTTAGTCAGGGTTTGAACAGTGTGCATGCAATGGGTCTCTAGCATATAGAGCTACAGTTCCCCTCAGACATGGCATTACAACTGATGTAGGGATAATACCACCTGTGGCAGCCAAACTGCAGGGGCACCACACTCCTCTCTGCCTTTATAAACCTTAGCCTATAGTACATAGCTATGTTTGTGTCGAGCCCACTGGGATGGGGTACTCGGTACCGGACCGGATCTGCTACTGGGGAAGTCACGGGTGGTCCTGGTCCGGACCGTGTCCCGGGCCCTGGCAATAAAATAGGGGATATTTACAGGGGATTGTCAGTCGTGACGCCACCCACTGTGTACGGCCAGTAATGGGGCCGTCGCTGCTGCAGAACCTCCGGGGATGATGTAATGGCAGCGTAGATGGAATAGTTCCCGTGGGCAGAACTGTATTCCCCGGGGCAGTGATGGTGAAAGTCTATGGTGTAGTGTGCAGGCCTGGTGCTGAGTGCAATTCACTTACTGTCCAGATGCTGCAGAAATCCTTCCTCTGTGCTGGAGCTGACAGGCTGTGGCTCTGCAGGTGGAGGTCCTTTACAAGCCTGCATTGAGGGAATAGCATTCAAGCAGGGACACACAAGGGAGGCATATTCAGGGTTCACCGTGTTTACTTCTCAAGTTTGCCAGTTAAAGTTACAGTTCAACACAGTTCTTACAGTTCAGTTCAAGTCTCAATACACCGGCTCACTCTCCCCTCCGGGTTCCCTTTACTCCCTGCAGCCAGGCCTCTCTCTCTGTGACCCCTCACACTGTCTCAGTGTCCTTTCCAGGCTGTTGACTCTCTCTGTGTTCACTTGGTTGTGTGTGTCTCCGGACAGTATGGCAGTGACTCGGGCCCCTGTGGGTCCTCGGGTTGTCACTGATCTGTCTGTCCTTTGTGGTAGGGACCCTAACGTGTAGCTGTGGTCACCCGTCGGTTGTCTGGGGATGCCGGGTGAAGCTACAGTCCCCAACACTCTACTCAGCCCAGCCTCCAGCAGTCCTCCTGTGTGGGGCCCTACCAGGCTCTCTCTACTATGTCTTCCAGTGTCATAGGAGGGCTACTCTGCCTGCAGTCTGTCGTCTCGGCAGTAGTTCTAGGGACCAGTGTCACTGTCCCTCTCTTCCTTCACAGTCCTGGGGTACTGGCTTCGGACGGGCTTTCTCTCTGCGGCTCACGCTGGCTCGGTTCAGATTCTGCGCTCCTTACACCCCACTTTGCAAGGACGTGTGATCCAGTCTTTCCTTCTCAGCTTAACTCGGCCGACTGCTGTCTCTCGGCCTGTGCCGTGCTCCTCAGCCTGCTGCTGGTCTGTGTCTTTGCTGCTCGGCACCCAGGGCCTACTCTTGGTCTTTTCTGGTCGGCTCACTCTGGCCTACTGACTCCTTCCTCCTCCCCCTTCACTATTTCTACTGTCTGTCACCTGACTACGTGTGTGCCCAACCCACTGCTCTAAACCCACCACCCCTCGTTGCATAGAGTTCCTAGGCTCCGGGTTGGGTGCTGCCCTCTACTGTACGTGGGTTGTGTGGGCTGTGAGGGTGTTGTTGTGCAACTGTCGTCCTACCTGCCTGGCTGCAGTCCCCTTTGTGGCCTCCTGAACGCAGGGGCGCCACATTTGTCCATTCATCTTTCCTTTAATTATATGAAGTTTGTCAGTGCTGTAATGTGAAAATCAGCCCCCCACCATGATGTTCCCACCTCCACACTTCATTGTTGATGATTTTGTGGAAATTTGCCTTTTGTCCTCCAAGCACGGAGTGTATTCTGGCCTCCAAAGAGCTCTGTTTTGGTCTCATCTGACCAGATTATATTCACCAATATTTCTCAGACTTGTCTAAATGTTGTTGAATAAACTTTAAACCCTCTTGAACCTGCTTTCTGTTCAGGAATGGAGTCTTGCGTGGTTAGTGTGCATGCAGGAGTGTGCATATAGTGGCATGCATATAGCAGTGTATATACAGGAGCGTGCAAATATTAATGTGCATACAGGAGTGTGCATATAGTGGCATGCATATAGCAGTGTATATACAGGAGCGTGCATACAGGCCATGGAAGGAGGAGGACATACATGAGCAAGCGTACAGAAGCGTGCAAACATGCAATGAAGATAATAATCCCAAAGAATTTGTGATTGCAATCATTTTCAGGAAGAAACTGAGGATTATCTGACAGAATTGCAGGGGGGTCAATACTTTTGGCTACACCTGTAGTTGTGCAGGTGGCAGTAGATTTAAATATATAGAAATAAATGATGTTTTTGCAGGATTTGCAGCATTTCTTCATGCAGCTTCATAGCGGCGCCACCTGCTGGCCACTAAATAAAAGACAGTCGAGCATTGAGAGGCGACTACATCCGAAAATACTCTACAGGAACATTTCCGTCATTTTTGGTTCTCTATGACAAAAGTATCCGTCATTCACCGCTGCAGAATGATAATTCTTTTTATTATTGAACAATACCAGCCCTGTCCGTCAATCCAAAGGGTTAAAACACCTGAAATCTGAATATGTAAGAAGGTAAAAGTGAGGTTTTTCCTATAATGATAATAATATAATCCTATAATATCTGTGTGGGCCGCAGATTGTGCAGCCAAGGGAAAGAGAAAAACTTTCAGTCTTTATTTATTTATTTTTTTATTTGTTAAAGTGAGAAAAACTAAAACGACTGAAAATGTTGAATAATACATTTATGGCAATTAAATAAAACAAAAATTTTTTTTTATATTTCTCACCTGTCTTCCGTTCCATCTACATCATCTTTCCCCTCAGGCTCCGTGGAAAGCTTAATGATAATGTCTCTATTTATACCCCTTGGTTCCCATGATGCATTACTGGTGATAGCGTGTTTGGAGTTGGTGTTGCTTCCTGACTCAGCAGTGCATCGTGGACATCCGGTGTAGTTTGCTATCTGGCTGTCTTTCCGCTAAGTGTTTTTCACTCTCCCCCTTGTTTGTCTCCCTGGTGTTTTCCTTCAGTTGTTAGTTGGGATGACCAGTGTTCACCCTCTCTGATCCCTATGTAAACTTTGTTGAGGGACAGTCAGGGATGAGTTATCCTGCTCGGCGATAGTTGTGGAGACTGTATAGGGTTGTTAGGGGAGCCAGGTATCAGCTCTAGTCTTTTTAGGGGTCACCATCTCCCATTTCTTTCTTTCCCTGGTGTTTTTCCTTTAGATGTTAGCTGGGTTGACCAGTGTTCTCTCTGTCTGATCCCTATGTAGTCTTAGTTGAAGGACAGACAGGGACGAGGTATCCTGCTCGGCGACAGTTGCGGAGGCTGTATAGGGTGGTTAGGGGAGCACTAGTGTTTCTAGGGGTCACCATTCTCCCTTTGCCCTTAGCATCAGGGTCTCCTTTCCCCCCTCGTTGGCCTGTGCTGGGCGTCTCCCTACACCTGGAGTGATATACAACCAATAAGCTTCTCAGGCTCTTATAGACTGATGGACTCTTGCTGATGGTTATATACAGTAATTGCTGCGTTCTTTGCTTTGTCCGAGGAACTTTGCAGATTTGTAACATTGAAGTCAATCCAGCGTCTTTTTTCATTACAATTATCAGAGATGAGGAATCTGGAGGAAGCCGATATATAACCAAACGGACTGGAAATGGCCGCTAAGTTCAATTTCCTCCAAAGCCGCATCTTGTTGAATCAGACGGGACTTGTGGTTAGCGAGCGGCTGCAATAAAGAAATTCATATATAGATTTGATTAATTGCACAGAATCTGTCAGGTCTGCAATTATTTGCACATCCTGAGCAAACAGAGCAATGAAGATTCATCACGTTCACACCAGACGGATCCCCTAAATGATGGAAAGCTTCTTTTTTTTTTGTATTTTTATTTTTTTATACTGAAATCATCCTAAATGATGCACTCACAAGTGGTCTGGCACCTGGTTTAATTTGGGGGTAACCGGAGGGGGTATCATTGAGGGGGGCACAGAGGGAGGGCAGCCGCTTCTTGCAGTCTGTTGCCGGTTAGGCACGGCGCGCTCGCTGGCGGTGAAAGGGTGTCTGGAACATCCCAGGTAAACATCAGATACCTGTCTCATTCATCATCATTTTGTTCCTCTGGTTTTGTCACAGCTGTGAGTATTTAAGGAAGATCGATGATACAAGATGTCTCTTCTTCTTCCCTCCACCGCCCTCCCGACAGTCTCTTCTCCGCTCCAGGGGCCGAGTCCAAGGCAGAAGCCGTCAGGGCCTTTATCATTTAACACTCAGCGTTTGTCACTTTCCAACGTGCCGCTGTCACCGGATTGAAGCCCAAGTTACTTAATAAAGAGTTAAACCGCAAAGCCCAGAGATTCCCGGAGACACCAGAATGTTACCAAAATGTGGTCACATGGTAGATCCAGTGATCTCGTGTGAACGAAGACTTAGATCCGCTTAGAAGGAAAAATCTAGTAACGTTATCATGTTCACGAGGGCACCACCGATTGGTTAGATCGATTATTATGGGGTAGCCATTATATTTTACTTTCTAAAAGTGTTTAAGTGCAAAAAGTGTCTAAAACCCTTAAAGTGTAAATGTCATTTAACTGAAAAAAAACCCAACAACAATACTGCACTGGTTGATAATGATGGGTCACGGAGCAGCTAAGATAATGTTTTTTGTGCCATATGACCTATTTTATCACTTTTTTCTGTGCTCTTTAATAAACTGCATTTTATTTCTAAGTGGGCGTGGCTAGCACCTGATAGGGAGCAGTAGAGAAGGGGTTAATAGAGATTGTAACTGAGCTGTGTGGAGCCAGATGACAGATCAGAGGCTTGTGCCAAGGAAAGAGTAGTTTACACTGATCCTGACATTCTGACATTGCTCAGCAACTGTGCTGTAGCCTGAGGTAATCTGATACATTGTTTCCTCACCAGCTGCAGTCAACAGTGTAGGCCACACCCCCTCCTTATATGGTTACATGCCCGTATTCAGTGTGAAGACGGATCGGACTGATAATGCACAGACTGTATGTCTGTCTGTGTATGTGATACAAAAAGAAAAACAATTGGATCAGCACTTCCATTTCAATCTTTAAATCTTTATTTTTCTTGTTAAAAATCCAAGAAAATATTATAATAAATCTCTTACATGTATTACAGAATGTGATGTTTAATCTATTCCTGGATTTTTAACAAGAAAAATAAAGATTTAGAGATTGAACCGAGGAAATGTAAGCGCTGATCCATTTTTTTTTCCTTTTTGGATTTGGCAGGTTCCTTTAATAAACGTTACTATGTACAACAAGATGTCGAGTCAATTTGAGACACTTCTGATACATTTGTGTTACTGAATCCCCCTATAATGTGCAAATGTAAATAGTCTGAAAGTGTCAAGCAACTGAGTTACTTCTCTGTGTGTCTCTATTTCTCCTTCTCTCTCCATCTCCTTTTCTCTCTCCCTTTCTCTTTCTTCTCTCTTTCCTTCTTTATCTCTCTCTACCTTTCACTCTCTTTCTTCTCTCTTTCTTGGTCTCTCTCTCTACCTTTCGCTCGCTTTCTTTCTTCTCTCTCTGTCTATCGCTTTCTCTTTATCTCTCCCTTTCTCTCTTTGTCTCTTTCCCTTTCTCTCTGTGTCTCTCTTTCCCTTTCTGTCTGTGTCTCTCTTTTTCACTTTCTCTCTGTGTCTCTCTTTCTCTATAATACAAGATGCAAAAAGTAGTGCGGTTTTCTCGGGGCGCAAGATGACAGCAAGCCGGGGTAATTATTATTCTGTAATCTTCTTTGTCAATCACAACATTGTTTGGTGAATAACGCCTTCATCAGCGTTGAGCACTTCGCGTTGTTTAAGCAGTTCGTCACCAACTTCAAGTCCGCATTTGCTGCCGCCAAACAAACCTTCTTCTCATCCCCTAATAACCTCCCTGTCCCACAATCCCAAACAGCTTTTTAAAACCTTCAATTCCCTACTCCGCCCACCCACTCCTCCCCCTTCTTCCGTTATCTCTGCTGAAGACTTTGCCTCCTTCTTCAAGCAGAAGATCGATAAAATCAGAGGTAGCTTTGATCCACTGTCCCCACAGCCTCCCCTCTCACCTATACTGCCCTCTCCTTCCACCAGCTGCTTCCCCCCATAACTGAAGACCAGCTCTCCTCCCTCCTGTCAAAATCACACCTCACCACCAGTGCCCACGACCCGCTCCCATCCCACCTCATTCCCAACCTCACCTCCATTATCATCCCAGCCCTAACTCATCTTTTCAACCAATCACTCACCACTGGCACCTTCCCCTCAGCCTTCAAACACGCCATGATCACACCCATCCTCAAAAAACCCTCCCTCGATCCAACATCTGTTTCTAACTACTGCCCTATATCTCTTCTCCCCTTCACCTCTAAACTTCTTGAACAGCATGTCCATTCAGAACTGTCCTCCCACCTCTCCTCCTGCTCCCTCTTTGACTGCCTGCAATCCAGTTTCCAACCCCACCACTACACCAAAACAGCCCTAACCAAAGTCACCAACGACCTACTGACTGCCAAGAGCAAGCGACTAGTTCTCCTCCTCCTCGACCTGTCCGCCGCCTTCGACACCATTGACTACTCCCTCCTACTTCAGATCCTGAAATCTCTTGGCATCACTGACCTTGCCCTCTCCTGGATCTCCTCATACCTGACGGACCGGACTTTCAGCGTCACCCACTCCCACACATCCTCCTCGCCTTATCTGTCAGTGTGCCCCAAGGTTCGGTTCTGGGACCACTACTCTTCTCCATCTACACTCTCGGCCTAAGACAACTCATTGAGTCCCATGGCCTCCAGTACCATCTCTACACCGACGGCACCCAAATCTACCTGTCTGGTCCTGACATCACCTCCCTACTATCCAAAATTCCACACTGCCTGTCCGCCATCTCATCCTTCTTCTCTGCTCGCTTCCATAAACTGAACATGGACAAAACTGAGCTCATAGTCTTCCCCCCAAGTTGCTCTCCCTCACTACCCAACCTATCCATCCTTGTCAACAACTGCTCTCTCCAGTCTCCTACGCCAAATGTCTCGGGGAATCCTTGACTCTTCCCTCGCCTTCAAGCCTCACATCCAGGCCCTCGCCACCTCCTGCCGACTCCAACTCTAAAACATTTCCTGGATCTGCATTTTCCTTGACCACGACACAGATAAAACACTTGTTCTGTAAAGGTAATATTAATAACAATATTAATAACAAGTTGCTGCTCCTGACCAAATCAATATAGACCAAGCGCCGGCACTGAAAAGTATGACACCAGACACAGTGAGTCAGATGTACACCCTTCCTTGGTCAGACCCAAGCTCCAAGTGTCTGTTAATATAAGACATTAGGTTTTTACTCAAAAAGGGGCTCGGTCAGCCCTACTCAGATGTATTCATTGGTCCATGGGCAATAAGGGGCTCGGTCAGCCCTACTCAGATGTATTCATTGGTCATCGGGTTAGTCCATGGGCGGATCCATGAGGTCATCAATGGGTGTGGTCTTGATAGAGTATGTTATTCTGTGATTGGTCAGTCTTGCCTGACCTCCAGCTTGCTCTCAGCACATGGTGTGATGTGGCAGGAAATGGCAGCCATGTTTAAATCACAACTTATACAATGTAAAATAATACACTCTATATATCATTTCTCCCATGCCCTTATGTCTTAAGCTTAATGAAGTATTTTGATCTTAAGGCTCTCCTTAACAGTTCATGCTCTCATCATCTCCCGCCTTGACTACTGCAACCTCCTGCTAACCGGCCTTCCCGCTACCTTCCTTTCACCTCTCCAATCTATCCTGAACTCCGCTGCCCGACTAATCCATCTGTCTCCCCGCTACTCCCCTGCCTCCCCCCTCTGCCAAGCCCTTCACTGGCTCCCTACTTCCCAGAGATCCCATTTTAAAACATTAACCCTGACATACAAAGCCATTCACAACCTGTCCCCTCCATACATCTCTGACATGGTCTCCCGATACCTCCCCTCACGCAACCTGCGATCCTCCCAAGAGCTTCTCCTCTACTCCCCCCTCATCTCCTCTTCGCACAACCGCATACAGGATTTCTCCCGTGCTTCACCCAGACTCTGGAACTCTCTGCCACAACACATCAGACATTCTCCTACCCTGGGAACCTTCAAAAGAAACCTGAAGACCCACCTGTTCCGCCAAGCCTACCACCTGCAATAAGACCCGGCCCACCACACCGCCTCACGACTGGAACGTCCCCCTCCCACTGTATCCCCACCCGTCCCTCGAAGACTGTGAGCCTCGCGGACAGATTCCTCTCCCCCCCTGTACCTGTATGTCTTGATTGTCCATATATATAGTACTTGTCCTCGCCTGCCCTTTCCACATGTAAAGCGCCTTGGAATCTTATGGCGCTATGTGAATAATGATAATAATCAGGTGATAGCCAGCGCTACTGTACAGACACTTTATATAGAAGATAAAACAACCAAAAAGTGTATACAATGACCTATAGAATCCGATTAACCCTCAACTCTCCATTACCAATTGTATACAGGTTTACACTCTCTTTTACTTTCTCTCTCTCTCTGTCTCTCTCCCTTTCTCTCTGTTTCTCTGTTTCCCTTTCTTTCTCTCCCCCTCTCTTTCTGTCTCTCTCCATTTCCTTTTCTCTGTCTTTCTCTTTCCCTGTCTCTCTGTCTTCCTTTTTCTCTCCCTCCTTTTCCCTTTCTTTTCTCCCTTTCTGTATCTCTCACCTTCTTTCTCCTCTCTGTCTCTCTTTTTCTTTATTTTACTGTCTCTCTTTTTCTCTCCCTTTTTTCTCTCTGTCTTTTTCTTTTTCTGTCTCTCTCCCTTTCTCTCTATCACTTTGACTCTCTTTCACTGACTCTATCTTTCACTTGCTTTCTTCTGTCTGTCTCCCTTTCTCTTTCTCTCCCTTTCTCTCTTTCCTTTTCTGTCTCTCTCCCTTTCTCTCTTTGTCTCTCTCCCTTTCCCTCTCTCTGTCACTTTGTCTCTCAGTCTCTGACTCTTATCTGTCATTCGCTTTCTTCTCTGTCTTTCTCTTTCTCTCACTCTCTTTCTCTGTCTCTGTTATTGTGATATCAAATATCTTTTTTAATGTAGGAAATCATTAAAAACCTTCATTATTTTGATGTATATTGTTGTGGTTGGGGGATTTATAGTTTCATTCCACCCTGCCCTGTGCTGATTTCAGCCCTGGTAATGTGGGATTGTAATATGAGCGCTGTAGATGCCGCGGTCAGTGCTGAATGCAGCGTTCAGGGGGTTTTACAGTAATGATCAGAGGTTTCTCTTCTCTCGGCCGTCATCAGTCATTGAAGCCTCGGCTCTGGAGCTTCTCGTGTCCAATCCTATGATGTCCATGTACAGCGCGGAGCGCTATCACACCCTACATTACTCCGGGCTTTGTCCATTATTGACCCTTTAACAATGAAGATGTTATCACGGAGATCGGCCAATGACGAGGTCTGTTACTCCATGTTTCTAATTTCTATCACTTTTACACCTCTGGGATTATTAATGGAATAAAGCTCTATCTTTGTTGATCACAAATGATAGAGGGTAACGAGGGAGTGGAGGGTAACGAGGGAGTGGAGGGTAACGAGGGAGTGCAGGGTAACGAGGGAGTGGAGGGTAACGAGGGAGTGCAGGGTAACGAGGGAGTGCAGGGTAACGAGGGAGTGGAGGGTAACGAGGGAGTGGAGGGTAACGAGGGAGTGCAGGGTAACGAGGGAGTGGAGGGTAACGAGGGAGTGGAGGGTAACGAGGGAGTGGAGGGTAACGAGGGAGTGCAGGGTAACGAGGAAGTGCAGGGTAACGAGGGAGTGGAGGGTAACGAGGGAGTGCAGGGTTACGAGGGAGTGCAGGGTAACGAGGGAGTGGAGGGTAACGAGGGAGTGGAGGGTAACGAGGAAGTGCAGGGTAACGAGGAAGTGCAGGGTAACGAGGGAGTGGAGGGTAACGAGGAAGTGCAGGGTAACGAGGAAGTGCAGGGTAATGAGGGAGTGGAGGGTAACGAGGGAGTGGAGGGTAACGAGGAAGTGCAGGGTAATGAGGGAGAGGAGGGTAACAAGGGAGTGGAGGGTAACGAGGGATTGGAGGGTAACGAGGGATTGGAGGGTAACGAGGGATTGGAGGGTAGCGAGGGATTGTAGGGTACCGAGTGATACTTTCCCCACTCTTTACTCTCTCTCCCATCTTTAGTGTCTTCTTTATGGCCGTGTTGTGATGATTCTTCATTGTGTTACAGTCGCGCACTATGTTGCTCCTCCTGATATCGGATTTTAGTTATCCACCAAAAATTCCCTCCATAATTTGTGACATCGGAGCTAAATCAGGTTTTATAGGATTGTGTAAATTGCAGGACGGGCGGTGATAAACCTTCTCATTTGTTTTCTGATTATGACTTGTCCTCGTTGAGTCTCCCGGTTCTCACCTTACAGGATCGTCCTTAATCACATTGTCGTTAAAAATGGCTGAATGGGTGACGTGAGCGGCCCCGGCCCATGGGTACACGGCGGGATACCAGCTTGTGTCATTATAGGACTGCTCCCATCCAATATCACATTGGAGGATAAAGAACCATCCACATTTTGCTGCTTAAACAAGATAAATACGGTTTTATAACGGGAGATTTACAAATCTTTATTTAGGATAAATGACAAAATCTCATCCTCTAAAGTAACCTCATAATGATCGTCACCCAATAGCTCAGATGTTTGTGCCCCCTCCATTGTTCTGAGTGGATCGCGGTACCCAGAGGTGGACACAGCCTATGGTCACTCATTCAATTAAGCAACGTTATATATATTCACACCTGGGTTTTGCTATCTTTTTTTTTGTTCCTTTTCTAGGAAAAGATAAATTGAATTCAAATCCAAAACGGAGCTGTATCATAGCACCCAGAATATAGGAGAATGCAGACATTACAGCCAGGAATCACAGACTATAAGAGTATACAGACATTACAGCCGGGGATCACAGAATATAAGAGTATACAGACATTACAGCCGGGGATCACAGAATATAAGAGTATACAGACATTACAGCCGGGGATCACAGAATATAAGAGTATACAGACATTACAGCCAGAGATCACAGAATATAAGAGTATACAGACATTACAGTCAGAGATCACAGAATATAAGAGTATACAGACATTACAGCCGGGGATCACAGAATATAAGAGTATACAGACATTACAGCCGGGGATCACAGAATATAAGAGTATACAGACATTACAGCCGGGGATCACAGAATATAAGAGTATACAGACATTACAGCCGGGGATCACAGAATATAAGAGTATACAGACATTACAGCCGGGGATCACAGAATATAAGAGTATACAGACATTACAGCCGGGGATCACAGAATATAAGAGTATACAGACATTACAGCCGGGGATCACAGAATATAAGAGTATACAGACATTACAGCCCGGATCACAGAATATAAGAGTATACAGACATTACAGCCGGGGATCACAGAATATAAGAGTATACAGACATTACAGCCGGGGATCACAGAATATAAGAGTATACAGACATTACAGCCGGGGATCACAGAATATAAGAGTATACAGACATTAAAGCCGGGGATCACAGAATATAAGAGTATACAGACATTACAGCCGGGGATCACAGAATATAAGAGTATACAGACATTACAGCCGGGGATCACAGAATATAAGAGTATACAGACATTACAGCCGGGGATCACAGAATATAAGAGTATACAGACATTACAGCCGGGGATCACAGAATATAAGAGTATACAGACATTACAGCCGGGGATCACAGAATATAAGAGTATACAGACATTAAAGCCGGGGATCACAGAATATAAGAGTATACAGACATTACAGCCGGGGATCACAGAATATAAGAGTATACAGACATTACAGCCGGGGATCACAGAATATAAGAGTATACAGACATTACAGCCGGGGATCACAGAATATAAGAGTATACAGACATTACAGCCGGGGATCACAGAATATAAGAGTATACAGACATTACAGCCGGGGATCACAGAATATAAGAGTATACAGACATTAAAGCCGGGGATCACAGGATATAAGAGTATACAGACATTAAAGCCGGGGATCACAGCTGATTCTTTCTGTGATGTGAAACATTTCATCAGTGCAGTGTATGGGATCAGAATATGCTACAATTAAGCACGTGAAATGTTGGTGTTTGCATTACTGCTATATGAATAATATTTGAAAAAATTAGACACTTAGCTTCTGTATTGGCCAAACCACGTGAGCCCGATAACTATAACAAGGTAATCTCATTTATTGGAGGAGTTGGCTTGCTGCTGTCCGACAACTGCTCCTTTACCCCAATTCCACTACCTCCCTCCATTACTCTTCCCTCGTTTGAGGTGCACTCTGTCCACATCTACCCCCCTCCAATCTCCAGCTGGCTGTCATCTACCGCCCCCCGGAGCTAGCCATCTCCACCTTTCTCAACCACTTCACCACTTGGCTATTTCACTTCCTTTCTATTGACATCCCCACTATCATCATGGGTGACTTCAACATCCCCATTGACACTTCCACCTCGGCTGCCTCTAAACTTTTATCCCTGACCGCCTCCTTTGGCCTCAATGATCCTCCACAGCCACTCACAAAGATGGCCACGCGCTGGACCTTTATTACCTATAGGGGCAGACAGGGGCGCAATAAGGTCTTTTCGCCTTTAAATGTTGCCAATATTCAGTACGATATTGCTCACCTTGTCCGGTTGGGTAACCCACAACCGGTATATTCACCTTATGCAGCTGCTGCTAGATCCACCATTCCACGTGGATGATCAACACCAAGGATCACAAGGATCACAAAGACAGAAGATGAGCACGATCTGCGATGCTGTATAAAAGTGAAGATGGACCAAATATGGTGGAAGCGGGGTTTATTTCAACGCGTTTCAAGGCTGTCCCAGCCTCTTCCCCAGGAATACCAAGGCCAGGTATCCATGCACAGACAGCTGTTTCGGGGTGTTGCCCCTCATCAATGTGGAGTAGGATTATGGCTAGGTGGGAGCAATGTCTGGTAGACCAACATCACAAAGTGTTCACTGATCTCAGGGAGACCAGTCCATGAAAACACTGCTGGTAGCCGGCTAAAGCGCTCAAACACAGTGAATACCTAGGCGCATTGCCTCCTGGGAATTATGAATATGCAAATAAGTCTGTGGAGCCTCGGTTAGGAGTCTCAAACACAGGGCTAGCCAGATATCCCTCCAGGGAACCGAGGCTCCACAGACTTATTTGCATATTCATAATTCCCAGGGGGCAATGTGCCTAGGAATTCACTGTGTTGAGCGCTTTAGCCGGCTGCCCGCAGTGTTTTCATGGACTGGTCTCCCTGAGATCAGTGAATACTTTGTTTTGTTGGTCTACTAGGCCTTGCTTCCACCTAGCCAGAATCCTACTCCACACTGATGAGGGGCAACACCCCGAAACAGCTGTCTGTGGATGGTCACCTGGTCTCGGTACTCCCTTGTCATATCTCTACGCTTGTAAAAGAGCTGGATATTGACTAAAAGGGCCACTTAACATGGTGGTTATGGTGTTCTCCGCAAGGAGCCACCCCCTTGACTGGGTCCTTCCTTGGAGGGATATCTGTCTAGTCCTGTGTTTGAGACTCCTAACCGAGGCTCCACAGACTCTATTTGCATATTAATAATTCCCAGGAGGCAATGTGCCTAGGAATTCACTGTGTTGAGCGCTTTAGCCGGCTGCCCACAGTGTTTTCTTGGATTGGTCTCTCTGAGATCAGTGAATGCTTTGTGAAAGTGTCCATTAATGATGTATGCCTGGGAAGAGGCTGGGACAGCCTTGAAACGCGTTGAAATAAACCCCGCTTCCACCAAATATTTGGTCCATCTTCACTTTTATACAGCAGCGCAGATCGTGGTCATCTTCTGTCTTTGTGATCCTTGTGATCCTTGGTGTTGACCATCCACGTGGAATGGTGGATCCAGCAGCAGCTATATAAGGCGATTATACCGGATCATGGTCATCTTCTGTCTTTGTGATCCTACACGCTGGACCTTATAATCACCTGCCTCTGTTCCCTTACTAGCCTCTCTAACTCACTCTCCCCCTGTCTGACCACAACTTATTAACTTTCTCTTCCCGCACCTCCACTTGTGCACTACAGCCACTCCACCAGCTCAATCATCCTCCTTAATTTACACTCATTCTCGGAGTCCCTCCTCCCTCTTACAGACATGGCTTCCTTACATGACACAGATGCTGCTGCCACTTCATATAACACCACAATAACAGCAGCGCTCGATTCGGCCGCCCCCTTCACACACAGCAAAACTCCTACAATCAACAGGCAACCCTGGCAAACCAGCCTGACCAAAGAACTGATACAGTCCTTCAGGGTTGCTGAATGGAGGTGGACGAGATCCCTTCTGCCGAGCACATTGTCACATATAAGCAGTCCCTCACCAACTTCAAATCCACACTCACTGCTGCAACACAAACTTACTTCTCATCCCTCATATCCTCCCTATCTCACAACCCTAAACAGCTTTTCAACACTTTCAATTCTCTACTCTGTCCCCCAGCACCTCCTCCCTCTCCTCTCATTTCTGATGAAGACTTTGCCTCTTTCTTTAAGCAGAAGATTGTTAATATCAGAGAAAGCTTTGGCCCGCAGCCCCCTATGCCCCTCCTCATAACTGCTCAGCCCTGTTCTTCCAAAGCCAGATTCTCCACCATGACAGAAGATCAGCTCTCCTCCCTTCTGTGAAGATCACATCTCACCACTTGTATTCTCAACCCGCTCCCATCCCACCTCATCTCCAACCTCGCCACAGTCTTCATCCCAGCCCTAACACATCTCTTCAACCTTTCACTTCCAAATGGTGTCTTTTCCTCATCCTTCAAGCATGCCTCGATCACACCCATCCTCAAAAAAGGCCCTCCCTCGACCCATCCGCTGTGTCTAAATATCGCCCAATATCACTTCTTCCTTAAGCCTCAGCTCATGGGATCACACGGTTTGCAGTATCATATCTACGCTTATGACAGATCTACCTCTCTGGACCTGACCTCACCTCCTCACTGAGCAAAGTCCCACAATGTCTGTCGCTATCTCATCCTTCTTTTCTGCTCGATTTCTAAAACTGAACATGGACAAAACAGAATTCATCATTTTTCCCCCATCTCACTCTCCCCCCTCCACCAGACCTGTCCATCAAAGTCAATGGCTGCTCACTTTCAACAAGCCTGCATGCTCGGTGCCTCGGGGTGATCCACGACTCTGCCCTCTCATTCAAGCCTCATATCCAAGCCCTCTCCACCTCCTGCCGACTCTAATGAAAAATATTTGCCGTATCAGTACATTCCTTGACCAAAAGAATGCAAAAACACTCGTGCATGCCCTCATCATCTCCCACCTCGATTACTGTAACCTCCTGCTCTCTGACCTCCCCTCTAGCACTCTTGCACCTCTCCAATCTATCCTAAACTCCGCTGCCGACTAATCCACCTGTCCCCCCACTGTTCCCCAGTCTCTCCCCTCTGCCCTTTACTGGCTTCCTATTGTCCTGAGGCTCCAGTTCAAAACCCTAACTATGACATACAAAGCCGTCCACAACCCACAACCTGTCACCTCCATATATCTGTGACATGTTCTCACGGTACTCACCAACACGCAACCTCCGATCTTCTCAAGATCTCCTTCTCTACTCCCCACTCATCTCCTCTTCTGACAACTGCATACAAGATTTCTTCCGGGCTTCCCCCATACTCTGGAACTCTCTGCCCCGACACATCAGACTCTCACCCACCATGGAAACCTTCAAAAGGAACCTGAAGACCCACCTCTTCCGACAAGCTACAACCTGCAGTGATCCTCAGTCTACTGGACCGCCGCAGGACCAGCTCAACCCTCTACTGTATTCTCACCCATCCCTTGTAGACTGTGAGCCCTCGTGGGCAGGGTCCTCTCTCCTCACCTACTGTATCCTCACCCATCCCTTGTAGACTGTGAGCCCTCGTGGGCAGGGTCCTCTCTTCTCTCCTACTGTATCTCACCCATCTCTTCTAGACTGTGAGCCCTCGTGGGCAGAGTCCTCTCTCCTACCTACTGTATCCTCACCCATCCCTTGTAGACTGTGAGCCCTCGTGAGCAGGGTCCTCTCTCCTCACCTACTGTATCCTCACCCATCCCTTGTAGACTGTGAGCCCTCATGGGCAGAGTCCTCTCTCCTCACCTACTGTATCCTCACCCATCACTTGTAGACTGTGAGCCCTCATGGGCAGGGTCCTCTCTCCTCACCTACTGTATCCTCACCCATCCCTTGTAGACTGTGAGCCCTCGTGGGCAGGGTCCTCTCTCCTCACCTACTGTATCCTCACCCATTCCTTGTAGACTGTGAGTCCTCGTGGGCAGGGTCCTCTCTCCTCACCTACTGTATCCTCACCCATGCGTTGTAGACTGTGAGCCCTCGTGGGCAGGGTCCTCTCTCCTCACCTACTGTATCCTCACCCATCCCTTGTAGACTGAGCCCTCGTGGGCAGGGTCCTCTCTCCTCACCTACTGTATCCTCGCCCATCCCTTGTAGAATGTGAGCCCTCGTGAGCAGGGTCCTCTCTCCTCTCCTACTGTATCCTCACCCATCCCTTGTAGACTGTGAGTCCTCGTGGGCAGGGTCCTCTCTCCTCACCTACTGTATCCTCACCCATCCCTTGTAGACTGTGAGTCCTCGTGGGCAGGGTCCTCTCTCCTCACCTACTGTATCCTCACCCATGCGTTGTAGACTGTGAGCCCTCGTGGGCAGGGTCCTCTCTCCTCACCTACTGTATCCTCACCCATCCCTTGTAGACTGAGCCCTCGTGGGCAGGGTCCTCTCTCCTCACCTACTGTATCCTCGCCCATCCCTTGTAGAATGTGAGCCCTCGTGAGCAGGGTCCTCTCTCCTCTCCTACTGTATCCTCACCCATCCCTTGTAGACTGTGAGCCCTCGCGGGCAGGGTCCTCTCTCCTCACCTACTGTATCCTCACCCATCCCTTGTAGACTGTGAGCTCGCGCAGGCAGGGTCCTCTCTCACCTCCTACTGTATCCTCACCCATCCCTTGTAGACTGTGAGCCCTCGTGAGCAGGGTCCTCTCTCACCTACTGTATCATCACCCATCCCTTGTAGACTGTGAGCCCTCGTGGGCAGGGTCCTCTCTCCTCACCTACTGTATCCTCGCCCATCCCTTGTAGAATGTGAGCCCTCGTGAGCAGGGTCCTCTCTCCTCTCCTACTGTATCCTCACCCATCCCTTGTAGACTGTGAGCCCTCGCGGGCAGGGTCCTCTCTCCTCACCTACTGTATCCTCACCCATCCCTTGTAGACTGTGAGCTCGCGCAGGCAGGGTCCTCTCTCACCTCCTACTGTATCCTCACCCATCCCTTGTAGACTGTGAGCCCTCGTGAGCAGGGTCCTCTCTCACCTACTGTATCATCACCCATCCCTTGTAGGCTGTGAGCCCTCGTGGGCAGGGTCCTCTCTCCTCACCTACTGTATCCTCACCCATCCCTTGTAGGCTGTGAGCCCTCATGGGCAGGGTCCTCTCTTCTCTCCTACTGTATCCTCACCCATGCGTTGTAGACTGTGAGCCCTCATGGGCAGAGTCCTCTCCTCACCTACTGTATCCTCACCCATCCCTTGTAGACTGTGAGCCCTCATGGGCAGGGTCCTCTCTCCTCACCTACTGTATCCTCACCCATCCCTTGTAGACTGTGAGCCCTCGTGAGCAGGGTCCTCTCTCACCTACTGTATCATCACCCATCCCTTGTAGGCTGTGAGCCCTCATGGGCAGGGTCCTCTCTTCTCTCCTACTGTATCCTCACCCATCCCTTGTAGACTGTGAGCCCTCGTGGGCAGGGTCCTCTCTCCTCACCTACTGTATCCTCACCCATCCCTTGTAGACTGTGAGCCCTCTTGGGCAGGGTCCTCTATCCTCTTCTACTGTATCCTCACCCATCCCTTGTAGACTGTGAGCCCTCGTGGGCAGGGTCCTCTATCCTCTTCTACTGTATCCTCACCCATCCCTTGTAGACTGTGAGCCCTCGTGGGCAGGGTCCTCTCTCCTGTCTGTGCCTTGTATTGCTAATGATTATGGTACTTGTCTGTGTTGCCCCTTTTCACATGTAAAGTGCCATGGAATAAATGGTGCTATAATAATAAATAATGAATAATAATAATAATAATGCAGAGCCCGGCGTTACCCTGGTAACAATAATAAAGGGGGCTGAGCTAACTGGAGGAGCGGAGACATATGTATCCAGGGGGCGGGGATTATGAAGGGGTGTTGCCCTGGTTACAATAATAAACAGGAATAATAAAAAGGTGGGCCTAACCAGAAGGGGTGGAGTCATACACAGCTGGCACACTATGAAGGGGCGGGGATAACTGGAGTGATGGAGTCATATGCATATGGCACATTGTGGGGGGGCAGGACTATGAAGGGTGGGACTAATCAGAAAGGGTGGAGCCAAATGGGGGTGGGGCTATTAAGGGGTGGGGCTAACAGGGCTAAACTGTGGCTAAACAGGCGGGGCTAAATGGAGTAGGCAGGGCCATATTCATCTGGCACATTATGAAGTGAAGGGGATGTGGGTATGAAGGGGCGGGCTATATGTGGACATACACACACAGGCAAACATACACTCAGCTTTATATACTGAGATGAACAATCATTGTAAAAAAGAAAGTGGAACATAAAATACATAAAATACATTACCGACCAGATCCAATGGACAGTGCACTTGTAGTATTTTGGGTTTTTGTTGGTTCATGCGCCATTATCTTCCTCTAGATTGAATGCATCCGCACACTGGTGTCCAATGCTGCCATGAAGGTCAACTGGGGCCATTTTCTGCTAACAGTTGGCCCCATCTTGGACCATCAAAAGGATAAAAGAGGCAGAAGATTTGGGAAAAATCAAGCCGAGTTGACATTTTTCAGACGTTGTTGGCATGAAAGTGAAGATAGGGCCCAGCGTGCAGTGGGATTAGACCTAAGGTCTAGCTAATAAGCAGACGTGGTTGTCCCTGACGTGAGAGAGCAAGACAGTGGATCAAGTGATCCTGAGAGAATTGACTGAAGGACAAAGTGATTGACTCAAGATGGGTCCTGGGATAGGACGCCTAACGGTACGGCTCTCCTGGTGCGGTTAAGGTCATCAGGTCAGGGGAAATAAAACAGGAGCACAACTGGTACAACATGCAGGATGGCAGGTGGATAGGCAAAGACAAGGACAGCAAGGTGTGCAGGACAACAAGCAGATACGTGGAGCAGAACACCAGAAGACACATAGCCAGAAGTGTGGATCTACTTTACACAAGAACTGTACATTTATATACAGTCCAGGACTGCAGCAAACAAATGGTTAAAAGGCACAGTTGAATGCTATCAGCAGAATGATGGTCAATGGCAATCAGCAAATATGTGATTAATATCAGGCGAAAGTGGTAAACAGGCAAACTGGATTACAAGCTATTGCAGCAGTGCTGCAGTGTGAACAGCGCCAGTATAGCAGTGAAGAGACTGTAATGGCCCCTTTACACGCAGCTACAGGTAACAGGTTTTCCACAGGTAACTTACTGGCTGCAGTGAAATCATGGACACATTGTTACATTTGTACACAGCAACAAGATAGAACCTTGTCTCCATGATTTCACTGCAACCAGTAAGTTACCTGTGGAAAACCTGTTACCTGTAGCTGCGTGTAAAGGGGCCATAAGGCTTACAGCAGACAAATAGTTAACTGCAGATTGGACACAGAAAATAAATGAAGACAATTGATAAATAATTGGGAGTTTTATGAAGTCAACGGAGAGAAGTGATGAAAACTTCAGAACTACAAGGGGTAACTGAACGCAACACTAAATACTTAAAAGCCTTAGACGGTCTTGGGTGATGAATGATGTCATCGGTGGTTGCTGTTACATCAGTGTGAACTTGTACAAAGCGAATTGAACCTCGGATAAATCAATCTCCAGCTCCTGAACTAGGACAGGGGAGTAACAGGACAGGTGAGTAATAGGACAGGACAGGGGAGTAACAGGACAGGTGAGTAATAGGACAGGACAGGGGAGTAACAGGACAGGTGAGTAATAGGACAGGACAGGGGAGTAAGAGGACAGGTGAGTAATAGGACAGGACAGGGGAGTAACAGGACAGGTGAGTAATAGGACAGGACAGGGGAGTAACAGGACAGGTGAGTAATAGGACAGGTCGGGGGAGTAACAGGACAGGTGAGTAATAGGACAGGACAGGGGAGTAACAGGACAGGACGGGGGAGTAACAGGACAGGTGAGTAATAGGACAGGATGGGGGAGTAACAGGACAGGATGGGGGAGTAACAGGACAGGTGAGTAATAGGACAGGACAGGGAGTAACAGGACAGGTGAGTAATAGGACAGGACGGGGGAGTAACAGGACAGGTGAGTAATAGGACAGAACGGGGGAGTAACAGGACAGGTGAGTAATAGGACAGAACGGGGGAGTAACAGGACAGGTGAGTAATAGGACAGGACAGGGGAGTAAGAGGACAGGTGAGTAATAGGACAGGACAGGGGAGTAACAGGACAGGTGAGTAATAGGACAGGACAGGGGAGTAAGAGGACAGGTGAGTAATAGGACAGGACAGGGGAGTAACAGGACAGGTGAGTAATAGGACAGGACAGGGAGTAACAGGACAGGTGAGTAATAGGACAGGTCGGGGGAGTAACAGGACAGGTGAGTAATAGGACAGGACAGGGGAGTAACAGGACAGGACGGGGGAGTAACAGGACAGGTGAGTAATAGGACAGGATGGGGGAGTAACAGGACAGGATGGGGGAGTAACAGGACAGGTGAGTAATAGGACAGAACGGGGGAGTAACAGGACAGGTGAGTAATAGGACAGGACAGGGGAGTAAGAGGGACAGGGTGAGTAATAGGACAGGACAGGGGAGTAACAGGACAGGTGAGTAATAGGACAGGACAGGGGAGTAACAGGACAGGTGAGTAATAGGACAGGTCGGGGAGTAACAGGACAGGTGAGTAATAGGACAGGACAGGGGGAGTAACAGGACAGGACGGGGAGTAACAGGACAGGTGAGTAATAGGACAGGATGGGGGAGTAACAGGACAGGATGGGGGAAGTAACAGGACAGGTGAGTAATAGGACAGGACAGGGGAGTAACAGGACAGGTGAGTAATAGGACAGGACAGGGGAGTAACAGGACAGGTGAGTAATAGGACAGGACGGGGGAGTAACAGGACAGGTGAGTAATGGGACAGGACAGGGGAGTAACAGGACAGGTGAGTAATAGGACAGGATGGGGAGTAACAGGACAGGTGAGTAATAGGACAGGACAGGGGAGTAACAGGACAGGTGAGTAATAGGACAGGACGGGGGAGTAACAGGACAGGTGAGTAATAGGACAGGACAGGGGAGTAGCAGGACAGGTGAGTAATAGGACAGGACGGGGGAGTAACAGGACAGGTGAGTAATAGGACAGGACAGGGGAGTAACAGGACAGGTGAGTAATAGGACAGGACGGGGGAGTAACAGGACAGGTGAGTAATAGGACAGGATGGGGGATTAACAGGACAGGTGAGTAATAGGACAGGACGGGGGATTACCAGGACAGGTGAGTAATAGGACAGGACAGGGGAGTAACAGGACAGGTGAGTAATAGGACAGGACAGGGGAGTAACAGGACAGGTGAGTAATAGGACAGGACGGGGGAGTAACAGGACAGGTGAGTAATAGGACAGGACGGGGGAGTAACAGGACAGGTGAGTAATAGGACAGGACAGGGGAGTAACAGGACAGGTGAGTAATAGGACAGGACAGGGGAGTAACAGGACAGGTGAGTAATAGGACAGGACGGGGAGTAACAGGACAGGTGAGTAATAGGACAGGACGGGGGAGTAACAGGACAGGTGAGTAATAGGACAGGACGGGGGAGTAACAGGACAGGTGAGTAATAGGACAGGACGGGGGAGTAACAGGACAGGTGAGTAATAGGACAGGACAGGGGAGATAACAGGACAGGTGAGTAATAGGACAGGACGGGGGAGTAACAGGACAGGTGAGTAATAGGACAGGACAGGGGAGTAACAGGACAGGTGAGTAATAGGACAGGACAGGGGAGTAACAGGACAGGTGAGTAATAGGACAGGACGGGGAGTAAACAGGACAGGTGAGTAATAGGACAGGACGGGGGAGTAACAGGACAGGTGAGTAATAGGACAGGACGGGGGAGTAACAGGACAGGTGAGTAATAGGACAGGACAGGGGAGTAACAGGACAGGTGAGTAATAGGACAGGACAGGGGAGTAACAGGACAGGTGAGTAATAGGACAGGACGGGGGAGTAACAGGACAGGTGAGTAATAGGACAGGACGGGGGAGTAACAGGACAGGTGAGTAATAGGACAGGACGGGGGAGTAACAGGACAGGTGAGTAATAGGACAGGACGGGGGAGTAACAGGACAGGTGAGTAATAGGACAGGACAGGGGAGTAACAGGACAGGTGAGTAATAGGACAGGACAGGGGAGTAACAGGACAGGTGAGTAATAGGACAGGACGGGGGAGTAACAGGACAGGTGAGTAATAGGACAGGACGGGGAGTAGTAACAGGACAGGTGAGTAATAGGACAGGACGGGGGAGTAACAGGACAGGTGAGTAATAGGACAGGACAGGGGAGTAACAGGACAGGTGAGTAATAGGACAGGACAGGGGAGTAACAGGACAGGTGAGTAATAGGACAGGACGGGGGAGTAACAGGAGGCCATTCATTAATACCTAGTGGACATGTATGATCTGTTTGATTTTATCATGAGATGAATCTGTAGATTATTGCAGATCATCAATGTTGTGTTGCTTCTAGACCAACTATTTATAAACAGTTTTGTCTCTATCACGTTCCTAAATTAGTCTGGTGTAACGTGGCCCAGGAGGATAGCCAGTGAAGTGCTCATCTTTGATGCCCCCCTGGTATGGTACATGAAGGTCTTGTTTGGGTGTGTGGACTTGTGCTGTGGGACATTACACCTGTGCATTGTACATGATGCTGATAACTCTGGCCGGGCCGTTACCAATGTTGGACGGTTCAATCACAGAGACCACGGATCAGTAATAAACTCTATACTGAACGATGACTTGGTGGGGATTATGTACAGTAGATAGCGGGTGCATGTCTTCACAAACTGAATAATAAAGAAAGCCATGACACACTCGCGGGGACTAAAATATGTTCCTTTATTCCATAACAAATGTAAAACTGGTGCAAAACCCCCGGTTAGCGAGGGGGAAGGAGAGGGTAGAACAGGTTGTATGAGGACAACAGCTGTTTCGTGCGCTTACACTTCAACAGGTCCAACCTGTTGGAAATTTTAGTCCCTAGGAGTGTGCCATGGCTTTCTTCATCATTCAGATGTGTATCGCCCGTCACTGGGCTGTGCCGGATGAACACCTGCACAAGGACTCCTCTTCACGGGCTGTCTCTGGAATCAAAGCTACATCTGCTACACTTCCACCTATATGTGCAGTAGTGCCCACGTGTACCACTGCCTACAATAGCCTCACATCCTTTACAGCACGGAGCATTTTCATATACAGTGTCTTCACTTCTCCACCCACAATCTCTTTACTCCTTCAAGTCTGTCTGTTGCAGCTTCAACAATACTCGGTTTATTCACCCCAGCCCAGCTCAGTGCTACAGTCCAGCTAGTGACAGTTCTATTCTCAACCCATAGTTCGGCATCTTCTTCTTTCCAAAGATGTTTGTGAATATTACCGGTCCTCAGCTTCTCTACTTCTGACACATTTGAAGTCGCTCTTCATCTCACATTCTCTGTTCCGCCCTGGCTAGTTTCCTCTCTGAGTTGCAAACTCAGGGCCGTATCGTTAGGCGTCCTATCCCAGGGCCCATCTTGAGTCAATCACTCTGTCCTTCAGTCAATTCTCTTTCTCTCAGGATCACTTGATCCACTGTGTTTGTCTCTCACGTCAGGGACAACCACGTCTGCTTATTAGCTAGACCTTAGGTTTAATCCCACTGCATGCTGGGCCCTATCTCATCTCCTGAAAGGAAACAGTCTCTGTCCCTTTCACTATAGCACCGCCCACTCTGGACTAGTCCCAAACATTAACTCCGTCTTTCCCAAAAGTTGGACAAATTACAATCTCATCATTCATAACACATCACAACACACATTACACATCTAAACAGTAATCATGTCATCATGGGGAATCATGGCAGTATGTCCATCTTATTATTAGCCTACGCCTTGTCCTTTCCTCTTGATCGTCATCTCCTTCTTTATTCTATGTCTCCTGGGATCTCACTGCATTCAGTCTACTAAACCAACAATTGTTCTCTGCCCAGACAGTCCATAGCTGTAACTACAATGATCAGATACAATGATTGAACAGTCAGATGATAGAATAATCCCCCGATATGAATTCATGCAATGCTGCAGACAAGTTGTCGCTTTGTAACGATTCATGATCTCCTGGTATTCGGAGCGCAGTGCGTGTGTCATGCTGGACGTAGGGAGACACCCAGCACAGGACGACAAGGGGGGAAAAGGAGTCACTGATGCTAAGGGCAAAATGGTGGAATGGTGACCCCTAGAACAACTAGCGCTGACACCTGACTCCCCTAACAACCCTATACAGTCTCCGCAACTGTCGCCGATCAGGATACCTCGTCCCTGTTTGTCCCTGAACTAAGACTATGTAGGGATCAGACAGAGAGAACACTGGTCAACCCAGCTAATAACTAAAGGAAAGCACCAGGGAAACAAACAAAGGGGGAGCGGGAGAAACACTTAGCTGAAAGGAAGAGAGCAAACTACGCCGGAAGTCCACAATGCATTGCAGAGCCAGGAAGCAACTCCACCTCCAAACACACTATCACCAGCAATGCATCATTAGAGCCAAGGGGTATAAATAGAGACAGCTGAAAGGTCGGCAGGTAGGAGACCAGCTGGGTCCTAGCGATCTCCAGACATCACCAAGCAGAGAAAGACCTCTTAAAGGGACAGAACCACAATTCAGGATTTTGGCTGTTTGCCCAGACGTTGCGACCTTCTGTGAGTGGCTCCAACAGCCTCGTCCGTGGCTCCTGATAAATGCGTCGCCTATAATAAGCACAAGCAGCATCGCTCCCTGACCCTTCATTTTCCACCTGGTGACTCAATTTTAACAGGATACAGATAGTTTTGGATTCAGGTATTAGCAGATGGACCCGTTGGTACCGTTCAGCAGAGCAGATCCCACCTACTGCGCAGAGGCTCTGTTCACACAGTGCGGAGGGGGTTGTGGGGGAAACTGTGGGTCCATGATACTGAGTGTAAGGGGGCGCTGGGGCCATGTGTCATGGGGTAGTAAGGAATAACAGGGGGCTCCCTTATCCCAGAGTTACCTCTTATGGTGAGGTTGTCTAGGCCACCACCCTTGTACTTCTAGGGGCAAATACATCCATATCTATTGGAACATACTATGCTAATGCTTCTGTTTGCTTGATATATGTGTACGGTACAGAATTGATGGCCCTTACAAAACACAGGAGTAAGATGATTGTGTGATGTGCTGATGTCTGCAGTATATAGAGGTCCTATAATGTGACACTATTTATAGCAAATATAGCTATATCTCTTCGATGTGTTTATAATAAAAGATCTTAAATCCCAAATTTAATGCGACAGCGGAAAAACGTGCATTTACAGGCGCTGACCACCGGGTGGAGACATCGCAATCCTTTTCGATCATATCCGTAAATACGTTATTCTTAAAATTCGCCTTATGAAGGAAGAGACAAGGAAGAATTATATGTAAATGCCGTGTACAATGCAATAAATGTCCATTAGCCGGAATTAAAAAGCTTCTGTGAACCAAACTTCCCAACTTTTCAGATGAATGTTTCACCATGTGCGTTTGCTTATTAATTAAATACAATAGTCATTTTTAACAACAGGATATCGTTTGCATTATCCGGAATTTTTTGTGCATATCTTCTCTTTCTTCTGTCCGGGATAATGATCCTCCGATCTTCAGGGACACAAAACAAATGAGTTTTAAATGTTGGGAGTTTCTGTGAGTGAGAGGCGAAGGCTTAACACTGTTTATCTGCTCCGTTCTATGGGGAAACTTGTATTAATCGCACTTATATTATCTGTAACCGCGGTAAATATTCTCTCCGGTTAGATACATTCTCGGCAGGTGCCGGCAAAACACATTTCCCCCAATTGCTCTCGCAGGTGGCATTAACGGGATACAGGTGCGATTTATGGCTCTAGTGTTGTGTCAATCAGGAGAGCGACGGTGGTGATTGCCATCTGCACAATGTGACAGACATTTGGCTGATACCGAAACATTAGGGGTTTTTCAATCTAATTTCTAAATATGGGGTTTGAGATTGTAAGTCAAGGTCTGCGCAGCTGCACCGGTCACCAAACTGCCGGACACTAAACCACCGGTCACCAGACAGCCGGTCACCAGACAGCCGGTCACCAAACAGCTGGTCACTAAACAGCCGGTCACTAAAAGGCCGGTCACCAAACAGACAGTCACCAAATGGCCGGTCACTAAACAGGTGGTCACCAAACAACCATTAACCAAACAGACGGTCACTAAACAGCCGGTCACCAAACCGCAGGTCACTAAACAGCCGGTCACTAAACAGCCGGTCAACAAACAGCCGGTCACTAAACAGCCGGTCACTAAACAGCCGGTCAACAAACAGCCGGTCACCAAACAGCCGGTCACCAAACAGCCGGTCACGAAACAGCCGGTCACCAAACAGCCGGTCACTAAACAGCCGGTCACTAAACAGCCGGTCACCAAACAGCCAGTCACTAAACAGCCGGTCACCAAACAGCCGGTCACCAAACAGCCAGTCACTAAACAGCCGGTCACCAAACAGCCAGTCACTAAACAGCCGGTCACCAAACAGCCAATCACTAAACAGCCGGTCACCAAACAGCCAGACACAAAACGGCCAGGCACCAAACAGCTGGGCACCAAGCAGCCGGTCACCAAACAGCCAATCACTAAACAGCCGGTCACCAAACAGCCAGACACAAAACGGCCAGGCACCAAACAGCCGGTCACCAAACAGCCGGTCACGAAACAGCCGGTCACTAAACAGCCGGTCACCAAACAGCCAGTCACTAAACGGCCGGGCACCAGACAGCCGGTCACCAAACAGCCAATCACTAAACAGCCAGACACTTAGCAGCCAGACACAAAACGGCCAGGCACCAAACAGCCAGTCACTAAACAGCCGGTCACCAAACAGCCGGTCACCAAACAGCCGGTCACTAAACAGCCAGTCACCAAACAGCCAGTCACTAAACAGCCGGTCACTAAAAGGCCGGTCACTAAACAGGCAGTCACCAAAAGGCTGGTCACCAAACAACCATTCACCAAACAGCCGGTCACAAAACAGCCAGTCACCAAACAGCCGGTCACCAAACAGCCGGTCACTAAACAGCCGGTTACCAAAAAGGCCGGTCACTAAACAGCCAGTCACCAAACAGTCAGTCACCAAACCGCCAGTCACTAAACAGCCAGTCACCAAAAGCCAGTCACTAAACGGCCGGGCACCAGACAGCCGTTCACTTAACAGCCGGTCACCAAACAGCCAATCACTAAACAGCCAGTCACCAAACAGCCAGACACTTAGCAGCCAGACACTAAACGGCCAGGCACCAAACAGCCGGTCACTAACAGCCAATCACCAAACAGCCAGTCACTAAACAGCCAGTCACTAAACAGCCGGTCACTAAAAGGCCGGTCACTAAACAGGCAGTCCCCAAACAGCCAGTCACCAAAAGGCTGGTCACCAAACAGACAGTCACCAAATGGCCGGTCACTAAACAGGTGGTCACCAAACAGCTGGTCCCCAAACAACCATTCACCAAACAGCCAGTCACAAAACAGCCAGTCACCAAACAGCCGGTCACCAAACAGCCAGTCACCAAACAGCCGGTCATCAAACAGCCGGTCACTAAACAGCCGGTCACCAAACAGCCGGTCACCAAACAGCCGGTCACCAAACAGCCGGTCATCAAACAGCCGGTCACCAAACAGCCGGTCACCAAACAGCCGGTCACCAAACAGCCAGTCACCAAACAGCCAGTCACCAAACAGCCGGTCACTAAACAGCCAGTCACCAAAAGGTCGGTCACTAAACAGCCGGTTACCAAAAAGGCAGTCATCAAATGGCCGATGACTAAACAGGTGGTCACTAAACAGCCAGTCTCCAACCAACCATTCACCAAACAGTCAGTCACCAAACCGCCAGTCACTAAACAGCCAGTCACCAAACAGCCAATCACTAAACGGCCGGGCACCAGACAGCCGGTCACTTAACAGCCGGTCACCAAACAGCCGGTTACCAAACAGCCGGTGACCAAACCGCCATTCACCAAACAGCCGGTCACCAAACAGCCAGTTACCAAACAGCCGGTCACCAAACAGCCAGTTACCAAACAGCCGGTCACCAAACAGCTGGTCACCAAACAGCCGGTCACCAAACAGCCATTCACCAAACACCCGGTGACCAAACCGCCATCACCAAACAGCCGGTGACCAAACAGCCGGTCACCAAACAGCCGGTCACCAAACAGCCGGTGACCAAACAGCCGGTCACCAAACAGCCGGTCACCAAACAGCGGTCACCAAACAGCCGGTCACCAAACAGCCGGTTACCAAAAAGGCAGTCATCAAATGGCCGGTCACTAAACAGGTGGTCACTAAACAGCCGGTCCCCAAGCAACCATTCACCAAACAGTCGGTCATTAAACAGCCAGTCACCAAAAGGTTGGTCACTAAGCAGCCGGTCCCCAAATAGCCGGTCCCCAAACAGCCGGTCACCAAACAGATAGTCATCAAATGGCCGGTCACTAAATAGCTGGTGAACAAACAGTCAATCACCAAACAGCCGGTCTCGGTCACCAAAACCCAAAGACATTTGTGTAACCTGCAATTTTAAAGATACAAAATGGCTTAAAAAATACAAAGTTGAATCCGGTTGAATGTGAGTCACAAGATTAATGTCTTTGGGGGCAAGATGGATGATTGATTTTGACTTGGGACCAAAAATCTAAGCGGAGGTCAAGTCACCAGTTGTGACATCTCATCGTGGCTCCTCAATCTTGATGTCATAGATCCAGTTCAGCCCTACAGTACAGACCATGTCTTATAAAGGCAACCTCAATCCATGGGCATAGAGACCCCATAGTGGTGACCTCCCTACTGTGACCCATCTATATAGGCCAGAATGTATCAAAGGGCTTTTCTGATTATGGAAAAAGGTTGTGTTTGTTGCAATAAACCAAACTAACTTGAGCCTAAGTCAAGGTTGAGTCTCCTCCGCTGCTTCCACTGTCTGTTATTTTCTGCAGCGCTGATGTCACATTAACAGCGCTGCAGGTATATTCACCCTCCCCAAGTCTAGCACTGAGTCTCCTCTGCTGCTCCCGGTGTCCGTTATTGTCTGCAGTGCTGACATCAAACTAACAGTGCTGCAGCCAATAAGTGATCTCAGTAATGGCATGAGTCGGTCATAGCCACTGAGCTCACTTATTGGCTGCAGCACTGTTAGTGTGATGCCAGCACTGCAGACAATAACAGACACTGGGAGCAGCAGAGGAGACTCAGTGCTAGACTTGGGGAGGGTGAGTATACCTGCAGCGCTGTTAATGTGATTTTAGCACCGCTGACAATAACAGACTCCTGTAGTAGTGGCAGAGACTCAGTTTTGTAGTCAGGGAGGGTGAGTATAGCTGCAGCACTGTTTATTTGACATTAGCGCTGCAGACAAGAATAGACATTGGAAGCAGCGTAAGATGACTCAGCGCTGGACTTGGGGGAGGGGGTGAGTATATCTGCAGCTCTGTTAATGTGACATCAGCAATACAGGCAATGGAACGGTGTTGTCAGAGGCGGACACTAAATGCTGGACCGAGGGAGGATGAGTATAGCTGCAGCACTGTTAATGTGATGTCAGCACTGCAGACAATGACAGACACTGGGAGCAGCAGCAGAGACTCTGCTCTGGGCTCGGGGAGGGGAGTATGGCTGGATTTTAAACCAAACTGCAGCTTGGGAAATAAGAGTTTTCCAAAACTAGAAAATCTTTTAAATGTCAACGACTCTAAGACCAGGTGCAGGCGGCCATGTTTCATGGTTTGTGCATGAACCACAATGCCCGGACCGGCTGTTGGTCTGCTGACTTGAATAAATGCTGTTAATTCAGTCCAGGAAAATTGCAGTGGATCTGATTTAACAATCCACACATTGACCCTTGACCATGAACTACCGCCATCTACATCTGTGTTATCAGACCTAGGGTGTCCATGGACACATCACTGCTTTGCATCACTTCCGGTTCCGGTGAGATGTTCGGCTGGCCACAATTTGCCTTGTAGCATAAGTCCATTATTTAAGTTGTCTGTCCTGATGGAGTTGTAGAGGTGGAAATTGGAGCCCATCGAGGGCCCAAGGGTTTGTCTCCTGGGATTTCTGCATCTGCACGTCGTTCCTGGTCGTTGATGAGGATTTCTCTTGGTGAAGCTCCTTACTAGATTAGGTTGTGCCCTGTTCTAGTGGATGTGGTGCTGGCTGCTGACATTAGTGGTAACCATATTAGTTTTCCCACCTAGTTTTGTATCTCGGATTGTTTGACTTCCCCTCCGGTGGCTTTTCCCTTCTGGGTGTCTGTTCTTCCAATATTGGTATAAGTTTTATACCATCTGTACCTAATGTGGCACCCCAGGAGTCCGATTGCCACAATGGCATTGCTTCCCTCAGAGGGGTTGATGTTATGCCTGGAAGCAAGAAGGGGTCCCCTTGTCAGGTAACACCAGTATCCAACACTTGTCCTGACTCCAGACCAGAAGGGGGAGCTCTGAACCCAGTTTCAGGAAAGTTTCCCTATAAATTCTGGCCTGGGGGAGGGTTTAGTCAGTTCAGTACAGAGCAGTACTGAGGAAGACCAGTCTGATGTCCTGGGGACTGGAGCTGATGGAGCTCGTCCCATTACAGAGGAGAGCTAGTAAGACAGAGGACTCAAGGAGAACCTGGGGAGTGGAGCTGTGACCAAGCTCATTCTGGAGGAAAGCGCCAGAAGCTGGACGCCGGAGTCTGTGGTTGTTCGGGTACTAAAGTCCCGACAGCTAAATCCGGAGGACTGAGGAGTGCAAGTCCCCTGGCCCCGCTAAATACCCGACGGCACAGCAGCATAGCAGAGCCCGGAGCCGCCACCGAGGAGCAACACCTGCAATAGGCTCGAGCTGCCTGCCATACGGGTAGAGACTAAACACACAGGAAGAGGGCCGCAGCATACCTATAGGCAGCGAGGACCTAAGAGGACAGTGCAGAAGGAAGACCTCTAAACACACCTGGCAAGGTGGATCCCCAATGGCTTCCCGGCTATTTGGATCTCCATTACCACTCGTTACCAGTGGTCTACACCATCGACTACCAAGTAAAAGGTAAAGGAAACTCCAATCACTGTCTGGTCTTTACTCTCACCCTCAGTCCTGCACCCCAATAATTACTATCACCTCAAAAGACTACCCCGGTTGCTCTGGGGTTCCACTCTACCTGTGGGGGGGGGCGATACCATCCAGGCTGCCACTCCATCGGCCCCAGAGGTCCCACAGCAGCGCTGGTCACCCTGACCAGACTAACCACAGGTGGCGTCACAAACTTATCCATACTCCACTTGTACATATTCCCACTTATTACACGCCCAGGGTCACGGAATTGGCGTGACCTCCAAAGCAACCACCGGCCCAGTTACCGAGTACCCCACGGCCGTACATTGCACTAGTGTTTGTATCTACTTGGTCACAGTTAGCTTTTCCTCTTTTTCTTTCATGTAGGCCCCAGCACTTAGTGAGAGCAGGGACCGTCGCCCAGTTGTGGCCGCTGCTTAGGGCAGGGATAGAGAGTGTTTGGAGACTCGTTGCTGCACCTCTCCCCAACCGTGACACAATTGTTCTTCAGTGAACAGCATTACTACACTACTATAAATGCAATGTGGTCTCTGGGGGTCAAAGTATAAATATGGCTCTAGGATACAAGTAACACCATAGAGTTAGCTGAACCCACCAATGTCTACGGGATCCGCCAACAATCCAAGGTGTATAAGACTATCCTGACAGGACACAGGAGTGCTCAGCCCGAGCGGCTTTGTGCCGTGATGCTCCACTTTGTATAATAGAGGGGGGTCCCAAGAGGGTCCTCATAGGAATATGGATAGGGATTGCCATGATAGAAAATCCTCATTTAAATGCAATAAATCCTCCACTTGTCCAAATATAACCCAACACTTTCCTATATCTCTAAGCATATAGCTAAAGTCGTGTGATTAGTCAATGTCAATTACATACTTACAGGAAGGCGCTAATAGGTGCGACCTAGTGAATGCGCTGCCCTCGTTAATACTCATGAATATGTATCTCCGTCCTCCATACATTGAAACCCACAAGCAATAAACAACGATACCCGCACCAAGAACTAAAGAAATACAGTGAATCCTGGAGGGTTCACACATTGGTCCTGTCCCGTCCACCCCAAGACATTCACAAGGGAAACTGATGCCTTTAATTTGTATTAATAAAAGTAGATTTTTAGGGACGTCACAATCATCCGACGCTACACAAGAAAAGTCTACAGTACAAGCTTGTAACGCAGCGGAACACGGAAATCCAGATGTCATAACAGCACTTTCCCCCGGGGGTGGTAAACATTAGTTGGGATGTCTCAGAGATCAATGTCCCGCGAGCTCCGGCTTCATTTCTCACGTCCTGTGAATACAATATTCAGTTAATGGGATTCCAATTTGTTTCTAACTTCCCCCCCCAAGGTCATGTGGTTAGATTAGACCCAAACTGAACTTATTGGTTTCAACTTGGAGAAAGAAGAAGGATAAGAACAACCCCAAGAACACCAACCCAACCGTGCAGCATGGGGGTGGAAACATCATACTTTGGGGGTTGCTTTTCACAAAGGAGACAGGACGACTGCACTATATTGAAGGGAGGAGGATGGGGTCAAGTATCGCGAGATTTTAGCCAACAGCCTCCTTCACTCAGTAAGAGCATTGCAGATGGGTCGTGGCTGGGTGACAATGACCCGAAACACACAACCATTCATCTTAGTAATAAAAGTAGATTTTTAGGGATGTCACATATCATCCGCCGCTACACAAGAAAAGTCTACAAGTACAAGCTTGTAACGCAGCGGAACACGGAAATCCAGATGTCATAACAGCACTTTCCCCCGGGGGCGGTAAACATTTGTTGGAGATGTCAGAAAAGAGATTGAACCACCTCACATGCACCACATAGGGTTAATGGCACAAACATTAAGCAATTTAGAGTTTGATGTGGAAACATGAGTTAGAGGCATCGTCCATTTATTTCCTTCAGACTTTTGTCCGTCCGGGAGAAACCAATGTCCCGCGAGCCCCGGCTTCATCTCTGATGTTCGGTGAATACAATATTCAACCAATGGGATTCTCTGCTTTAGACTTTCCCATTTGTTTCTAATTTTTCCCAATTTGCAAAATCAGCTGTAAGGAGCAAAATTGCAAGAGTTGAGTTTCCCTGCGCTGCCCCCACAGGAGAAGTGAGGCATTACACATTAGATGGGCTGACACTCGGTCCTCCGCTCTTTGAGCTCCTGAATGAGGCTTAAAAGTTTTACCGTCAACTTCTTAAGTGGCTAAAATTGTAAAAACCCGACAAAGGCTCTGAAAAAAAAAACGAGTTGTGTTTTATTATCAATATTTAAAGTGCTAAAACAAGAGGACATTGGATGTTATTCCTTCCATGGGACGCGCTTTGATCCACTGGACCAAGGGTGTTTGGTATATTTTACTTTCTTAAAAATCAAACATGTGGCAATGTATCTGTTACACACTTATTCCAGATTTGGGCTTCAGTCTCCCCTCACCCGGTTCTGCTAAACTTGTTGTGCTCCTTATGGGTTATGCACATGGTCCAGCGTGCTCCCATGTGATCCTCTGCGTGGGCGTATATAGGGCCCTGCAAGACACACAACTTTCTCTTAGTATTAAGACTTCTTAGTGTTCATGTAAATGTCTACCTGCGCCTCCAGTGCTTCTTCTTTCCACTTTCCTGCCTGCCTGCAGTCTCCAGAATGCCCCATTCTACTACCTGCCTCCTGGTCTCCTGTCTGGCTGTGGCCTCCAGAGCTTCTACTACCTGCCTCCTGGTCTCCTGTTCTGGCTCCTGTCACTCCATTTACGGCATCTACTACCTGCCTCCTGGTCTCCTGTCTGGCTGTGGCCTCCAGAGCTTCTACTACCTGCCTCCTGGTCTCCTGTCTGGCTGTGGCCTCCATAGCATCTACTACCTGCCTCCAGGTCTCCTGTCTGGCTGTGGCCTCCAGTGCTTCTTCTTCTTCCCACTTTCCTGCCTGCCTGCAGTCTCCAGAGCTTCTACTACCTGCCTCCTGGTCTCCTGTCTGGCTGTGGCCTCCAGAGCTTCTACTACCTGCCTCCTGGTCTAATGTCTGTCTGTAGCCTCCAGTGCTTCTTCTTCCCACTTTCCAGTCTGCCTGCAGGCTCCAGACCTTCCAATACCTGCCTCCTGGTCTACTGTCTGGCTGTGGCCTCCAGTGCTTCTTCTTCCCACTTTCCTGTCTGCCTGCAGTCTCCAGAGCTTCTACTACCTGCCTCCTGGTCTCCTGTCTGGCTGTGGCCTCCAGAGCTTCTACTACCTGCCTCCTGGTCTACTGTCTGGCTGTGGCCTCTAGAGCTTCTACTACCTGCCTCCTGGTCCTCCTGTCTGCCTGTGGCCTCCAGTGCGTCTACTACCTGCTTCCTAAACTACAGGACAGTTTTCATGCAACTTGGTAAGAAGGCAACAACTGTTGGTGCAAATATTAGAGAATGGAGGAAACACAAGATGACTGTCAATCTTCCTTGGTTCCTTGGTCTCCTAATGGGATAAGGATGATTTTGAGAAAGGTCAGGAATCAGCCCAGAACTACACAGCAGAACCTGGTCACTTATCTTAGGAGAGCTGGGACCAAAGTCTCAAAGATAACCATTAGTAAACACACTACACCGTCATGGATTATATTCCTACTGGGCACACAAGGTCTCCCTGCTCATGCTACCACATGTCCAGGCATGTGCGAAATTTGCCATTGACCATCTGGATGATCCAGAGGAGGCACAGGAGAAGGTCATGTGGTCAGATCAGACCAAAACAGAACTTTTTGGTTTCACCTCCACTCGGTGCATTTGGAAAAAAGAAGAAGGATGAGAACAACCCCAATAACACCATACCAACCATAAAGCATGGGGGTGGAAACATCATACTTTGGGCGTGCTTTTCTGCAAAGAAGACCGGACGACTGCACTGTGTTGAAGGGAGGATGGATGCATCAATAATCTCGAGATTTTGGCCAACAATCTCCTTCCTTAGTTAAGAGCATTGAAGATGGGTCGTGGCTGGGACTTCCAGAAAATGACCCAAAACACACAGCCGGGGGAACTAAAGAGCAGCTCCAAAATGAAGCATTTCTAGGACCAGAGTATGCCAGTTGCCCAATGGGCTTAGAGTCCCTTTAACCCTGATGTATGTTTTCATCTATTACCCCCTGAGGAAGTAGATGAAACATACGTCGGGTTACAGGAGCTCTGCACCCATTGGCCACAGTGACATATAAACTATACTTTCTGGTAATAACCTTTTATATGCTATCACTGTTACTGTTTCCTTGTAACCTCTGTTCCTCTGTAGGGTGCACTTGCACCAAAGCCACATTGTTTGAGCAGTATATTGATGGGTTTTGCTTTCCTGTTATATTTATGTTCATTTGGCCTCAGGTTTTCAGTGTCCCTCCAGTGTGGGTTAGCACTGTATACCAGTATACCACGTATTAGCAGATTCTCAAACCTTGTATTATTCAGCTCCTTGTATGGGCCACAACGTGTCTCAATAGGTATCACCTGTGAGATAGCCTGCGTGCTATGGAGACGCGTTGTGGCCCATAGAAGGAGCGAATAATACAAGGTCTGAGAACCGGCTAATACGTTCCCTTTTGCTTTGTGCCTTAGCCTCATATAACTCCAGTTTCCATGTTCCCTTTGATTTATGGTATAATCCCTCTGTGGGGTCACTGGTGGAGCTGCTCTGGGTCGGGGCGTTGTTTAATTCCTCCTCCTTGAGGACCTGTGAAGCATCAGAACAACAATAACAGCTGAAGGACCTGTGGTGATGTCACAGGTGACTCGGGATCACCTGACCTCCTGGAATCACATGGAGTGAGGACTTCAGGCGGACCTCCTGCAGCTTCTGGGCGGGGGCTCCTCTGTGGTGATGTCACATGTGACTCGGATCACGTGACCTCCAGGAATCACAGGGACTGAGGCAGGACTTCAGGCCGGGCACCTCCTGCAGCTTCTGGGCGGGGGCTCCTCTGTGGTGATGTCACATGTGTCTCGGATCACCGTGACCTCCTGGAATCACATGGACTGAGGCAGGACTTCAGGCCGGGCACCTGCTGCAGCTTGTGGGCGGGGGCTCCTCTGCTGCCAGGCATACACCGGTGTCGTGCTCGACTGCACAACCCCCCGGGTGAGTGTCCAATTGTCGTGCAATCCTTTAACCCCTGAGACCACCAGGTTTCACACATTGCGCTCCTGTACCCTTGTTTACAAATGTATGTAAGCACAGTGGCATTAATACCGCTATATACATGAACAAACATTATTATCATTTCCTCACGTATATTCTGTATTTATGTATTTCCTTGTGTTGGTTATCAGTCATCTTTTCTCCTATGTTTTCAGTAGTGACTCTTTGCCTTCTCCCTATTGGTTCCTGGGGATCGGCTTGGTTTTGGATTCCTCATTCTATAAGGTGACGTCTATTTAAATTAAGAACTTACTTTTTTTATTACAAAGTTAAATCCTCCTGTCGATCCCCTGAGAACCTGTGAAGTCTCCAGAGAAGATACATTGTAACGAGTCAGCGATGAGGTGATGATTGTCCTGCTGAGTCAGAACCACCGGACTGTGATACACCATATCAGAGGCCGCTGTGATCTTCATTATGGGCCATATATACCATCGTAGAGTAACTATGTACATTTTATACTTTGTATATATCTTCTGATAATTTGTTAATACTCATGAGGGGTTAATGATTTTTTTTTATATAATATATTATGTGTATTGGTACCCCAGCAGCACATTATTTTGGATACCCAACACTATAATGTAACAAGTCATTAATAATATACAATGTCTCATCACCATTAGCTGCAGTCCACAATTACGCTTTACACCAATTATGACGGGAAGGTAATTCTGCCAACCTAACTAGATCCGCTCAACATTCAGGGGCCAAATTGGTCACTATCCAGTTATTTTGCAAGAGCTTAAAAAAATCCCTCTGCATCACACATCATCATTATAGGTAAATCCAGGCCCGTTCTTATAGCTTTGGTGTTTTTAATTCTTGAGTAACTGAGCCAACATTTGTCATGTGAGTCATTGTAAACATGGATTTTTAAGGATTTTTGATACAATTGGAAATATTTGTGCATATTAGGAATAAATATTCCAATATTGAAATGGTAGAGGAGGTGAGGGTGGATGGGACCCTTGAAGGTAATGGTGGCTGGGACCCGAGGAGGTGAGGGTGGCTGGGTACCGAGGAGGTGAGGGTGGCTGGGACCCGATAAGGTGAGGGTGGCTGGGACCCGAGAAGGTGAGGATGGCTGGGACCCGAGAAGGTGAGGGTGGCTGGGACCCGAGAAGGTGAGGGTGGATGGGACCCGAGAAGGTGAGGGTGGCTGGGACCCGAGGAGGTGAGGGTGGCTGGGACCCGAGAAGGTGAGGGTGGCTGGGACCCGAGAAGGTGAGGGTGGCTGGGACCCGAGAAGGTGAGGGTGGCTGGGATCCGAGAAGGTGAGGGTGGCTGGGACCCGAGGAGGTGAGGATGGCTGGGACCCGAGGAGGTGAGGATGGCTGGGACCCGAGAAGGTGAGGGTGGCTGGGATCCGAGAAGGTGAGGGTGGCTGGGACCCGAGAAGGTGAGGGTGGCTGGGACCCGAGGAGGTGAGGATGGCTGGGACCCAAGAAGGTGAGGGTGGCTGGGATCCGAGAAGGTGAGGGTGGCTGGGACCTGAGGAGGTGAGGGTGGCTCGGATCCGAGAAGGTGAGGGTGGCTGGGACCCGAGGAGGTGAGGACGGCTGAGACCCGAGGAGGTAAGGGTGGCTGGGACTTGAGGCGGCAACAATCATGCTATCATGGATAACTAGAGGAGGAAGACCTGTGTGTCACGGGGTGGCACAGCTGTAAGGGAATCACGTAGCAGGATGGTAAGATGGGCTAAGGGCTTTCAGAGAGGCTAATATGACACTTTGACTGTGGGCCCCTGGCTCACCCTGCTCCCAGAGGTACCTCAGAAGGTGAGGAGGTCTGGATCACCACCCTTGCCCCATGCTCCAGATAAACCCTAGGCTAAAAGCCCCTACCTCCACCCACAGACCAGGAAACAGCAACTTCCCCAAGGAAGGTAAACTCCAGGAACGATCAGTAAGAAGGCATCAGAACACATTGCACTACGTCCTAACAGCACACATGATCAAGGCAGAGTAAACTCTATCTGTGACACCTGGTGGAAGGAAGTGGAATTACTTAAAGGCTGAGAGAGTGCAGAACAGAATACTCTGACACACCCCTCCACCTACACAGGGACCAGCAGAGCCGCACACCAATGCAACAGCATCTGCAGATTAACACTCAATGTGCCAAAGGAAATTAACTCAGATGTCAACCACAGCAGCAAAGCAGTCAACATGTGACTCTGTGAAGACTCAGACATCAAGCTTGGATTTCTGAAAGGGACATTTCACCGGATCCAGAAAGAGGACAGCAGCGATCCAATGGCTGGATATCCTTAAGGGCAGAAATATCCAGGAAGGATGGGAAGTTTAGAAAGACGAGATTCTCAAAGCACAACACAATCATTAACAATCCCTAAAAAAGGGAAGAACAGGAAGCATTTATGCAAATCAGGATGGATGAACACGGAACTTAAACTCCTGCTAAAAAGGAAGAAATAAATGTTTATCAAATGGAAAGAGGGAGGCATACGGTATCTAGAGAAGAATATAATGCGGTCTGCCGAGCCTGCAGGGCATCAGATTAGCTAAAGATGATGATGAATTAAGGCTTGCAGGAGACGTGAAATGCAATAAAAAAGGATTTGGGGGTATGTCAAAAGTAAAAGAAAAGTCAAAGATTCTATAGGATGTTTTCAGAAAGAAAATAGTGAAGTAGTAACAAATTACATTGAGAAGGTCACATTTTTAATTTCTTATTTTGCATCTGTTTTTCTCTCTGAAAGTAAATGTAACATCAACTGACCTTCACTGTACTATTAAAGGAATAGAAGAATCCAGGCTATCTATACACAGAGAGATAGTAAGGGAATACTTAGCTAACATAAATTAACTCAGGTCTCCAGGTCCAGATGAATTACACCCCAGAGAGATAGCAGAGGACATATTTGAATTAATCTCCATAATCCTTGAAAATTATTGGAGAACAGGAGAAGTCCCAGAGAACTGGAGAAGAACAAATGTTGTCCCCATCTTCAAAAAGAGGAAGAAGGTGGATCCAGGGAACTATAGGCCTGTGAGCCTGACTTCTATACCAGGAAACATCTTTGAACAAATTATTAAACAACATTTATGGAAGTACCTGGATAAGAATGAAGTGATTAACCAGAACCAGCATGAGTTTATAACTAATAAGTCATTTCAGTCTAACTTAATTTCCTTCTATGACAGAATCACTGACTGGGTGGATATAGTACATCTTGATTTCAGCATGCATTTGACAACATATCTCATACCATCATTATTGATAGAATGACCAAGTGTGGAGTGGACAAGGCAACTGTTAGGTGGATTCATCACTGATCAGTGATTGGACTCACAGTGATCATAAATGGCTGCACATCCAGATAGAGAATGTCTCCAGTGGGGGCCACAGGGCTCTGTCCGGGGCCCAGTGCTGTTCAACATCTTTATCAATAATTTAGATGAAGGTATTGAGGGTAAACTGATTATATTTGCTGATGACACAAAGCTCGGAGGGATAATAGCTAATACTAGAGAAGAGAGAGGAGTCAGAAAGATCTAAACAACCCGGAACAGAGAACCATCATATTCCGCAGTGTTTTACAATACAGTGATATACAAACAGTCATAGGTAACAATTAAAAATCGGCTTATACACGAGTATATACGGTAGCCCCAGCTGTATACAGCCCCCCCCCTGTGGTATCCAGGGCCCCCTTGCTGCACACCTGTAAAGTAAGATGTCAGTATACTTATCGCTGCCACCGCCGCCGCTCCGCTGCTCGGTCACCGCGCTGCTCCGGGTCTTCATGCTTCCTTCTCCGGCGCACAGGAAATGACGTCATTGTTCGAGCGCCGGAGAAGGAAGCATGAAGACCCGGAGCAGCGCGGTGACCGAGCAGCGGAGCGGCGGTGGTGGCAGCGATAAGTATACTGACATCTTACTTTACAGGTGTGCAGCAAGGGGGGCCCTGGATACCACGGGGGGGCTGTATACAGCTGAGGCTGCTGTATACAGCTGGGGCCCCTGTATACTACTGATGGGGGGAAGGTCTGTATACCTCTGGGGCTGCAGCTGTATATACCCCCTGGGGCTGCTGCTGTATATACCCCCTGGGGCTGCTGCTGTATATACCCCCTGGGGCTGCTGCTGTATATACCCCCTGGGACTGCTGCTGTATATACCCCCTGGGGCTGCTGCTGTATATACCCCCTGGGGCTGCTGCTGTATATACCCCTGGGGCTGCTGCTGTATATACCCCTGGGGCTGCTGTATACTACTACTGGGGCTGCTGTATACTACCACTGGGGCTTCTGTATACTACTACTGGGGCTGCTGTATACTACTACTGGGGCTGTTGTATACTACCACTGGGGCTGCTGTATACTACCACTGGGGCTTCTGTATACTACTACTGGGGCTGCTGCTGTATATACCACTGAGGCTGCTGTATACTACTACTGGGGCTGCTGTATACTACCTCTGGGGCTTCTGTATACTACCACTGGGGCTGCTGTATATACTTCTGGGGCTGCTGTATATACTTCTGGGGCTGCTGTATATACCTCTGGGGCTGCTGTATACTACCACTGGGGCTGCTGCTGTATATACCACTGGGAAGGCCTGTATACCACACTGTTGGGGGCTGTATACCTGTGCTGGGGTCCACCCTCAGTTTATACACGAGTCAATAGGTTTTCCCACATTTTGGGGGCAAAAGTAGGGGGGTCGGCTTATACACGAGTATATACGGTAATTAAAGCAGAGAAACAATGTAAAAAATACAGTAAGTAATTAAAGTAGAGAATCAATGTAAAAAATCCAATACACTAAGCAGAGAATCAGTGTAAAACGTTCAATAAATAAAGCAGAGAAACAATGTAAAAAATACAGTCCAGTAATTAGGTGCAATAAGCATAGAATCAGTGTAAAAAGTACAATACAATAATTAAAGCAGAAATAAAGGTGACCCTGCTCAAAAGAGCTTACAATCTACAAAGGGATAGGGGTTACACAAAGTACAGGGGCTTATTACACTGATGGTCCAGGCATCCAGAGGAAAAGGGGGATATCAATAAAGTGACATGAATGGTCACCAGACAATCTGTGTAGAGGCTTTTGGGTTTGGTGGAGTGTGAAGAAGAGTTATGTCCAGAGAGATAGTGAATGGGCTATGTACAGTACAGAGGATTTCTATTAGGGAGTATGATAGGCCGCCTTAAAAAGAAGTGTTTTTAGGGAGCGTCTGAAGCTATGCAAGTTGTGGATGGTCCTGAGTTCTTGGGGTAGAGCATTCCAGAGAATTGTTGCAGCTCTGGAGAAGTCTTAGAGCCAGGAGTGGGAGGATCGGATTAGTGCAGATGTCAGTCGAAGGTCATTTGTAGAACGTAGACAGCGGGTGGGGTGATAGACAGAGATGAGCCCCCAATTGTTGCAAATGAGTCTTTTTCTATGGATCAAAGGGTCTTTTGGGGCCCCCTGAGCTCCAGGGCCCGGGTGAGAGTACAGCCCCTGCACCTGTTGTAGTTACACCCCTCTATGGATATAATAATGAGTAAGAAAAAACTTTCTAAAAAGTTTTCTTTTGGATATTTTTTAGCAAATAGAAAAATCTCCGTCAACAGACTGAACGGAAACTAAAACTTGTCGCCAACTGAAGCCAAACACTGATACAAAAAGTAGCGGAACAGTAACTTTTCTTCCTAAATGTTCCCACTGTGCCGAGAAATCAGTTTACAGCTCCACACACAAGTGTCAGCGTCTTATAAGGTTTAATGATAAATAATAAAACTGAAGGACTTGTCTGAAAACTTTCCCAGTGACTTGATGTAAGATGTAGGTATCGGGCCCCGGAGCGCTTGTGTGACAGCAGAAGCTGCACAGTAATGACATGTAATCCCACACTTGGGCGGCATCTGAATCGCGATCTCCAGCTGGAGGATCTGCACGGCTCAGCGTGTCACCTCCTATTTCCGTTCGCTGTCACTCCCCGCTCACTCCATGGCTCAGTCACATTTCTATTCTTTGCCACCAATCTTCCGGCTCCGGCTGTGACGGACAGTCACTTCATACAATGTGCCGGAACCTATGAAGAACCCGACTAAACCATCAGCCGCACCGAGCAGCATCACGGGGAGAAGCTGAGGATTCAGTGTAACAAACTCACTCCGCGCTTAGAGGAAGAGGAAACTTTTTGCAAAGTTTAAGTTGTGCATTTTCGGAGCCGTCAGAGACGTTTTGTTTTCAGCTTCTGTCATTTAAACTTGATGTCGGAGGGAGAAAACAGCTGAATTGTGGACGATCGTAAAACGTTCCATTGTGAGTCTTACTGCAGGATAATACGTGTTTTTTGGATTATAAAACACACTTTTTCCACCCCAAATTACAGGGGGAAGGGACATGGGGGCGTCTTAAAATCTGAATACTGAATTCTTTTTTTAAACTCACCGAGGGTGGAGCGAAGGTGCAGGAGGCCGGGTCCACAGAGGATGTGGGCAGTGGGACAAAGCTGAGGGACCCGAGCTGCAGCGGTGTGCAGTGGCGGCCATCATCCATGTTCCACGTTCCTGCAGGTATAGGCAAGCTGTGGCTCTGCCTCTACCACCCAAGACTTCCAGATTGACTTCACCCCTACTGCCCAAGACTTCCAGATTGACTTGGCCTCTACTTCCCAAGACTTCCAGACTTGGCCTCTACTGCCCAAGACTTCCAGATTGACTTGGCCACTACTGACAAGAACTTCCAAATTGACTTGGCCTCTACTGCCCAAGACTTCCAGATTGACTCGGCCTCTACTGCCTAAGACTTTCAGATTGACTCGGCCTCTACTGCCCAAGACTTCCAGATTGACTCGGCCTCTACTGCCCAAGACTTCCAGATTGACTTGGCCTCTACTTCCCAAGACTTCCAGACTTGGCCTCTACTGCCCAAGACTTCCAGATTGACTTGGCCTCTACTGACAAGAACTTCCAAATTGACTTGGCCTCTACTGCCTAAGACTTCCAGATTGACTCGGCCTCTACTGCCTAAGACTTCCAGATTGACTCGGCCTCTACTGCCCAAGACTTCCAGATTTACTTGGCCTTACTGACAAGGACATCCAGAAAATGGCTGCAGATCTCAATCTGCGCATGATCTGCCTCTGCAGCCATTTTCTGAAAGTCTTGCCTATGCCTTCAGGAACCACCATCACACACCACTGTGACCCCTTCACAGCTCCGGCCCCTCAGCTTTAACCCACTGCCCACATCCTGCATGGACCCTGCCTCTTGCACCCTTGCTCCACCACTGCAACCCCCCTCGGTAAGCCATTGACTCTGATCTCTCCTTCACCCCATATATACAATCTCTCGCCCGCTCTTGCCACTTGCACCTGAAGAACATTTCTAGAATTCGCCTCTTTCTTACCTTGGAAACCAAAAAAAACCTCACTGTGGCCCTGATCCATTCCCGCCTTAACTATTGTAATTCTCTATTAATTGGCCTCCCAAATACTAGACTCTCCCCTCTCCGGTCCATCCTTAAAGGGATCCTGTCACCCCCAAAACGCCTCCTAAGCTATTAAAACATGTCCCTACAGCATATTAACACTATTCCCACACTCAGAAATGCATGAAGTAAAAAAGTAGAAAAAGGTTATTGAACTTACTCATTAGCCATGTTAATGAGCGGTGGCTATATTCGTTAGTCACCCAGGCGAGCTCTCTGCCTTAATAGGCGTGATCTTGAACACAGATTCTAATCAGCGCCTCCCCGCTCTCCTCTGTGCTGGCGGGGCTGTAATGCGGCTGTAATGACGCATATCGCATCATTTCCGGCATCAGGTGACGTGTGTACACCCGCGCCACTCTGTTATGCTTCAAGCACCGCATTGCACATGCGTGCTGGAGGCATAACAGAGTGGCGCAAGCAGGATACAAAAAGGGAACCAAGGAGTATTTCTGGCAACTAGCAGCAACAGACTGAAGATACAAAGAGGGTGCAGTACCTCCTAATTAGTTGAAGCCAGGAGTTAATGACCCCAGCTTGGCAGCCATACATAGACATCCACACAGTCAGGTTGCTCTATCACCAGCCCGACCTCCGGAGTGAACACTGCGGCTCCTGGTGGCAGAAGCAGAGGTCGCAGGAGGAGACTCTTGGGATGTGACAGTCGGGCATGTGGGGGACTGGAACATCGGTGCTACACACAGTTTTGTCTGAGATATCTTCTCTGCAGAGAATGTATTCACCTTATTCATAGACTTGCTCAATTTACTTATACATGTGAAGAGGGGAGGAAGCTGCTGCCAGATGTGTTTCTTATCGGAACAAAGAAGTGGGCATGTTGAATTCCGACATGTGCAATCCTTTATTCTACCATCATCTGTCATTGAGTGATGGTCATGAGAAGCCCATTCACATATCAGTAGGTCTGAACATATTATAGGCCAGTGCTCTCCTGAAGATTGATCATTCGGGCTGGCAGATTGGTCGAATCACTGATCCAAACTATGTATCCTGCTCTACAATCATACTGGTAGAAGCAGCTTTGCCTGAGGAGTGCACTGACACTGCGCCCGGTTGGGTCAAACATTCTTCTAACTAGCTTTAGAGCAGTGCTTACAAGCTCATTAGCAAATACCTTGTAAGCACACCCTTCTTGCCTAGGAAAATAGCCACCTCTGACAGATTGAAGAGGTCGCCATTAACTTAGGCAACAAAGTATAGAATATAAAATCTCTCCATTCTTGAGAACAAGGAGAACTTTTAATAATGGGCAGATTCTAAACTTGCTTATATTTACCAGACTTGCTTATTTTTACCAGACTTGCTTATTTTTACCAGACTTGCTTACTTTTACCAGACTTGCTTATTTTTACCAGACTTGCTTACTTTTACCAGACTTGCTTATTTTTACCAGACTTGCCTACTTTTACAAGACTTGCTTATATTTACCAGACTTGCTTATTTTTACCAGACTTGCTTATATTTACCAGACTTGCTTATTTTTACCAGACTTGCTTATTTTTACCAGACTTGCTTATATTTACTAGACTTGCTTACTTTTACCAGACTTGCTTATTTTTACCAGACTTGCTTATATTTACCAGACTTGCTTACTTTTACCAGACTTGCTTATTCTTACCAGACTTGCTTATATTTACTAGACTTGCTTACTTTTACCAGACTTGCTTATTTTTACCAGACTTGCTTATATTTACTAGACTTGCTTGTTTTTACCAGACTTGCTTATATTTACTAGACTTGCTTGTTTTTACCAGACTTGCTTATTTTTACCAGACTTGCTTGTTTTTACCAGACTTGCTTGTTTTCAAACTTTGCATTTATTTTCTATTTATGGTGTAAGAAAACTCCTTTAATCATGTTTTCTGGATAGTCTACACCTGATGGTAAAAGGAGGCCAGCAAGTGAGGCGACGATTCATTTCTCCTCTCAGGACACCAAATGATTCCTCCCTCAATTCTCCCAAATGAAATGAGCCAGCTGTAGATGTGCGCACCATTATTTTGAGCCTTTTCATTAAGGGACGCGCCGTTCTGTCATCGATAGAATCTTAATTGAAAGTATGATTGCTGGAAAAGGCTCAGAAGGACGGGAATTATTAAACCTCAGTCTTGACACTACATTAAACAATTAATTGAAGGAAACGCAACCCCTGCTATCTCTCACGTGAAGCCGACTTACTTCTTTGTACCCAGCCAGAAATTAAAATAGCGAGAGCAGGGTGGGGGGCAGGAGGCGCGGGCGTCTGTAATAGGAGATATTCCGCCAGGCAGCTCATGATCATTAAATGGAAAAATTATCAGCTAAAAAGTCGGATTTTTTTTCTATTTCAGGTAATGCACAGAGAAGCACTCAAGCAAATATACATTTACATAAAGTGTATTCCAAGAGCGGCTGATGAACTTGTGAACCGCTAATTGTTCCTGCCGCGCCGAAACAGGGTTCAGTACGTGTACGAAAAAACACCGGCTAATTTATAGACCTTCAATAGCGAATTCTCCCTTATCGCAGTTAACAATATCATATTGGTTTTACTGTTGTTAATTATACACATGAATACAGCGCCGGTTCCTATTGATTGTATAGCGAGCGATCGAACAGGAGAATAGTCACTCTGCGGAACTTTACTGCCCAAGTCGACTTTCCACAGACGGCGTGAATATGGTCACTGAATACTGCAGGCACGCCGTCATCCCCAAATGTGTTGGGAACCTTGAAATTGTTCCAGAAAAGGAAGTATATTCTCACAATTCCCTATGTTTTGTTATGCACAGTATGAGGTAGCGCTTACTGAGTGTGTTGGGGGACACTCGCTTACTGTGCAATTCAAGCACACATACACAGTTTTTTATAAAAGATAGTCCATCGGTTTATTATAATCATAAACCGCTACTCTGGTTATGTAGCTGATAACCACAACAACAGTCCACATGAAGAGTATATAACATATAGTCCTTCACAATTATCACCTGACTTCAGCACACAATTATCCCACTCAGGGTTTACCTGCTCTAGCAGCTTAGCAGAGTTCATACTGGCTACTGCCAAACTTGCCATCCAGGAGGTCGCACACAGGGATCACCCACCAGGTCCTTGGACTAGATCCGTATCGGCACCTATTGGAATTAGAGGAGCTCTAGTCAGCTCCACTTTTAGCCCTGTTTGTCACCTGCCATGTGGTTCAAACAGGAAGTGCAGGACCTTGCTTGCATAACGGTCATGTGATCAGGAAAGAGTCACATTATAACAGATGGGACACACCTATAGGTAGGTATGTGGATGGGCATTCCCACTCATCACTTCCTGACCATCATTAAATCCAGTTCATATCATATAAAGGCTTGTGGAACAATAAGTCCCAGCAAATACCCTGGATTCAGATCATAGCGGACCTCTGTGTGTGCGATACACACCTGTCATGCACAATACTGCTGGTATACCTCATGCTTATTTACTTTGTGTGTATTGAAACAACACAAAAACATCTAAGAAAAAAAAGGCAAATTGGACAGAATTTCATAGGATAAAACAAAGTGTCCCAGACACAATTTTTGTCCCCCTGCACTTAATATTTGGAATAAATCCTGCAGTCAGTCGCCTCTTGTAACCTCCACAAGCCTCTTCTCCTGGAGTTTCTCCTCTTCTTTATAATCTGCTCCCTGTCTCTCATCTTCTTTCTTTTCTCTGACCTCTCCCATATGTGACTGTAGGTCCTGTGCTCTTTTCTCTGACCTCTCCCATATGTGACTGTAGGTCCTGTGCTCTTTTCTCTGACCTCCCCCATATGTGACTGTAGGTCCTGTGCTCTTTTCTCTGACCTCCCCCATATGTGACTGTAGGTCCTGTGCTCTTTTCTCTGACCTCCCCCATATGTGACTGTAGGTCCTGTGCTCTTTCCTCTGACCTCCCCATATGTGACTGTAGGTCTTGTGCTCTTTTCTCTGACCTCCCCCATATGTGACTGTAGGTCCTGTGATCTTTCCTCTGACCTCCACCATATGTGACTGTAGGTCCTGTGCTCTTTCCTCTGACCTCCCCATATGTGACTGTAGGTCTTGTGCTCTTTTCTCTGACCTCCCCCATATATGACTGTAGGTCCTATGCTCTTTTCTCTGACCTCCCCCATATGTGACTGTAGGTCTTGTGCTCTTTTCTCTGACTCCCCATATGTGACTGTAGATCCTGTGCTCTTTTCTCTGACCTCCCCCATATGTGACTGTAGGTCCTGTGCTCTTTTCTCTGACCTCCCCATATGTGACTGTAAGTCCTGTGCTCTTTTCTCTGACCTCCCCATATGTGACTGTAGGTCCTGTGCTCTTTTCTCTGACCTCCCCATATGTGACTGTAGGTCCTGTGCTCTTTTCTCTGACCTCCCCATATGTGACTGTAGGTCCTGTGCTCTTTTCTCTGACCTCCCCATATGTGACTGTAAGTCCTGTGCTCTTTTCTCTGTCCTCCCCATATGTGACTGTAGGTCCTGTGCTCTTTTCTCTGACCTCCCCATATGTGACTATAGGTCCTGTGCCTCATTCTGTTTTCGATAAACAGTAGAATGATTCACTTTACCAAAATTCTCTATCTTGTCTCATCTGTCCACAAGACGCTTTCCCAGAAGGACATTTTGGCTTTTTTTAGTCTCTGTGTCAGCAGTGGGTCCTCCTGGGTCTCCTCCATAGCGTTTCATGTCATTCACATGTGGACGGAGAGTTTGCACTGACACTGATGCCCCCTGAACCTGCAGGACGGCTTAAATTTCTTTGGATCTTGATTGGGGCCAATCCACCATCCGCACTATCCTGCAATACGCCCTTTCATCAATTTTTCTCTGCCGACCACATCCAGGGAGATTAGCTACAGTGCCATGGGTTGTAAACCTCTCGATTATGTTGCGCACTGTGGACAAAGGAACACCAAGATCAATAGAGATAGACTTGTAACCTTGAGATTGTTCATATATTTCCACAATTTTGGTTCTCGCGTCTTCAGACCGTTCTCTTCCCTTTCTGTTCTCCATGCTTAGTGCGGCACACAGACACACAATGCATAGATTGAGACAACTTCTCCCCTTTTTATCTGGTTTCAGGTGTGATATCCATATTGCCCACTAATGTTACTTGCCACAGGTAATTGTGAATGAGCGTCACATGCTGGAAACAAAGTTGTTTACCCACAATTTTGGAAAGGTGCCAACTATTTTGTCCAATTTGATTATTTTTCTCTGTTTTTTTCTGTTGTCCCAATAATCACAGAGGAAATAAATGTGTGTATAAGAAAATGTGTAACTGCAATAATTTTCTGGGAGAAATACTTCATTTTCTGGAACAATTTCAAGATACTAACCCTTTCGGCCATGGCTGTACAGCATGTACTCCCCTCTGGTCCTTCAGGAGTTAAGACAAGCCCCTTGACGGCCTTTTAGGGAGCCAGGTCCGAGGTGGTGGCTGTTAGTTGTGTGGCTAGGGACTTTAGTCTGTACAGGGACCAGTTGGGTGCGGCCGCGCCTTAAGCTTTCCATTACCCGAGTGTGTGAGTGATTAATATTCATAACAGCACTATGTAGATGCCGGGTAAAGGTGAGCTCGGCACTTGGCAGCCCCATAGGGAATGAATAGAGCGACAGTTGACAATATACACTGCTGCTCCGTTCTAACGGGGAAAAATGGGCCCTATTCTGTTGATTGGTGCATGTCCTGGAAGTCAGAACGCCACCCGCCAATGAACATTTCTTTATCCAGAGGATAAGTAATAATGTGTGTTCTCAGACTAACTCCTATAAAGGAGTCATCTCACTAGAGACAACATCAATAGGATTTTCCATAATTGTCTAACAGATGATGGTCATAAAAGTGTCGGAGCATGTGCTAGCCCAAACCATTTACTGGTCGTTGAACGCTCTCCAGGATGGAGGATAGGCAGAGGTGGACTGGCCCAGGTGGCAGGAGGGCAAGTGCCCCCTGGGCTGGTGGTATAGCCCTCATCTAGGGCCGTCCCCCCCCACAAAAATGGGCCGGCGGCAGACGCGGTGCCTTGCGGCCAGCGCAGTGATACCGCAGGACAGTGAGTGACTCTGACAGCACCCCCCCCCTTGTCCACCGAAAAAACTCTGACAGCACTTCCCCCCCTGGTCCATTGAAAGACTCTGACTGCACCCTCCCCAGGCAAATCTCCCCCCCCTCTCACCTACGGGCTGGCAGACCAAACTGCCACCTAGATTTAGGGTCGCCAGCCAGCCCCTGAGGGGACCCCATTCTGGAGATAGATGGGGCACCCAGAGTGAAACGTGCTCCTATCCCTATTAGCCATTCATGCCATATTGTAACCAATCTGTCATATGCCACACCGGGCATAGGGGGACACCCAGTGCAGGACAGCAAGGAGGGAAAAGGAGTCCCTGCGCTAAGGGCAAAGGGGAGATGGTGACCCCTAGAAACACTAGCGCTGACACCCGGCTCCCCTAACAACCCTACACAGTCTCCACAACTGTCGCCGAGCAGGATACCTATTCCCTGTCTGTTCCTCAATTAAGACTACTTACTGACGTCACTAGAATTATCTCTTTGGCACCTTTTCTGTGATAAATACAAATCTGTCCAGTGTACTCTTGATGTTCCCTGAGGAAGGAGCTCGGCACGTGGCTCCGAAACGCATTGGAAATAAACCTCTACTACCAGTACTCAGACGTCCAGTGTCGTTGGTGTATTTTCCTCTCTGGCAGCAGCGCGGACATTAAGGTACTTCGTCCAAAATACCTGATACTTAGGGTCAGACACGGTGGACACTGGTCAACCCAGCTAACAACAAATGAAAACACCAAGAAGACAAACAAAGGGGAGAGGGAGAAACACTTAGCTGAAAGGAGACAAAAACAGCAAACTACACCAGAAGTCCACGATGCACTGCTGAGCCAGGAAGCAACACCAACTCCAAACACGCTAACACCAGCAATGCATCATGGGAGCCAAGGGGTATAAATAGAGACAGCTGAAAGGTCGGCAGGTAAGAGACCTGCTGGATCCTAGTGACCTCCAGCTATCACCAAGATTTTGGCTGTTTGGCCAGACGCTGCGACCTTCTGCGAGTGGCCCCAGCTGCCTCGTCCGTGGCTCCTGATACACAAGTGACTCCAGTCTGCCATAAATGTTTCTTGTAGTAAAACCCCTTTAACGCAGGATAGCCTAAAAACGTAGGAATGAGTAGCCTAAAATAGCTCTTTATCTTCAATCATTTTAGTGGCTTAAAATCTCAATTTTTCTCTCCCTCGATGGAATAAAGAAAAATCTTCCTGTTTTTGTATCTACACAATAGAGATGTCCTGTTGGGGATTTATCTTTCTAATGTATATATAAAATACTTTATATCCCCGGCATCACCTACAAGAATCTTCCCCTCTCCCTTTTACCGAGCCGAACACTAAAAATACATATATATTTTCATTTGAAATATTAGTTTAATAAGACATGAGAATAATATTAGGGATACAATTGAGGTTCATTCATTATTGATAGGAGCAGCGTGATTTAAAGGACGCATTGGTAACGAAACAGCGTCTCACTCCTTATATATTAAAAGCAGAAAATACAGCGTACGCCTGGAGAGCGTGTCCGCTGATCGGGGATGATGTGATTTAACATACGCACTTTATCAAGGCCGGCCTGCTTCATGGAGGAAATTGTGTCTTTTATGTAGAGATATAAATAAGCGAAGCTCATAGCAACTTTAAATTACTTCTAATGTGCTTTACTTATGCTCCCTCAAGAACAATACATGACAATAGCGGGGATATTCGCAGTAATAACACTGGAGCTTTTAGAATTCTTTAGTAGTATTGCGGTAATGTTTTGTCGCTGTCAGAAAAGCCGCCGCCATGAATTGACAGACGCTGATTTCCAGCTCAGGATTGTTTGGTTCACGAATGGACTGGAACCGTGGATACAACCGTGCAAAGAAGGAAGATGTGAGCCTGAAAAGACAATGTCTGGTAATTACTAGAATAGAAAGTTCACATAGAACCCCCCCATATCAAAAAAAATGCAAGATTATTTGATTGCAAATTCTTAAAGGAACTGTCCACTTTGTTATTATTTGCACATGATTTTATACAAGTATTACAGGGTCTTCTCCTTCCTCAACTGCACAGTTCTCCTCTCAAAAGGCCAATGATACAGGAGGTAAATATTATTATTATTATTATTATTATTATTATATAGGAGGTGATAGAGGAGGTGATACAGGAGGTGATAGAGGAGGTGATAGAAGAGGTGATAGTGGAGGTGATAGAGGAGGTGATAGAGGAGGTGATAGAGGAGGTGATAGAGGAGGTGATAGACGAGGTAATATACGAGGTGATAGAGGAGGTGATACAGGAGGTGATAGAGAAGGTGATAGAGGAGGTGATACAGGAGGTGAATGAGGAGGTGATAGGGGAGGTGATAGAGGAGATGATAGAGGAGGTGATAGAGGAGGTGATAGACGAGGTAATATACGAGGTGATAGAGGAGGTGATACAGGAGGTGATAGAGAAGGTGATGCAGGAGGTGAATGAGGAGGTGATAGAGGAGGTGATAGAGGAGGTGATAGACGAGGTAATATATGAGGTGATAGAGGAGGTGATACAGGAGGTGATAGAGGAGGTGATGCAGGAGGTGAATGAGGAGGTGATAGAGGAGGTGATAGAGGAGGTGATAGAGGAGGTGATAGAGGAGGTGATAGAAGAGGTGATACAGGAGGTGATAGAGGAGGTGATAGAGGAGGTGATGCAGGAGGTGAATGAGGAGGTGATAGAGGAGGTGATAGGGGAGGTGATAGAGGAGGTGATAGAGGAGGTGAATGAGGAGGTGATAGAGGAAGTGATAGAAGAGGTGATAGAGGAAGTGATACAGGAGGTGATACAGGAGGTGATACAGGAGGTGATAGAGGAAGTGACAGAGGAGGTGATAGAGGAGATGATAGAGGAGGTGATAGAGGAGGTGATAGACGAGGTAATATACGAGGTGATAGAGGAGGTGATACAGGAGGTGATAGAGGAGGTGATACAGGAGGTGATAGAAGAGGTGATACAGGAGGTGATAGAGGAGGTGATGCAGGAGGTGAATGAGGAGGTGATAGAGGAGGTGATAGAGGAGGTGATAGAGGAGGTGATAGAGGAGGTGATAGAGGAGGTGATACAGGAGGTGATAGAGGAGTGATAGAGGAGGTGATAGAGGAGAGTGATAGAGGAGGTGATAGAGGAGGTGATAGAGGAAAGTGATAGAGGAGGTGATAGAGGAGGTGATAAGGAGGTGATAAGGGGGATGTGATAGAGGAGGTGATAGAGGAGGTGATAGAGGAGGTGATAGAGGAGGTGATAGAGGAGGTGATAGAGGAGGTGATAGAGGAGGTGATAGGAGGTGATAGAGGAAGTGATAGAGAGGTGATAGAGTGAATGAAGGAGGTGATAGAGGAGGTGATACAGGAGGTGATAGAGGAGTGATAGAGGAGGTGATAAGAGAGTGATAGAGGGTGATAGAGGAGTGATAAGGAGGTGATAAGGAGGTGATAGAGGAGGTGATAGAAGAGGTGATACAGGAGGTGATAGAGGAAGTGATAGAAGAGGTGATAGAGGAGGTGATAGAGGAGGTGATAGAGAGGTGATAAGGGGTGATAGACAAGGAATGATAGAGGAGGTGATAAGGAGGTGATAGAGGAGGTGATAGAAGAGGTGATACAGGAGGTGATAGAGGAGGTGATAGAGGAGGTGATAGAGGAGGTGATAGAAAGGTATGAGGAGGTGATAGAGGAGGTGATAGAGGAGGTGATAGAGGAGTGATAGAGGAGGTGATAGAAGAGGTGATAGAGGAGTGATAGAGGAGGTGATAGAGGAGGTGATGAGAGGATGATGAGGAGGTGATAGAGGAGGTGATAGAGGAAGGTGATAAGGAGGTGATAGAGGAGGTGATCAGAGGTGAAGGAGGTGATAGAGGAGGTGATAGAGGAGGTGATAAGGAGGTGATACAGGAGGTGATAGAGGAGGTGATGCAGGAGGTGAATGAGGAGGTGATAGAGGAGGTGATAGAGGAGGTGATAGAGGAGGTGATAGAAGAGGTGATACAGGAGGTGATAGAGGAGGTGATAGAGGAGGTGATAAGGAGGTGATAGAGGAAGTGATAGAGGAGGTGATAGAGGAGGTGATAGAGGAGGTGATAAGGAGGTGATAGAGGAGTGATAGAGGAGGTGATGATAGAGGAGTGATACAGGAGGTGATAGAGGAGGTGATAGAGGAGGTGATAAGGAGGTGATAGAGGAGGTGATAGAGGAGGTGATCAGGAGGTGAATGAGGAGGTGATAGAGGAGGTGATAGGGAGGTGATAGAGGAGGTGATAGAGGAGGTGAATGGGGAGGTGATAGAGGAAGTGATAGAAGAGGTGATAGAGGAGTGATACAGGAGGTGATACAGGAGGTGATAGAGGAGGTGATAGAGGAGGTGATACAGGAGGTGATAGAGGAAGTGATAGAGGAGGTGATTAGAGGAGGTGATAGAGGAGGTGATAGAGGAGGTGATAGAGAGTGTGATACAGGAGGTGATAGAGGAAGTGATAGAAGAGGTGATAGAGGAGGTGATAGAGGAGGTGATAGAAGAGGTGATACAGGGGTTGATAGACAAGGTAATATAGGAGGTGATAAAGGAGGTGATAGAGGAGGTGATAGAAGAGGTGATACAGGAGGTGATAGAGGAGGTGATAGAGGAGGTGATTGATGAGGTGATAGAAAAGGTGATACAGGAGGTGATAGAGGAGGTGATAGAGGAGATGATAGAGGAGGTGATAGAGGAAGTGATACAGGAGGTGATACAGGAGGTGATAGAGGAGGTGATAGAGGAGGTGATAGAGGAGGTGATAGAGGATGTGATAGAGGAGGTGATAGAAGAGGTGACAGAAGAGGTGATACAGGAGGTGATAGAGGAGATGATAGAGGAGGTGATAGAGGAGGTGATAGAGGAGGTGATAGAAGAGGTGATAGAGGAGGTGATAGAGGAGGTGATTTATAGCCGGATGAAAGTTGAGTTTATCTTCGTGTGGTTATAAATCAGCTCAGATGAAGGATAATAAGAATCATAAATGCTCACTGATGGCTTCATAGTTAACTCATTTTTCAGCCTGAAATAGACTTTACTATGTAAGTATTGAAGTTGGGTTTCATAAAGGATTTGCAGGTATTGCGATTAGTCTGAGCTCTACGTTCCATTACTTTCCTGCTCTATATAATGGTGTTTTAGTTCTATATTACCTGACATTGACCTGAAACAATCCCAGATCAGGTCTACTATCCATAACCTGACGTGCCTGTCCTGTAGTAGAGTCTTGCAGGTGTTACAAGTGAAGAACTCGACGTCCCTTAAATTTCACTCACTCTTGTACCCCATATTAAATCCATTAGTGACCCATTGGGTCTTCATGAGAACTGCTGGCTGTGAGAATCGGTGACATGAATGAGGTCACCGGAGTTCACAGCTGTTGGCTTTCACACTGTCCTCTGTGTGTGAACATCTGTAACCTTATGGAGGTCACCGGAGTTCACAGCTGTTGGCTTTCACACTGTCCTCTGTGTGTGAACATCTGTAACCTTATGGAGGTCACCGGAGTTCACAGCTGGCTGGTGTGAACTGTGTTCACCTTACGTGGCATGCGAGCCAATCACAGCCATGGCTGTGATGGGAATGGAAGTGCCCACAGCCTGGGTGCTTGTTGTCGTTCAACAAGCTTTATTTGGGTGCTGAACCTAAACAGTTATACAGACTTCCCGTTAGAAGTCCATGTTTGGGTTTCGCCACTGGACGCTAGGCGTCCTGTATGAACCCCGTATGCTACCGCTTGGGTTTGGCCATCCTCAGTCTTTAGTTGTCCTCATAAGAGATTATGAGAATATGGACATAAGAATAACAATGTGGGAGGACCCTAACACTGTAGAGAACAGATAATGGGGCATATACAATATACTGCAGAATGTCTAAGGCTCGGTTCACATTGCCGTTGGCTGCGTTTGAATGGATCCGCCAAAGAGCAGCATTAACGCGGCTAGTCGTATTGGTGAGCAGATCACTAACGCATTCAAAAGCGCTTGTGTTTGAAAGTGCTCAACGCTGCGTTAATGCTGCTCTGCTCATACGCACAGCCAACGTCATTGTGAACGGAGCCTTACTGCTGCTAGCGTCATGGCCAGGAATAGATGGGAAATGGAACCATAAGTCATTGGAGGTCGGAGAGTCCATGATTGTCCTTCTTCATCCTAGAGACCCTTCTACCATCATAGGAGGCATCATAGGAAGTCAGAAGGGTCAGGAGGATGAAGGACAGTCATGACGTCCTCTATGGTGACTCCCGCTGTGTCTGGTCTTTCTCTGTATCCGGCGTTGACTTCACCGTGATGTCGTCCATATTGAATTGTCCCCGTTCTTCATTATCTTCTTCTTCGTCCCCGTTCTGATCACATTGTTCATCTAAGGACGATTCTTCCCTGAACTGCACGGTTTTATTATTAAGGAAAACTAATAAAAACTAAAAAAAAAATCATATAAAATATCTATAAATAAAAGCCGCCATGTTTAATATATCATATTATCTTATTAAATTAAAGGCTGTAATATAAAGTCACAATAAGGAGAAATCCGACAATAAAAGACAGTCGGATGATCCGGCCGCTCCTGCGGTGCAATTATTCTGCTTATTGCTCGAGGTTGGGGGTGCGGAGATTATTATTATTATTAACAATATCATGTTAATTAAAGGTGCATTTCATCTGTAATCAGTTCACGCCTCTGTGTTCTCCGAGTCTCCGAGGATCCGAGCAACGGACAAAACTGTGGAAAGTTCTGTGTGCGGAGACGCATTAGGAGATATTGTAGCCGGATTTCTTTAATGATTAATTATCCGCTGTTTAATAGACAGATAATCCGGCCGCTCTACACATGACCTACATTTATTTATTTCATTAATAATCTGCTGCAATGAAATAACTCCGGTGCTACATCATTGTGTATAGATCATTCTATGGAATATTCTATATTTGATAATTAGTAAACTAACGGCAGCTCATTAGTGACACAGATTAAGAGACGAGAAGAAAGTGGAGGAGTCTGATTTGTATTTGTATCATTTATATATTCATGATTATAATATAGTATATCAATTACTGGGATTAATATTATTATTTACCTTTTAATATTATTGAATTAATATTTAACATAATAATAATTAATATTCAGCATAATTGATTCCTGAATCTTTTACAACTTACTTATTTTTATATTTTTAGTACCTCAGCATTATCATATTATTATCATCATCATCATCATCATCATATTATTATTATTATTATTATTATTATCATCATCATCATCATTATTATTGTATTAGTATAATTATCATCACATCATTATTATCATCATCATGATCATCATATATTATTATTATTATTATATTACAATATGATTAATTATTATTATTAGCATAATTATCATCATCATTATTATTATATTAGTATAATTATCATCACATTATTATTATTATATTACCATATTATTATTATCATCACTATTATTATTATATTACTATAATCATCATCTCATTATTATTATTATTATAATCAATGCATTATTATTATAATTATATTACCATATTATTATTATTATTATTAGTAGTAGTAGTAGTAGTAGTAGCACCATTATTATTATATTAGTATAAACATCAGCACATTATTATTATTATTATTATCATCCTCATCACTATTATTATGTTAGTATAATCATCAGCACATTATTATTATTATTATTATTATCATCACATTATTATTATTATTATTATTATTATCATAATCGTCATCATTATTATTATTATATTAGTATAATCATCAGTACATTATTATTATTATTATTATTATTACTATTATTTTATCATAATCATCATCATTATTATTATTATATTAGTATAATCATCAGCACATTATTATTATTATTATTATTATTATCATCACATTATTATTATTATTATTATTATTATTATCATAATCGTCATCATTATTATTATTATATTAGTATAATCATCAGTACATTATTATTATTATTATTATTATTACTATTATTATTATCATAATCATCATCATTATTATTATTATATTAGTATAATCATCAGTACATTATTATTATTATTATTATTACTATTATTATTATCATAATCATCATCATTATTATTATTATATTAGTATAATCATCAGCACATTATTATTATTATTATTATTATCACATTATTATTATTATTATTATCATCATCATCATCATCATTACTATTATATTAGTATAATCATCAGCACATTATTATTATTATTTTTATATTAGCATATTATTATTATTAGTGTAATAAAGAGGCGGGGCTAACTGGAGAGATGGAGCCATATGAATAAGGCACATTATGAAGGGGAGGGGCCACGTGTATCTGGCACATTATGAAATGGGTGGTTTTAACTGGGGGGGGCAGAGCTATATGCATCTAGCACATGATAAAGGGGAGGGGCAAACCATAGGGGGTGGAGCCATATGCCTACAGTACATTATGAAGGGGCGGGCCTATGTGTGGACGTACATACATACATGCACACACACGTATATACATACATATGCTCAGATTTATATATTAGATTATTGTTATTAATATACATCATATTATTACTATATATTATCATATAATATTATTTTATCAAATTATTTTTTCATATTATTATTATTAACATTAAATATTAAATATTATTTTTTCTTATTATTTTGTTACAATTATTTACATTACATGATTTTATGTGGTTTCCCAATCGTATTTTCATACTATTCCGTATTATATTATTCTGCATTATTTCTAATTAATATTAATTTTAGTAATATCTACTATATCTTACTTAGCATTGTTTCCAGATAATAATATTTTTACTCGAATTCATTGTTACATTATTTTGCTTTTCTATTTTTCTTTTAATTATTTTGCACTATTTCTGTTTATTATATTTTATTAATAATTAATATTATCATGTTTATTAATTGTTTTATTTTGCAACATTTGTTTTTTTCCAGTAACTTGATATGGACCAAATTCCATTTCACAAACATCAATCTCCGCATGAAATTGGAGTTTAGGTGAATGATCTGATTTGTTCCTTACACGTACAGGACTAAAGGCGGATGAACCAGTGATATCTGATAGTACGACAGTCTATAGGTTTGGGGCCCACCTCAGATGATGGCGGGGGAGCGAGGGCTCCAGTGTGTTGGTTCCGGTTCCTTCTGTTCTATGGTGAATAATCCTGTAGAGTAGAGGTCAGGTCCCCAACTTTTTTGCTCCAGGGACCGGCGTCAAACAAGATAATTACTCCGTGGGTTGGCGGGGGAGTTATGGGTGGGGCTTTGATCATATAGCGAGGGGCCATGCAGAAGGGGTGGGGTGTATTATCCTATTTCCCCGAAAGATGCATTACATCTTATTTGCGGGAGATGTCTTATTTTTCCATCCCCATGCAGCCCCAGCCTCCTTCTCTGGCAGCCCCCAACCTCCTCCTTTGGCAACCCCCAGCCTCCCTCTTGCAGCCCCTGTCCTCCTCCTCTTGTAACACACACACCCCCAACGGTCTGCCACTGTACCTCCTGCATTATGGCGCCTCTCTGTTATCTTCTTCCTCAACTGTGTGCCATAGGCCAATCACAGTGCAGCAGCCAAGCAATCACAGTGCAACAGCCACTGGCCAATCAGGGCCCGGTTGCTGCACTGTGATTGGCTGATTGCTCCGCTGTAGATGTACGCACGCAGCTGAGGCAGAGAGCCGTAATGCTGCAGGTGCGGGTTGCGGTGGGCGGGGCGTCACTGGAGCAGGAAAGTGGCCAGCATCGGCATCGCGCATCGTGGACCGACACAGAGACCCCCATAGCCCGGTGGTTGGGACCTCTGCTGTAGAGGAATTGCTCAGTTGGGTCAAGCATTTCCGTGTATGACGACCCGCGAGCTGTCAGCTGACAGGCGTATAATTTATTTGGGGTCTTGTAGCCTCTTCTTGGCCACTTTTAGGCGCTCTGGGGTCATACATCCACCAGTGACCACCCACGGTTTGGATGGATGTCTCGTCATTGTAAAAAAGCACATACCACACAGTCTACTTGTGTATTACGGTGAGTCTCTTTGTAGTAAAGCTCCGTTTGCTTTCACATTTTAATAAAGCATATGGAGACAAATCCAGTGTTTTCTTTTGGCCCCGTCTGGTAAATGGAAACATTACAAGGGCTGTCCAATACTCGGACAATCTCTTCACCATCATTATAAAATAAAACACGCCCGGTGTCTGCTCCGGTCATGTCGGTGCCGAGGGTCACATGAGCTTTTTTCTTACATACGTGCTGCAGCCAATCAGTGGCAGCTTCACTCTCACTTCTTTCAGACGATTTAAATATATTGTTGATAAATACAGAGTAATGCACCAAAGAGTAATCTGTGATTGTTCCTGAGGAAGGGGCCAAAGCGCCCTGAAATGCGTAGGAAATAAAATCACTGTCATTATCTTCATCACAAGTCTTGTTGAATTGGATGGTAGCATTTTTTCTTTTACATGATATCCCAGGGCAGGCAGATAAGTCTGAAACACCTTTCAACATGAAATGTTGGTGTGCAGCAGAATCACTTAATAGTAAGTATATATAAATTTCAGGCTAGCACCCAACATGAAGAGGTGTGCGCCTTTCATTGTATATTATATGTAGTTTCATTGTATATTATATGTAGTAAATTGGAGCAGCACCCTCCCCCACCCAGTAGCTGCTATGAGATCCTACACAGTCCTGAAAAATCCTTTAAAAGCAGGTTTTAATTGCACATAGGGCATTATCCCATACACACAGCCAGACTGCAGACATGAGGTTTTCAGTTAGGACCCAGTAGTGTGAAAAAACCTTGTAAGCGGTTACTGGGCTTCCGGATGTCATGGCCATTACATTCTAACTAATATTTTCACATTTATTTCCTAGATAGCTTTCATTAGCTTTTCAACATGTTTTTGGTTCATGTTCACATTGCAATAGTACTTGTTAGCCATAAGCTTTTTTCCTTTGCAACATGAAATGTTGGTGTGCAGCAGAATCACTTAATAGTAAGTCTGAAACACCCGACACAGAAGCTGAGGTGCAGGTGCGGAAGGTGCAGACACAGGAACAGCCGGAGTGTAATGCTAGAGGAGGTTCACTTGAGGATCACAGGAAGCAGGAAGCCAGGGATCAAACTGAATACTCAAGCATGGCTATACAGTAGGCTGAGGTTTATAAAGGCAGAGAGGAGGATCACATGAAGCAGGAAGCCAGGGATTAAACTGAATACTCAAGAATGGCTATACAGTAGGCTGAGGTTCATAAAGGCAGAGTGGAGGATCACATGAAGCCAGAGAGCCAGGGATCAAACTGAATACTCAAGCATGGCTATACAGTAGGCTGAGGTTTATAAAGGCAGAGTGGAGGATCACATTAAGCAGGAAGCCAGGGATTAAACTGAATACTCAAGCATGGCTATACAGTAGGCTGAGGTTTATAAAGGCAGAGTGGAGGATCACATGAAGCAAGAAGCCAGGGATTCAACTGAATACTCAAGCATGGCTATACAGTAGGCTGAGGTTTATAAAGACAGAGAGGAGGATCACATGAAGCAGGGAGCCAGGGATTAAACTGAATACTCAAGCATGGCTATACAGTAGGCTGAGGTTTATAAAGGCAGAGAGGAGGATCACATGAAGCAGTGGACACCATCTTGAAAAAAGGCAAGAATGCCAATAGAAAATTCAAACTCCTTCCATATGTTTTGTGTGTATATCAGTTCATGCTCCAGCTCAGTTGTTTTGCTTTGCTTCAATCTCTCTTCACGTCAGTTGCGTGGCCGTCCATCCGGCTCACACTCGCCTAGTTCACCCTTGTTTATCACTCCAAGATATTCTCTAGTTTCTCTACCTAAACCCTCAAACTTCAAAATGGCCGGCTGATTTTTACTACACCTGGCCGATACGTCAGCTCTCAATACCGTCAGGCCACACATAGCAAAATCATTATCCTAACTACATTCAAAGCCCTTCGACAAGGTGTAATTATGTTTAAAGACAACAGCATAATAATGCAATTATCCATTTCTTTACCTATGCAAATGGGATCAATATTATTTTTGGAGATTCAGAAGCGACGCTAAATAAAACATGAAATTTATTCTGTGATAATTGCAAAAAACTCAATTTTAAGTCCTTTGCTTTGATATTAAATATTTAGTTGATGGCGTTTTCTTCCTTCATCCTCCACATTGCTCGTGTGTACCAATAAGAATACACTGAATAATTATATTTACATTACAAGGGATATTAAATAAAAAAATTCCCATAACATACAGTAGACATTGAATTCCAAGTCCTGTGGTATTAGGGTTGTTTCTTTTTTTGTTACAATCCACTGCTACATTGTGTGAAGCAATGAGACACCGCGTGCATACCAACCGGAGACCAAGGGGAGCTGCAATGAGGATTAAAAATGGATGAAAGTGTAAACCCAGAAGGAATTACTACATAGGTTGTATGAAATAAATGTTATTAATATTATTTATTAAATACCACAAAATATGAATGATTTAAAAGAGCGATGGACGTTGAAATAAGATCAGCGAGCACAAGGAAAATGAACCAAACTTTAGTCCTTATTTTGAAGCGTAACAACCCGGAGACCCTACAGGGGTCTGATCGGGTCATGGGCTGCACCCATACAGGAGTCTCACATACCCCTCTATTGTCCTTGCCTACATGGTTTCCACCCGTGGTCCTCGTGAAGTGAATGAGCCGCTCAAGTTCACCAAATCTGAATCTCCACCTATAGAGAGACCTTCTGTTCTGGGTTAACATGATGAAGATCGAGACCTCCTTAGTATTATTCCCATTCAATGGTCATGGCTGCATCCATACAGGAGTACCACATACCCCTCTATTGTCCTTGCCTACATGGTTTCCACCCATGGTCCTCGTGAAGTGAATAGCCGCTCAAGTTCACCAAATCTGAATCTCCACCTATAGAGAGACCTTCTGTTCTGGGTTAACCATGATGAAGATCGAGACCTCCTTAGTATTATTCCCATTCAATGGTCATGGGCTGCATCCATACAGGAGTAACACATACCCCTCTATTGTCCTTGACTATATGGTTTTGATCCAGGGTCTCCCATGAAGTGAATGAGCCGCTCAAGTTCACCAAATCTGAATCTCCACCTATAGAGAACCTTCTGTTCTGGGTTAACCCTCCTTAGTATTATTCCCATTCAATGGTCATAGGCTGCATCCATAAGGAGTCTCACATACCCCTCTATTGTCCTTGACTATATGGTTTTGATCCATAGTCTCCCATGAAGTGAATAAGCTGCTCAAGTTTACCAATGCTGAAGCTCCACCTATAGAGAGACCGTCCATTCTGACTTAAATAATGAAGATTGAGCCCTCCGTAGTATTATGGCTACTTAAGGGTCAAGGAGCAAATTGGAAATGTACCCAGGCAATATAGGCATACAATATACCTTCCAAGAGTCCCAGATTTGCTGGGAAGGTCCCACAACCCAAATTTGAAAAGGGACAGAGTTTACAAAAAGCCAATTACAATTGTGATTGGTTTGGGGCTTGGTCGGTCATTCCAAGGGGTTGGGGTATAAAGCAACACTCCAGTGTTTGGTTGGATTTTTATGCCACTTGAGTGATACTTCAATTCTAAATCCCAAGTTTATGAGATCCAGAGCGAGGACAGAATGAGACAAAATGAGGACAGAATGGGGCTAAAACAAGGCCAGGAGGAGGCAAGAACAGACCTAAATAAGGCCAAAATGAGGACAGAGTCAATACAGAATGAGGTGAAAATGAGGTCAGAATGAAGCCAGAATAAGGCAAGAACAAGACCTGAATTAGACCAAAATGAGGCCAGAATGATGCCAGCACGAGACCAGGATGAGACCAGAATGAGGACAGAATGAGGACTGAATGAGGACTGAATAGGACAGAATGAGGACTGAATGAGACAAATGAGACTGAATGAGGACAGAATGAGGACAGAATGGGGCCAAAACAAGGCTAGGATGAGGACATAATGAGGAAAGAACGAGGACAGGATGAGGACAGAATAGGAAAGAACGAGGACAGGATGAGGACAGAATGAGGACAGAATGAGACTGAATGAGGACAGAATGAGGACAGAATGGGGCCAAAAAGAGGCTAGGAGGAGCAAGAATGAGGAAGAACGAGGACAGGATAGAGACAGAATGAGAAAGAACGGACAGGATGAGGGCAGAATGAGAAAGAACGAGGACAGGATGAGACAGAACAGACTGAATAAGCCAGAATGAGGCCAGAATTATGCCAGCATGAGGCCAGGATGAGACCAGAATGAGCTGGAATGAAGCCAGAATAAGGCCAGAATGATGCCAAAATAAAGCCAGAATGATGCCAACACGAGGCCAGTATGAACCCAGAGTGAGGTCAGAACAAGGCTAAAATAAGGCCAGGATGAGGCCAGAAAGAGGCCAAAACAATACCAGGACAAGGCCACATAGATCTATATTGAGTTGTGTCCTCCATGAAACAAAGGAGTTACTGTCAGTCACAAATCACAGGAGATGGACTGGAGTGACAATGAAAACAGGTGAAGACACAGGACGGTGACTATAAGACCGGGGGCAGGGGACTTAGATTTAAAGCTCCAATACAGTGGGGAAATAAGAAAAAAAATGCTGGAGTGCTGCTTTATCATCCTGATTTGGACATTGTTAGAAATGCATGTAGCTCTTGTATGTTCTGTTAAATATCTATATATTTTCTCTAAGGCTATGTTCACATGTTTGGATTTTGCTGTACAAACATTTGCAAATGTGTTAGTGTTGGCAAGAAAAAAACACTTCATAAAATATGCACATTTTTATTATTTGTATGTAACTCACATACATTTAATGAAAGCCTTCAGAAGAAGGGACGAAACATGCGTTGGTGCTGCTGGTGTGCACTGCTACACATGGAGCAATAGGTAAGATTCTCTGGTTCTCTTGATATCTAGTGCAGTCATTTGCATTGCCTGCAGTGATAACTACCTGACACTGATTAGTTACCGTTCACCTGGGGTATACATTGTTTCTATGTGTAGGTTCTTTCTTATATATTGTAGAATGTGAATTTTATTTTGTGTTTATACTTTAGTAAAGATTTGTATTCTCTCTTTGGTTTGGCTTTTTGTTCTCCGTACTGTGCTGTAGGACATGATGGGTTTGGAGTTATCCTCAGTTTTATAGTTACACTTTGATATATTGATTAATGTTCAGATGATTTATTCAATAAGACTTTGGACTTTTGGCTCGTCATTGTGACATTATTGTCTGGTCCTGGTCCTGGTGCAGGTCTGGATCTCTACCTGCCTCGCTGATGACCAGTTTGCCCCTATGGACCCTCCTTGTGTCTTCTGCTCATCTGGATGGGATTGTGGCATTGAAATGAACCCTATAGAAGCATGGGCACCTATAGAGTTTGCTCTTTAATAGAGTTGTGCAGAAAGACTTGTGGTTCCCCATTGTGGCATCCAGTCCTCTGAGGCAGCCGGGCCTGGGCAGTCTTTATTTCTCTGCCTGTCATCCTCGGTCTTGCACCCCAAGATGTCATGTCATGCATTGAGCTTAGTAAACACAGAAGGCGGCCATGATGCCAGGAGCAGAAGTGATCCACTGCGGTGGTCCGGCTGCTGCAGAGGTCTACACTGGCCGTCAGTACAGCAGCTCATTTCCTGCCTGGCATCCTCATCTCACATCCTAGATGCCATCTTGGGCTTCCAAAGACTCACAATGTTAATGCAGAGTAACCAATAGAAGGGCTCTGGATGCCAGGCACAGGGGGGAAGACTTCCCTAGTCCTGATTCCACCCCGGGGCAATCTTCATTTTTATTTCTGTGCTCACCCAGCATATTGGATGTCTCTTATGCCCGGACTCGGTGTTCATTACATGCATTGAGCCTAGTACGTACAAGGAGGGACCCAGGGTGCTGGAACTCAAGGGTGGAGATTGCCCCAGTCCAGATGCTACTTAGGATTGGATGCCGCCCAGGGCAGTCTACATGTGTATATCTATGTCTGGCATCCTCGATCTATTGTATTGGATGCCCCAGCAGTCTACAGTGTATATCTATGTCTGGCATCCTCGATCTATCGTATTGGATGCCTCTTGTACTTACTAAGACCCACAATATCTTGAGATGCATTGAGCGTCGTGAACACATGAGGAACTCACGAGGCGGGCGCAGAAGCCAAGACTGTTCTGGGTCAGATGAATGGACCCCGGAACAAGTCCACTATATAAACGTGATAGACAGTGAAATCAAACCATAGGACAACACAGAGTTATAATAAAAGTCCAAATTATGTAAAAAAATTTACATTTCTAAGCCAACAAGTTCCTGTACTTGTCCCTGATGGTGACTGCTTCCCCCCCAGCTGTCCACTTGTCTGGGTACGCCCGGATCAGTCTCAGAGCTCAGGCTGTGCTTATCTAAGGAGTGGGGCCCACCTGAGGATTTCCCGGTGTTCCGATGCGCCAGTCCGACCCTGTTTACTATTGAGACTCTTCACCGTTTTTTTCTTTTCATCAGGAGAGTGAGAAGCCCGATGGATCCTATTGACGATAACAGGCTCTGTTGTGTCTCCATCTGGTCCCGGAGTTGTTGACTGCATTTATGATGGAGGAAAGTCCCATTGACTAAATTGACAATGTCACCATCAGAGCTAACGATCTATGAGCAGAATATGATGGAGATTGGAACATATCGTATAGTTGATACAGTGTTTTGTCGGTATTTTCAGGGTTAACCCGGCAGCAGTCATGGTCATTAACCCTTTTGCTATAGTGCAGAGATTAATAGTATTGCCCTATGCAAGCAGGATCATATATAACCCAGACAAGGCTCCATCCGAGGTCATTCTATCAGTGCCATTAAAATCTCTTCATTAGCCGTTATACCCATAATCCTCCCATTGATAGGATTAATGCCTTATCACAGAAAAGGCTGACGGGAGACATTTCCACTGCAGATTTCATTGTCTCCATTCAGGTTAATCAGATACACAATCCTCAGTAAATCTCAGCACCAGGACGTCTGTGTTTATATAATTAGACAGGTGGAAATTCATCTTCGTCTCGATTTATCAGGACGGTCTCATTGCAAGGGTGAAAGCGATAACATTTTATTAATCATTAGTATTTTCATGATTAATATTTTCAAGTATAGTTTGACTTTCTGTAAGGCGAAGACTTTCAAGACGGACGGTCAAGAAGTTAACAAGATATTTGTTCTCTGTGGACTTCATTACTTCTGATGTTTATCAGGCTGTGACCTTGGGGAGGAAGAAGGGGTTAAAAAAAGAGAAATCGGAATAACAAAATAAAGTAAATATGAGACATTGTAGTAAGTGCGGAAGAAAGGAAGAAATAATCAGGGTTCAAAGTCATGGATTCCTGTGCTGTACCGATCTGTTCCACCTCCTGCTGATCCACTCCAGCTTCTCCTCCCGCTGCTCTCCTGCTTCCAGCTGTCTGTGTTTTCCCTCTGACCTGTGTCATGTAAGCCTGGTGTGCCTTGCCAGTACTTACTATACTATTTTATTGTGTGCAGCTCTTTGGACATTCAGACTCTTTAAAAGCTGCACTAAATAGTGTTTGGACTTATTCTTTTATGGATTCCCCTTCCCAGGCCTCTGCGAGTTTATTATTTGTGAGATCTATGTCTTGAGACTTTCAGTAGCCGCCTGTGTAATGAACTTGCTCTTGTCGCACTTAACTTTATCTGCCACGTGTGATAATTATAGACTTGTTCAACTTTAAACTGGTTTCAGTGTGTCTGTGCTCCCATTTGCTAATAGATCCCTGAGTAATCCCACAGCAGATTACAGTTGAGAAGTTCAGCTGAACTGAACTTTAAAGGTTCACTCATCTCTATTTTCCACCTTCTCCATCTGTAATCTGAGTGTGCTCTGATTGATTTCACAGACCCATAGACTTGCATTGCAGATATTGATCTAACCACCAGTCAAATTATACCGAAGAGACAGCTGCACTCTGTAATGCTAAGACATGAGACAGCTGCACTCTGTAATGCTAAGACATGAGACAGCTGCACTCTGTAATGCTAAGACATGCAAACCATGAATATAATAATATAGAACTGCATTACTGCTAAGGAAATGTATGAAAAATCAAGGCAATTAGCAAATAAAAGAGGTCATTTCTATTCCACCCAGTAGCCACTTCACGGCGTATCTCCTTACAGGGTTCCTACACTAAGTCAATGCCCCTCTCTGGGTTTAAAGAACCTCTATTTGTATGAGCAAATAGTTACCTGCCAATAGTTTATGCACCTGTTCACACTATATGTTAGGGAGGGCCAGCAGGTTTTTTTTTCTTGTTTAGATTATGGGGTCATGCCTTCTGACTGTGCACCCCTCCACTGTTAGCCTCGGATAATTTTATTCTCAATCTATAGAATCTTATCCGCTCACTCCTGCGAGTGTTTGATACATAAAGAGTTTCCATTTTTCCTAACTTTTCTCCTCTTCCACTTCCACAGCCCATCTCTGATCCCGAGGGTCCACTACCAATGCTCACACCTCTGTGAGCGCAACAGTTTGCACCAAGAATTTGGTGACATTTCATTGAATCCATTCTTCCCTCTACCTGTGAAATGTTCCCCGTGCCTTTGGCTGCAACTCAACCCCATAGCATGATTTCTCCACCCCCATACTTAATGGTTGGTGAGATGTTCTTACTCTGAAGTTCACTTTAACCTCATCGGTCCACAGGAGCTGTTACCAAACTGTACCAGCCTTGTTTAGATGTTCTTTTGAAGACTTCTGATGCTGAATTTTTTGGTGTGGACACAGGAGAGGTTTTCTTCTGACGAATCTTTCTTGAAGCCCATATTTGTGCAGGTTTCTCTGAACAGTAGAACAATGTACCACAACTGCAGAGTCTGATGAATCTTCCTGAAGGTCTTTTGCAGTTAAGCAGTGGTTCTGATTCTCCTCTTTAGCAACCCTTTGAGCAGCGATCACTGACATTTTGCTTGGTCCTCCAGACCTTACCTTGACCTCCACTGTTCCTAATAACTGCTATTTCTTAATTACATTTCAAACTGAAGAAAGGGCATCTTGGAACACTTTGCTTTCTTCTTATAGCCTTCTCCTGCGTTGTGGGCCTCCTCATTCTCATTTTCAGAGGCTCAGCACTGCTTAGAAGATCCCATGGCGGCTGTTCTTGGTTTTTATAAAGGTGTAGAGTTTACATCACCTGATAGTGAACAAGCCATAACCTAACAGGATAATTAACGCCTGAAACCTTGGTCAAGTATATCTGCATATACAAATCTCCAAGGGTGCACTAACTTCTGCATCGGCTCATTTTCCTTTTTACAATTTTTAAAATATAAAAGATGACATTTTTTTTTGCTTAAAATACAAAGAAATGTAATCTTAACTTCATGGAGACAAAAACAAAAGAGAGGGGCGCTCCTAGAGAGTTAACCGGTGGCCAAGTGGAGAATATTTTTGTTGTAGCCAAACTAACCTGGGATGGTTATGTGTCCTGCATATTGGAGGTTTGGAACCTTTGGTGACAACGCTCACCACACGAGGCGCTCGCTTCCGGGTCTGGAAAGCCGTGGGTCAAGTGACTGATCACACCAGCGGTGACATCACCAAAGGTCCTGAAGCCCAGGTCCTGCTTGTCTATTGTCAGTGATTCCGTGAAGCCGCCTACGCTCATGGGGAAAGGCTGAATTAGAAACTTACAGAAGTGGTTATGTCGGGTGCTCAAACTCAAGGCAGGGGGCAAAGATTTCAAGATGAACTCCTCTTTAATCGTCATTTCATCACCACGCGTTACGGCAGTGAACTCCACCTTCCTCAGGTGAGATCTTTGCCTCGTGCCTTTGACTTTGAGCTCCAGACTTAATCGTTTCTGTAAATTTCTAATCTGCAACTTTTAGAGATTATTTAATCTTCAACTTGCTTAACTGTTTACACCAGGGGTGGGGAACCTCAGGCCCCAGGGCTGCATGACCTTTTCTGCGGCCCTCGGCAGATTCTTGGGGACCACAGTTATTGCTGGCAGCTACTTTTGCCGACTGCCTGCCCTATAAATCCAGGTCCCCAGTGATCTCTATGCCCCAGCCCTGCCCCCCAGTGCCGTATATGCCCCTCAGCCTCTCCTGTGATGTCTATGCCCAGCCTCGGCCCCCCCCAGTGCTGTATATGCCCCTCAGCCTCTCTGTGATGTCTATGCCCCAGCCTCTGTCCTCCCCAGTGCCGTATATGCCCCTCAGCCTCTTCTGTGATGTCTATGCCCAGCCTCGCCTCCCCAGTGAGGTATATGCCCTCAGCCTCTCCTGTGATGTCTATGCCCCAGCCTCGGCCCCCCCAGTGCTGTATATGCCCCTCAGCCTCTCCTGTGATGTCTATGCCCCAGCCTCGGCCCCCCCAGTGCTGTATATGCCCCTCAGCCTCTCCTGTGATGTCTATGCCCCAGCCTCGGACCCCCCCAGTGCCGTATATGCCCCTCAGCCTCTCCTGTGATGTCTATGCCCCAGCCTCGGACCCCCCCAGTGCCGTATATGCCCCTCAGCCTCTCCTGTGATGTCTATGCCCCAGCCTCGGCCCCCCAGTGCTGCATATGCCCCTCAGCCTCTCCTGTGATGTCTATGCCCCAGCCTCGGCCCCCCCAGTGCTGTATATGCCCCTCAGCCTCTCCTGTGATGTCTATGCCCCAGCCTCGGCCCCCCCAGTGCTGCATATGCCCCTCAGCCTCTCCTGTGATGTCTATAACACTAGCAAACCTGGAAAAGCAGTTGAGAATCAACATGACCAATATCACCGAACAGCACAGCCGCGCCAAAGAGAAGAGTTCCTGCCACCAGTCGGGGGTGTTGATAGTGTAACCAAATATAGCGGGTAATTTTCAAGTTGATAATTTTTTGTGGCCCTCGAGGGACGGTAGAAATTTTTTAAATGGCCCCCGGCAGAAAAAGGTTCCCCACCCCTGGTTTACACTAACAGTCATTTTGACCAGGGGTGCACAAACGTTTGCATGGTACTGTATACCCACTTTGACCCCAGTTCCCATTGTTTCCCCTAATGACCCCTACCCTTCACTATCATTACTTGACCCCATACTGTATGTGCTGCAAATATTTGTTCCAATTGACTGTAGCAAGATCTTAATAAAATTGGAGTTGACCCTTCCATGTGTGTATGGTATGGTAAGTACAGTATGTGTAGGGTTATAGGTATATAATGACTGTATGATATAGGAATAGTTGTAAAAGCCTCATATGGTGTAGAGGAATCCGGCGCCGTCTGTGCCGAGTTCCCATAAAGGAGGCTGCAGAATCCCACAAACCTCCGATTGCAGGATTTTAATTTATATCTGTTTGTATATTAACATTTTCTCTGTCTGTGGATTTTATTACCTCTTCATTCTTTATTCTTTTACAATTAGTTTATGAAATGCAAATATCATGGATATGAGAAAAAGCCGATACGTCTGATGAATGCTAATGGCCGCGAATGATAGATTAGAGGCACAAATAATAAATAATACAAAGGCAGGAATAACAGTGGGGGGGAAAGGTGTAAAACATCTTCTTTCCAATATTTATCACCTCTCTGATGTGTCTCCTCCTGGACTGGAGGTCGTTCATCTCTCCGCAAAATTATAACTTTAAAAAGGGGGAGGAGCTCATTTTTCATGTCTTCAAGTCACATTTGTATCATCGCTGCCGGTCCTGAGCCTCGTCTGGCAATAATGAGGTCTCTGCAAAAACCCACAATCTCCTTGGGAAAGATAAAGTCATTTAATAAAACATTTGTAAGGTAAATCGTGGCAAGTAGAAAAAAACAAGACAAATCTGAGGAGATCGATCATGACAAGGACGCTCCGCCGTTCTGTCTCCATACATAGTGTCTCCTATACGATGTGGCGGGTACGAGGTTACAGTCACCAGTGAAGAGAAAGGTTGTAAGTGCGCCTAAAGTGAATGTATATATAGATCCATAATACGGTACCTATTGGCAGGACCGAGACAAGTGTCGCTGGTGCACAAGGCATTGGCTTCATTCAACGCGACATTGGATGGACGATCACTTTATTGTTCTCCAGCCATTAACGAAATGAACAGCACTCACCGGGTGACAGGTAGAACTACATGTATTAGACACGGCTAAAACCACATGGACAGGAGGGAGGATGACAGCAAAACGAACAACAGACGTTTCACGCTACACTGTGCGTCAACAGGTTGACCTGTGAAACGGCTGTTGTTCATATTGCTGTCATCCTCCTGTGTTATTTCATGTCCTTTGCATTGGATTTTAGCTCATGACTATAGTACTATACCTCTTATCTCTGAACTAATCTCCCAATATCTTCCCTCACGTAATCTTTAATCCCTCCAAGACCTCCTCCTCTCCTCCTCCTCTCCTCCATACTTATTCGTTCCTCACACAACCACCTTGAAGACTTCTCCCAAGTATCTCCCATCCTCTGGAGTTCTGTGCCGCAACAAACTCATCTCTTCAGGAAAGCTTACAGCCTCACCACCACCAGAGCTACCGTCTCACACCACTGGAGCTGCCACCTCACCACCATCAGAGCTGTTGCCTCACCACCGGAGCTGCCACTTCACCACCATCAGAGCTGCCACCTCACCACCACTACAGCTGCCACCTCACCACCGGAGCTGCTGCTTTACCACCACTAGAGCTACCTCCTCACCACCGAGCTGCCGCCTCACAACCACCAGAGCTACCATCTCACCACCACCAGAGCTGCCATCTTACTACCACCGGAGCTGCCGCCTCACCACCACTGGAGCTGCCACCTCACCCCCACTGGAGCTGCCGCCTCACCACAACCAGAGCTGTCACCTCACCACCACTGGAGCTGCCACCTCACCCCCACTGGAGCTGCCGCCTCACCACAACCAGAGCTGTCACCTCACCACCACTGGAGCTGCCACCTCACCACCACTGGAGCTGCCGCCTCACCACCACCGGAGCTGTCACCTTACCACCACCGGAGATGCCGCATCACCACCACTGAAGCTGCCAACTCACCACCACCAGAGCTGCGCTTCACCACCACCAGCGCTGCCACCTCACCACCACCGAGATGCCGCATCCCCGACCTTCTGTCTCTTCCCCATTATCCCATAGTTTGTCAGTCCACAAGGGCAGGGTCCTCTCCTCTCTGTATCAGTTTTTCATTGTTAATTTGTTTACTGTAAACCAGATCTGACATTTTGTATGTGACCCCTTCTCATGTACAGCACAATGGAATTAATGGTGCTATAGAAATAATAATAATATATATCGAGGAATGTGCATCTGGAGACATAGAGCGACTTCTGGAGCCTGGATCTGGCGGTATCCGTTGATCCCAGTGTGCTATAAGGTAGTGCCCGATCTTTTCTATTTTTACTGTTCCCCATTACACCTTTCTGCACTACCGTATATACTCGAGTATAAGCCGAGTTTTTCAGCACAAAAATTGTGCTGAAAAGTGCCCCCTCGGCTTATACTCGAGTCAGTATACGGCTGAGTGTGGCAAGGGACGGTGTTCGGGGGCTGGAGGAGGAAGGGGAGGCTGTAATATGAACAGCCGGTCATGTGACCCCGCTCATTAGTGCAATGCAATATGTACTGCATCCCCCTGTCCATCAGCGACAGGGGAGCGGTGCATATTACATTGCGCTCCCCCCAGTGGTATTTACAGGCCCCCCACACTCCCCCCCAGTGGTATACAAGCCCCCGGTTGCTGCCGCACACCTGTAAAAGAATAGCTTTCATACTTACCCTCCTTGCTGTCACCGCGATCCTCCTCATCTTCTTCCTGCTTGTACTCGGCCGGCGCAGCCGCAATGACGGCATTGCTTCTGCTCGGTTACATGACGCCGGGTAGAACCAGGAAGAAGAGGACGCGCGGTGACAGCATGGAGGATAAGTATGAAAGCTATTCTTTTACAGGTGTGCGGCAGCAACCGGGGGCCTGTATACCACTGGGGGGGAGCGTGGGGGGCCTGTAACTACCACTGAAGGGGGCCTGTATACCACTGGGGGGCCTGTATACCATTAGGGGGGCCTGTATACCACTGGGGGGGCCTGTATACCACTGGGGGGGCCTGTATACCACTAGGGGGGCCTGTATACCACTGGGGGTGCCTGTATACCACTGGGGGGCCTGTATACCATTAGGGGGGCCTGTATACCACTGGGGGGGCCTGTATACCACTGGGGGGGCCTGTATACCACTAGGGGGGCCTGTATACCACTGGGGGTGCCTGTATACGACTAGGGGGGCCTGTATACCACTGAGGGGGCCTGTATACCACTGGGGGGCCTGTATACCACTGGGCGGCCTGTATACCACTGAGGGGGGCCTGTATATACAACTGGGGGGGCCTGTATATACCACTGGGGGGCCTGTATATATCACTGATGGGGCCTGTATACATCACTGGGGGGGCCTGTATATATCACTGATGGGGCCTGTATATACCACTAATGGGGGCCTATATATACCACTAATGGGGGCCTGTATATACACATAATGGAGGCCTGTATATACCACTGGGGGAGCCTGTATATACCACTGAGGGGGGCTGTAACCTCTGATGAGGGGCTGTATATACCACTGATGGGGGCTGTAACCTCTGATGGGGAAGTACTGTATACCAGTGATGGAGGTCCTATATACCAGTGATGGGGGATTATATACCAGTAATGGGGGGCCACTTATCATGATGAGAGGGGCTGTATACCTTGATGAGAGTCTGCTTCATTTCCCCCCTAGGCTTATACTCGAGTCAATAAGTTTCCCTAGTTTTGGAGGGTAAAATTAGGGGCCTCGGCTTATACTCGAGTATATACGGTAATTTATTTGTTCTTATTAATATAGGAAAACACATTATAAAAAAGTACTTTACAGAGCTGCCATATCCATACTAATGTTCAGTCCCAGACTGGTACACTGGAAAGCCGGGAAGTTTTCTGGTGGGCCATTGAACCAACAAGTGTTCTTTATATACAATCTTCCACTGAGCTGCTCAACAAACAAGCAGGGCAAAGACATCTAGACTCTTCTCCTAGCCAGCACAGCAGGGCCCATCTCCTCCTTACATGGGCCCTGCTCCTTATGAAGCTGTCGACCCTGGTGCTCCAGGGAGCCATTACTGGCAGTAGGGACACTTTATTGGGAAAGGCCTCTCAGTCCTTTTTACCGCTCCTCCAACACGCCCTCCTGGGTAAGTGTCACTGCTTTTTTCAAAAATTCTATGTCATTTTTCCTTGCCTCACAAAAATGCTACATGCAACGTTTTTGGGTGCAGGAACAAAACGTATTGCGTTTTTTAACATGGGGCCCTAAGGGAAACACCTCCGTTAACGCATGCGCGTTTTTGAGAAAAAATTACAAAGTCCAAAAACGTCCAGGGACACAGGAGGCACAAAGTGCAGCCTACAAAGAACAGATTTGTTGCAGAAAACCTTTAAAAAAACGAATTGCATGTGTGACCTCGTCAGAGTCAGGCGTCTTGTCTCAGTGTAAGTTTTCCATGGATTTCAGCACAAGTGAAGATAAAGTGAGGACCGGACAGGTGAGGTGGAGGGACAGGAGAGGTGATAATAAGGACTTTATTTATATTTTGATGCTCTTTTGTAGATCCTGTGCACACACTGCGTTTTTGTCACATTTTTTAAGTGCATTGTTCCACGTCTATAACTGTGCCAGCAGAGTCAATGGTAATCCGGACATTTCTGCACGTTACTTTATTTTCCTTTTGCAGATTTGGTGCAGAAATAAATCTGCGGCATGGCAATTCTTGCAACATTTTTGCAATGTTTTTCCACCCCAAATGCATGAAAAGTGGATTGAAAAACAATGCATGCAAATAAAGGTTAAAAAAGCACCAAAAATGTGTACAAAATACATTAATAGTAAATAAAAAGATATAAAAACCAAATAAAAAATGCATGCAAAAAATGCATTAAACAGCACCAAAAATGCATCAAGAAAGCATTAATAACGCATAAAATATGCATAAAAAGCAGATAAAAATGCATGCAAAAAATAAAAAATGCTTTAATACTGCATAAAATATGCATAAAAACATGTAAAAAACGCACCAAAAGTGCGTTAATATGCAGAAAATATGCAGAAAAAACACAAAAAATGCACCAAAAGTGCATTAAGATTGCATAAAACACATAAAAATTCAGAACCGAATTAAATATAATAAAGGGTTAAATATTCTGTAAAAAGTTTGTGATTAAAAGAAAGTTTGTTTCCTTTTTTCCATTCCCTTTAATTGATGTCTGGTCGCATTCTGTTCCTGTTGCATCAGGTTGCTGTGTTTATCTAATGCAAAAAACATTTCATGTCACGATTTTTAGTTAACAAACCATATCCAGCTGGATCGGGTATGATCCGCATCAATTATAATGGAAATCAATAATTCTATGTATCAGAAGAAGAAAGAGTAGCAATACGGCCGTTTCACGCTGATCTAGTGCCTCAATGGGTTCAGCGTGAAACGGCTGTAGTTCCCATCCTCCCTCCTGTTCCTTGTCTCTGTTTTCCCGTGTGTAACATGCTGAAGTAAAGAAGTTCGCCAGCGCCCTGCTGAGTGCTGCTCTTTTCTGGTGAGTGCTGCTTCCTTTCTGGTGAGTGCTGCTCTTTTTCTGCTGAGTGCTGCTCTTTTCTGGTGAGTGCTGCTCTTTTCTGCTGAGTGCTGCTCTTTTCTGCTGAGTGCTGCTCTTTTCTGCTGAGTGCTGCTTCTTCTCTGCTGAGTGCTGCTCTTTTCTGCTGAGTGCTGCTCTTTTCTGGTGAGTGCTGCTTCCTTTCTGGTGAGTGCTGCTCTTTTCTGCTGAGTGCTGCTCTTTTCTGGTGAGTGCTGCTCTTTTCTGGTGAGTGCTGCTCTTTTCTGGTGAGTGCTGCTTCCTTTCTGGTGAGTGCTGCTCTTTTCTGCTGAGTGCTGCTCTTTTCTGCTGAGTGCTGCTCTTTTCTGGTGAGTGCTGCTTCCTTTCTGGTGAGTGCTGCTCTTTTCTGCTGAGTGCTGCTCTTTTCTGGTGAGTGCTGCTCTTTTCTGCTGAGTGCTGCTTCTTCTCTGGTGAGTGCTGCTCTTTTCTGCTGAGTGCTGCTCTTTTCTGCTGAGTGCTGCTCTTTTCTGCTGAGTGCTGCTTCTTCTCTGGTGAGTGCTGCTCTTTTCTGGTGAGTGCTGCTCTTTTCTGCTGAGTGCTGCTTCTTCTCTGGTGAGTGCTGCTCTTTTCTGCTGAGTGCTGCTCTTTTCTGCTGAGTGCTGCTCTTTTCTGGTGAGTGTGCTCTTTTCTGCTGAGTGCTGCTTCTTCTCTGGTGAGTGCTGCTCTTTTCTGCTGAGTGCTGCTCTTTTCTGCTGAGTGCTGCTCTTTTCTGCTGAGTGCTGCTCTTTTCTGGTGAGTGCTGCTCTTTTCTGCTGAGTGCTGCTTCTCTCTGGTGAGTGCTGCTCTTTTCTGCTGAGTGCTGCTCTTTTCTGCTGAGTGCTGCTCTTTTCTGCTGAGTGCTGCTCTTTTCTGCTGAGTGCTGCTCTTTTCTGCTGAGTGCTGCCTTTTCTGGTGAGTGCTGCTTCTTTTATTCAGTTCCATTTAATAAGCAGTTCAGGACAGAACAGCTCAGCAATCAAGGATGACAGCTGTTTCGTGTGTATCAGTAGGATCTTTGAAGTGTGGGATGCACATGAAACAGCTGTCATCCTTCATTGCTGAGCTGTTCTGTCCTGCACCTGCTTTTTTTATGGACACTGATAAAAGGATTTTTTAAGTGAAATAAGGTAAGTGCCGTTTACCATATCTGGCAAGTTTAGTGAGCAAATCGGAATCCTGTAAAATACCAGTGGCCGCGCTTTCTCAAAAGGATCCATTAAAAAAACGGACAATAACGGACTGAACCAGATGGTACCGTTCTGTTTGTTTACCAGATCCGGCACAAGGAAGTGTACCATCCGGTTCAGCCGTTACTGTCCGTAAGAGATCCGTTTTTTACAGATTTGTCTGCGCCACATTTAAAAAAAACAATATATGAAAGTTTCCTAACAGGATCATGATCCTTTTTCTAGATCTTCACTTTACAATATCGGAGAGAATAATGAAAGCTCTGAGGGTGTTTGCTCATGATTAGGAATTGCGCGGTATCCAATAGACTGCGCTGTCAGCACCAGCACAGTGGATGCTGGATCCCATCCTCACTGTGCTCCTCCTCTCCGCAGTGTGTTCTCAGCCGCGGTGCGGGTTTCCGGACTTCTGCATCTCCACAGCATGTTCATTTCATGTTGCAGAGTCGGAATTGATCACCATCAGGTGCTCGCAGGGAGAAGCTGCCCAGCACTGAACACTGATCGTGGACACGGGGCGGCTGCGGTCTGCCTGTGTTCACCGGTGGCTTCCTGCAGGTCCGGAGACGTCCAACATACAGCGTCTCCAGATAGTGTGCACACCGCCTTAGTCAATTCCTTGGTACATATTTGAAAAAGAAAGAAATGATGAAGGCAAAATAACAGTGTAAGGGGCCTTTCACATCAGCGATTTACCGCATAACGGCCGATCCGGCAAGCCCATGCATTGTCTATGGGGCATGCGGTCGGGTGCAGCAAGTGCGGTTACGCTGGATCGGCCGGATCCGGCACTTGCGGCCGTGAAAAAGAAAAAGCTCCAAGCAGCGTTTGTCTTTTCATGGCCTCATCCGGCATAACCGCACTTGCCGCACCCAACCGCAAGCCCCATAGACAATGCATGGGGCACGCCGGATCCGCGCCGCAAGTCGGCCTTTAGGCGGCAGATACGGCGGATGTGGCGCCACCTGCTGGAGCGTCTGCACGTCAGCGAAACACTGATATCAAATGGGCCTGAACGTGTGAGCGTGGAGAAGAAGCTTGTGATACGGTCAGAATATAAGCACGTCTTGCAGAAAAGTCTCTGTACATCGCAGGCTCCGGTCACACAAGTCTCCGGTCAGCAGAGGGAAGCATTAACACATTAATGTCTTCATGGAGAAAGGTGAGGACACAAAAAAGCAAATTCCTATTGAGTGAAGGAGCAAACAGTGCGAGCGGCCGAGGCTAATGGAATCTTCAATAAGATGAAATGAAAAGAGCAGCAATAGCTGCAGATATCAGCATCATGTCACATAATATATGGAGGCGCATGAGATGGGAGCATTTATCAAATTCTAGTGGGAGGTCAACCCATGTGAACATTTAATTGAAGCCATAAGACCACATTTATAAAGACTGTTGTGACACTTGTGTGAATTCTACCTGCTCTTTAAGAAGATCCGAAAATTGCTCTATTGAAATCATTTCCATCTGCTGGAGACAGGCTGTCGTCTCTTCTCGCACATGCTGATATACATATTGCTGCACTCTACATCCACTAGGAAGAAAAGACAATGGCCTAAAGAGGTTTTCTGGGACTTAAATATCGCTGACCTTTACTTAAAGTGTTACCGCCATTTGCATTTTTATTTAATAATAATGTAGAGCAAGTGATGATAATAAACTTTCAAATATACTTACTAAGTGAAATCTGGGTGAAAACCATTCGTAAACCTTCCACAATGTGTCCCCACTAGACTGTGTGTGAAGCAGACATATGATCATTATCAGTCAGAACCATCTTCACACTGAATACAGACATGTAACCATATAAGGAAAGGGGGCGTGGTCTACACATGACTGCCGCTGGTGAGGAAACAATGTATCAGATTAGCTCAGCATACAGCACAGTTGCTGAGCAATGTCAGAATGTCAGGATCAGTGTAAATTCCTCTTTCTTTGGCACAAGCTTCTGACCTGTCATCTGGCTCCACACAGCTCAGTCTCAATCTCTGTTAACCCTTTCATTGTGGCTCCGCACACAGCTCAGGATCTCTCTTGCCCCTTCTCTGCTGTCACATTGCACTGCTCCCTATCAGATGCTGGCCATGCCCTCACAGCCATAAGATGCAGTTTTTAAAAAAGTACAGAAAAATGTGAGAAAATAAGTTATATAGAACAAAAAAACATTATCTTAGCTGCTACCGTATGTGACCCATCATTAACACCCAGTGCAGTATTTGCTTTTTTTTGTAACTGACATTTATACTTTAAAAATGACTCCGCAATCAACCGATTATAGCGACAAGCTGCACCCATAGTGACACAGCGCCATCCTGTGTGTAGTGGCTGAGAATGGTACTGCAATTTTTTTCAAAATTTACATGAGTAGGAATTATCTGCGGTAACATTTACATCCACTATATGATGTAACTACAGTAGAGTCCGATGGGCAAAATTAGGATCTGCCTCCCCCTGCACATTGGTCAGATGTATGGATCCTTGTGTCGCTCTAAATCCTATAAACTAAACAAGAAGAAACTGCAGCACTCCCTGACGTGGTGTGAACAGGTGCAATACTCAACATGACATATTTGAACAAAAACACAGCTGCACTGTAAAATACCAAGATGTTCAAATCTGAATATAAAATAGCTAAAGAGGTATGTGATAAAATTAGACACTTAGCATCTAAATATGGCCATATCTATATCTGCCCAGCAGCCATGTTGAGGCGTCTCTTTACCGGCTTATTATCTACTATATAATTGCCGTAGGCATTTTCGTGTCGGACCCCGAAAACGCCATGGCTATGTCACGCTGTGACGTCACCACGCGCGAGCAATGGCCGCGAAGCGGCCATTGCGAGTCGCTGGCCGAAAATAGAACCAGAGGCTCGGCCACAAAGTTAGCGATTTACCGCTGAGGTAGCGCGAGCAATGGCCGCGAGGCCATTGCGAGTCGCTACCTCAGCCGCCGCACCTGCCGCATCTCCCCCTATACTTTCAATGGGGATCTATTGCGAGTCGCTGTGTAGCGCGAGCAATGGCCGCGAGGCCATTGCGAGTCGCTACACTTGCGGCGCGGTTGCGGTAATCCCCATAGAAAGTATAGGGGGACTTGCGGCAGGTGCGGCAGCGAGTCGCTGGCTGAGTGCGAGCACTTGCGGCGCGGTTGCGGTAATCCCCATAAGGATTACCGCAACCGCGCCGCATTGCGAGTCGCTGGCTGAGTGCGAGCACTTGCGGCGCGGTTGCGGTAATCCCCATAGAAAGTATAGGGAACTTGCGGCAGGTGCGGCAAGTGCGGTTTTGCCGCACCTGCCGCAAGTCCCCCTATACTTTATATGGGGATTACCGCAACCGCGCCGCAGATGCGGTTTTTAAATAAAATAAAATAATTTTAATACAAATAAATTTACTTAAAATAACAAATAATAAATACATTTAATAATAATAAAAATAGTAAAAAAACAAAACAAAATAAATAATAAAATAAAAAATTCCTATCTACTATATTGGATTATTTGAAAATCTAAAAAAAAAAAAAAAAATATTCTAGACACCCGATGCATTTGCATCGGGCTCACAGCTAGTATGATATAATATGTCATGTTCAGTAATGCACCTGGTCACACTGCAGGTTAAAGCTCCCGTCACACATAGCGAGATCACTAGCGAGATCACTGCTATGTCACAGGTTTTGTGATGTCACAATGTTTGATACGTGGCAGTGACGCTGTGAGATCGCCGATCATGTGGAATGGCCTGGATCATTTTTGATGGTCGGGTTCCCGCTGGGCAGCATGCACCGGTGTGTTTGACGCCTTAACCACGACCTCGTTGGCGACTCAGACCAGCTGCTGTGTGACAGGGTCCCAACGACCGCCGAGGTCATTATACGGGTCGCCGTCATTGAGTATTACATCTCACCAGTGACCACGTAGCGACGTTCCAGCGATCCCTACCAGGTCGTATCGTTGTCGGGATCGCTAGAATGTCACCAAGTGTGACGGGGCCCTAAGGAGTGCGGTCAGGTTTCTTATCTTTAGATGGTGATGTCTTGCCTTCTGACTGTGCACCCCTCCCCCAATAGCCTTAGGTGGTTTTATTCTCTATCAGCAGGTTCCTATTCGCCTATACAAATAGAGATTTTTAAACCCAGAGAGGTATTGACTAACGGGGTGACCCTAATATAAAATAAATGTATTACACACTTGGACTTTACTTCGACAGAATTCTATTCTAATTCACATTTTTGCCCTTGATTTTAAAGCATAATTTTATTATCATATTGAATTCCTTCTGTCTATGTAAACCCCAATTGTGTAATAAATTTATTTCATATTAGCGTAACCCCGTTGACATAATTCAATAAACATCCCCAAGAAGGGTTAAACCTAGATTTGTGGCGCCGACTTCTTTACCTAAAGCCAAAGTCAACGGGTTAGCGCATAGCCAGTCACCCATCACTACTTTCTGAATTTTGTAAGCCCCCCACTGACATCACTGCAGAACCTGTTGTGATGTCATCATGACCATGTCACTGTAATGGGCGGAGCTAAACCCGCAGTATCATTGGCGTGAGGTCTGCGCATTATCATCACATGGTCGTGACATCACCACAGGTCCTTCACCACCAGAGGACCCTCAGTGATCGATGGCGATATATTACATGCAGGGAGTGTCATGACTGCAGTGGATGTATGTGACTGAAGTCTCCGCCCCGATGACTGTTTGTGGAGATATATAATGCAAACACATCAGCATCTACAGGGCTTTATATTATGATAAATACATGGATTTCTTGTAATCCACAGAGCATGATCTAAATAACATTGGGGGCACAGCATGACAGGTTCCCTTTAAATTACCATATTTTTCAGACCATAAGACGCACTTTAACCCCCCAGATTGTGGGGGAAAGTGGAGGGTGCATCTTATGGTTTGAATATACAGGGCTGTGCTATACTGTGCTGGAGGGGGGCGGCTGTAGAGTGGTTGGAGGAGGCTGCAGCTGTGGCCTGTGATCACGTGTCCCCACTCATTAGCCTACTGTAATATTCACTGCATCCCGCTGTCCACCTCTCAGTGCTGAGGCGGTGATGGGAGTCAGTGCATATTACAGTGCACTAAGTGTACTGTCCCCCATCCTGGGATATTGCAGCCCCTCATCACAGGATATGCCCCCCCCTGCTGTCGCACACACTAACATAATAAAATACCTGTCCGCCGTCCCCTCCGTCTCTCCCGCATCGGTCTCTTCCTGTCATGTGACTGACACAGCGCAGTGATGTCATCACATGACCGGATGCCCCGGTGGACGGGGTGCGTCTTATAGTCTGAAAAATATGGTAATAAATGCACTGAAATAGACATCTTTAGGATAATAATACACAAATTGTAATTTTAAAACCCCAGAAACCGTTTCATTAATAGCACTCAATGCCATAAAGCAAATATTAAATAATATATACCGTCCTTCATTTGTAGTATTGCAAGTATATATGGAATCTCTGCTCACAATCGAATAAACGTTGTATCTTGTATCAGTTTCTTCCTCTATGAAGGCCCTGGAGCAGCAGCTGCTCTATAATTAATATCGGGAGGTCTCTTTGTAATCAGACCGGTTAATCCGCGGGTCCTCTCCTGCCCGGCCGAGTAATGGCAAAATCAATAGCCGAATTTTGAGAAGAACCGGACACTTATCTGATGACTAATGGCGTCAACTGCTCTAATTACCAGTGGGAAGCTCGGATCTGACCGCCGACGGTCACAGATTATTTTCTGCTCCGTCAGGTAAAAATTCACCGTGGTATCATGAGGGGTTAAATTTGCTTTGGTAACGAGGTCCAATGGTACCTTCTAAATTAAAGACGTCATAGACTAAAGCCCTCGTTAAAGGGAAGCTGTAACCAGAGAACGACCTCTAGAGTAAATCAGATTCTTAGGTTACATTTTAGGCTAAAAGGTAATGTCTTGAATAGTTTTCAGCAGGTTCCTTATCAGCAGAGGCAGGATTACAATGACAGGTGACACCTCTCGACCAATCACAATACTCACAGTTGACCCTACCCTCCCTCCGTGCCATGTGGTGTCCGCTCTGCACTCATCCGGAGGTTTGCCATCTTCTGACTCTGTTCACACTGTGGTGTCTGAGCACCTTGTGCTTCTTTTTTGCTCAGCCTGGGTCTGGGTTTGGGCGGCGGCTGTTTTGTGCTCAGTCGTGCAGGAGTTACCTTCCTGATAGCTGGTCATGTGCTGCTGGAGGTTCAGGCTGCTTCTGTCCTATCACAGCTGTCTCCACCCTTTATATATGGTGGAGCTCAGTCTCCTATGCAGATTATAGCTTCAGCTTTGCTCCAGCGATACCGGTCTGCGGCGTTCCAGTTTCTGGGAAACAATAGTAACTTGGTTGGTGCATGGTGGAAACTTCCTTATTGTATTTTTATTTCCTGCTTGTAATTGTTTTCTTCCAAATCACATATTGTAGTATCCCCGTGTGAGTGCTTGTGTTTTGGTTCCCCCTGTCTGTTTTTATTTGTGGGTTTCATTACTTCTCTGCTCCAGAGGGAGGGAGAGTGGGAATCAGTTCAGGAATGAGCAGGAGAAGGGCTAGGGTGGAGACTCAGGCCTCTCCACCATCACCAGTGCCTCTGAGATAGGGTGAGTTCAGGGCTTCTAAGTGTCACAGAGTGGTATAGCGGATAGGAAATGAGGCAGCAAGATCCTAAGATGGGCAAAGGTGAACTAGGGAAGTAGTCTGACCCTTAGACTTGGGGTACCTGGCTCACCCTGATCTTGAAGTTACCTCTGAAGGTGAGGAAGTTCAGGCCATCTCCCTTGCCCTTCGCTCCTGATCAGCCCTAGACTAAGACCCCTTACCTCCACCAGGCCCGGACTGACAGGTGGGACTAGCGGGAGTTCTCCCTATTGGCCGGTGATGGTGGTGTGGGCGGGGGCTGCTGCGCCCGCTCCTGTTGTCGCAGACCGACTATAAAATCATTTTGTGCCCGCCACCGCTGTGCACAGCGGGGAGTCATCGGGCCGCAGCATTGAGCAGCATGCTGCATAATGGGCTGCTTGTCCTGGATTCATTAATGATGCTGGCCCTTTAACATTCTGTAATGATGCGCATTGCGCAGCCGCGATCGCGAATGCGCGGTCGCAGTAATTCGGCCCGCGCGCAAGCACTTACTGGCTGAGGCTGACGCACACGCACACGCCGTCCTGTCTATGCCGGCTCTAGGCTTGGATGTCGGCATCAGGTGGGCTGCAGGCAGCCGCTGCTTGCAGGCTGCCTAGGTGAGTGACAAATTTGAGGCCCCTGCACTGCATCATGGAATGGAGTTGTTGCACTAAACATATTCCAACAATCTGACTGCTGGGACCCCACAATCCTGGGAAACGTGTCTTTGGAGAGTAACATGTAAATGGAGCTGCATGGTTGATTATTCCCTCTGTTGCATCATTCACATGTGGCTCTTCAGATAACTCCTTTAAGAAAGTGTGAGGGGCATTACAACGTAAAAGCTAAATTCACTGATCGGGGCTGATGGGAGTTATAGTGTGTGGGCTGCTGGGGCTTGTTTTCCAGGGCTGCTTTTTGTTCCCAGTCCGGCCCTGACCTCCACCCACAGACCGGAAAAACCCAGCAGCTCCAATAGAAGGGAAAAGCAGCAGCAGCACAGCTCAGCACAGGATGTCCTTACTGCATGGGGTCCTAGTAGAGAATAAACTCTATCTGCGACACCCAGTGGAGGGAAGTGGAACTACTTCAAGGCCGCGAGATTGGAGATCTGAATGGAAGACACCCCCCTCCACCTAATTTCCACCTGAATGCTAGGACACACTCCTCCACCTGCAGAGCCGCAGACAGTATAGACTAAAGGAAAGAAACTCAAATTTAATTCAGCGGAACCCATGGACTGCAAAGCATTCAACACGTGACACCAAGCTTGAGAGGCAGATCAGGTGTCCGGTTTCCCTGACATTCCCTTCATTATGACCTTTGCACATTCACATTAGATGCGTCAATGCAAAAAGTGGCACAAGAGTCCAACTATTGCTGCTAATGTACATGTGAAATACCTGAAATAACAGGAAGTAAAAAAGCCCGGAGTGAAAACGCCAATGAAAGATGAGCAAGATAATTGTCTACCAACAAGAATAGGAACGTCATGCAACCTGAAGCAACATATATATATATATACAGTATATAGGGCTGTAGAGTGAGGTGTCTGTTATTGTGCTCGTGTTGCCTATTTGTTTACATGCCATTCTTGGTTTACCAATGGTCGCTCTTTATATAGGACACATAGGCACAATATCCCATTCTGCATAGTCTGATGTTATCTCCATCCTCTGCTGCTGTCACAAAGCATTTACTGACCTTTCTGTGTATGATTCCTGGAAACGGCTGATATTAGGGAGGGGAGATGGAATCCTGGGGTCTATAATGAAGGCCTGGGGGAAGAACTAATAAACATTCCACGCTCCTCGTGCCCATGTTATCCATAAGGGTCAGATTGGATGAGTCTCGGTGACAGATATTTAACAAAATCATCATCCTCCAATATTTAAAAGCTCCATATATGAGTGATGGAGACGTTTACTATACAACCTGGTTACCTAATAACTAATTAGGGACAAGATCAATTGACCTTTTCTAAGTCGTGGTAACAATATAAATTGCCAGGCTCAATAGATCTGTCCCTCAATAAAAACTGTTACGAGCCCAGCTGGTGAGGTGGATTCTCTAAGCCAAAGGTCTGGGTGAACAACACGTACCAAAAGTAATGGGACAATGGACAGAACTTGTGTTTGTTGTGTGCACAAGCTCAGAGAACAGTTGGCTTTGCTTACAGCAGATGAATGGTTAACCAGCAAACAAATTCATAGCTGCCAGCAGGGAAGATAAACATGCAAGTAGAAGATACAATCTGATATAGCAGGTTTGCAGTGTGAACAAGTCCAAAGAAGAGTCTATGCTTGCAGCAGATAAAAGGTTAATGTAAGCCAGAGAACAGTTGACTTTGCTTACAGCAGATGAATGGTTAACCAGCAAACAAATTCATAGCTGCCAGCAGTGAAGATAAACATGCAAGTAGAAGATACACTCTGATATAGCAGCGTTTGCAGTTGTGAACAAGTCCAAAGAAGAATTTATGCTAACAGCAGACAAAAGGTTAACGGTAGGCCCAGAGAACAGTTGACTTTGCTTACAGCAGATGAAGGATTAATCAGCAAACAAATTCATAGCTGCCAGCAGTGAGGATGAACGTGAAATTGTATTTGTAGAGAAGATGCAGAGGTGCCGGCTCCAGGGGCCCCTGTTAGTGGATGGTGAGGCAGGGCCGAGGCCCCGGCATGGCTGATCTTGTCATAGTTGGCTCCTCAGTGCAACAGTTCAGTTCTTTGGTCCCCTCAACGAGCGACAAACTATTTACAAAATCAATAAAAGTTTTCAACGTTTCTTTACTGTAAAGGTGTGAGTTGGTGATGGACTATCTACATTCATGTGTTTACCTGCAGGTTGCTCCCCTCATCCCGGTATCTCCTGACTCCTGCCCTTAAGCTTCATTGATACACGCTGTAAATTCAAAGATACTCTTGGTCAATTCCATCCTTTTCCATTTATGAGGATGGATCCTTAGGACCAACGGGGATCCGCCAGACAGTATTCCTTTACTATGCTCACAATGAAGATCCGTCCATCTCCGAACCTTTACTCAGGGCCCGCCGAACCAACACCAGAGAGGACAGCCGCTGTCCACAGGGGAGGACACCAGGCATCAACACCAGAGAGGACAGCCGCTGTCCACAGGGGAGACGTCAGGCATCAACACCAGAGAGGACAGCCGCTGTCCACAGGGGAGGACGTCAGCATCAACACCAGAGAGGACAGCCGCTGTCCACAGGGGAGGACGTCCAGCATCAACACCAGAGAGGACAGCCGCTGTCCACAGGGGAGGACGTCAGGCATCAACACCAGAGAGGACAGCCGCTGTCCACAGGGGAGGACGTCCAGCATCAACACCAGAGAGGACAGCCGCTGTCCACAGGGGAGGACGTCAGGCATCAACACCAGAGAGGACAGCCGCTGTCCACAGGGGAGGACGTCCAGCACCAACACCAGAGAGGACAGCCGCTGTCCACAGGGGAGGACGTCCAGCACCAACACCACAGAGGACAGCCGCTGTCCACAGGGGAGGATGTCCAGCATCAACACCAGAGAGGACAGCAGCTGTCTACAGGGGAGGATGTCAGGCATCAACACCAGAGAGGACAGCCACTGTCCACAGGGGAAGACGTCAGCCATCAATACCAGAGAGGACAGCCGCTGTCCACAGGGGAGGACGTCAAGCATCAACACCAGAGAGGACAGCCGCTGTCCACAGGGGAGGACGTCAAGCATAAACACCAGAGAGGACAGCCGCTGTCCACAGGGGAGGACATCCAGCATCAACACCAGAGAGGACAGCCGCTGTCCACAGGGGAGGACGTCAGGCATCAACACCAGAGAGGACAGCCGCTGTCCACAGGGGAGGACGTCCAGCATCAACACCAGAGAGGACAGCCGCTGTCCACAGGGGAGGACGTCAGGCATCAACACCAGAGAGGACAGCCGCTGTCCACAGGGGAGGACGTCCAGCATCAACACCAGAGAGGACAGCCGCTGTCCACAGGGGAGGACGTCAGGCATCAACACCAGAGAGGACAGCCGCTGTCCACAGGGGAGGACGTCAGGGATCAACACCAGAGAGGACAGCCGCTGTCCACAGGGGAGGACGTCCAGCATCAACACCAGAGAGGACAGCCGCTGTCCACAGGGGAGGACATTAGGCATCAACACCAGAGAGGACAGCCGCTGTCCACAGGGGAGAGACGTCATGCATCAACACCAGAGAGGACAGCCGCTGTCCACAGGGGAGGACGTCAGGCATCAACACCAGAGAGGACAGCCGCTGTCCACAGGGGGAGGACGTCCAGCATCAACACCAGAGAGGACAGCCGCTGTCCACAGGAGAGGACATCAGGCATCAACACCAGAGAGGACAGCCGCTGTCCACAGGGGAGGACGTCCAGCATCAACACCAGAGAGGACAGCCGCTGTCCACAGGGGAGGACGTCAGGCATCAACACCAGAGAGGACAGCCGCTGTCCACAGGGGAGGACGTCCAGCATCAACACCAGAGAGGACAGCCGCTGTCCACAGGGGAGGACGTCCAGCATCAACACCAGAGAGGACAGCCGCTATCCACAGGGGAGGACGTCCAGCATCAACACCAGAGAGGACAACCGCTGTCCACAGGGAGGACGTCAGGCATCAACACCAGAGAAGACAGCCGCTGTCCACAGGGGAGGACGTCCGGCATCAACACCAGAGAGGACAGCCGCTGTCCACAGGGGAGGACGTCCAGCATCAACACCAGAGAGGACAGCCGCTGTCCACAGGGGAGGACGTCCAGCATCAACACCAGAGAGGACAGCCGCTGTCCACAGGGGAGGACGTCAAGCATCAACACCAGAGAGGACAGCCGCTGTCCACAGGGGAGGACATCAAGCATCAACACCAGAGAGGACAGCCGCTGTCCACAGGGGAGGACGTCCAGCATCAACACCAGAGAGGACAGCCGCTGTCCACAGGGGAGGACGTTAGGCATCAAAACCACAGAGGACAGCCGCTGTCCACAGGGGAGGACGTCAAGCATCAACACCAGAGAGGACAGCCGCTGTCCACAGGGGAGGACGTCCAGCATCAACACCAGAGAGGACAGCCGCTGTCCACAGGGGAGGACGTCCAGCATCAACACCAGAGAGGACAGCCGCTGTCCACAGGGAAGACGTCAAGCATCAACACCAGAGAGGACAGCCGCTGTCCACAGGGGAGGACGTCAGGCATCAACACCAGAGAGGACAGCCGCTGTCCACAGGGGAGGACGTCCAGCATCAACACCAGAGAGGACAGCCGCTGTCCACAGGGGAGGACGTCCAGCATCAACACCAGAGAGGACAGCCGCTGTCCACAGGGGAGGACGTCAGGCATCAACACCAGAGAGGACAGCCGCTGTCCACAAGGGAGGACGTCCGGCATCAACACCAGAGAGGACAGCCGCTGTCCACAGGGGAGGACGTCCAGCATCAACACCAGAGAGGACAGCCGCTGTCCACAGGGGAGGACGTCAAGCATCAACACCACAGAGGACAGCCGCTGTCCACAGGGGAGGACGTCAAGCATCAACACCAGAGAGGACAGCCGCTGTCCACAGGGGAGGACATTAGGCATCAACACCAGAGAGGACAGCCGCTGTCCACAGGGGAGGACGTCCAACATCAACACCAGAGAGGACAGCCGCTGTCCACAGGGGAGGACGTCAGGCATCAACACCAGAGAGGACAGCCGCTGTCCACAGGGGAGGACGTCCACATCAACACCAGAGAGGACAGCCGCTGTCCACAGGGGAGGATGTCCAGCATCAACACCAGAGAGGACAGCCGCTGTCCACAGGGGAGGACATCAGGCATCAACACCAGAGAGGACAGCCGCTGTCCACAGGGGAGGACGTCAAGCATCAACACCAGAGAGGACAGCCGCTGTCCACAGGGGAGGACGTCAAGCATCAACACCAGAGAGGACAGCCGCTGCCCACAGGGGAGGACGTCCAGCATCAACACCAGAGAGGACAGCCGCTGTCCACAGGGGAGGACGTCCAGCATCAACACCAGAGAGGACAGCCGCTGTCCACAGGGGAGGACGTCCAGCATCAACACCAGAGAGGACAGCCGCTGTCCACAGGGGAGGACGTCAGGCATCAACACCACAGAGGACAGCCGCTGTCCACAGGGGAGGACGTCAGGCATCAACACCAGAGAGGACAGCCGCTGTCCACAGGGGAGGACGTCAGGCATCAACACCAGAGAGGGACAGCCGCTGTCCACAGGGGAGGACGTCAAGCATCAACACCAGAGAGGACAGCCGCTGTCCACAGGGGAGGACGTCAAGCATCAACACCAGAGAGGACAGCCGCTGTCCACAGGGGAGGACGTCAGGCATCAACACCAGAGAGGACAGCCGCTGTCCACAGGGGAGGACGTCAGGCATCAACACCAGAGAGGACAGCCGCTGTCCACAGGGGAGGACATCAAGCATCAACACCAGAGAGGACAGCCACTGTCCACAGGGGAGGACGTCAAGCATCAACACCAGAGAGGACAGCCGCTGTCCACAGGGGAGGACATCAAGCATCAACACCAGAGAGGACAGCCGCTGTCCACAGGGGAGGACATCAAGCATCAACACCAGAGAGGACAGCCGCTGTCCACAGGGGAGGACATCAAGCATCAACACCAGAGAGGACAGCCGCTGTCCACAGGGGAGGACGTCAGGCATCAACACCAGAGAGGACAGCCGCTGTCCACAGGGGAGGACGTCAGGCATCAACACCAGAGAGGACAGCCGCTGTCCACAGGGGAGGACGTCAGGCATCAACAAGAGACAGAGGTACGGACAGCCGCTGTCCACAGGGGAACACCCTTGGATGAAGTTCTGTTCCACAGTCCAAACGCTGGATTGACTCCCGAGTTGACCCTTAGAGTCCGAGCAATTTAAGGGGGTCTTTGTTTCCTGATACGATCTCCTACTGGGGACTCTCCTTCAGTCTTCCATACTACAACCCCTTTGATAGTCCCAGCCCTGCCCCTGGTACTCACCAGGTGAGATAAGAACACTTTCACCTTCACTTTACCCAAAGTACCAGGGAACAGCAGCACAAACATTAGAAAGGTGCAACTTCTAAATTCAGCCATAACACACATACACCCTCCTCAGTGGAGTGGCAGCATCCTCCACCCTCTTAGCCTAGTCTCACACTAGCATTTTTGTGAATCCGGGGGAATGTGGGTAAAAACTGCCTCCCCCGGATTCCCCCGCAATGATGCATCTGTCCGCACCCGCGCTGGTATCATCATTGATCCGGGCTCACGGTGCGGGAGCTGAGAGTTGCTTCCGGCATTGTACCTATTTCCACCAGATCCGGGGACAAAAGACGCCCCCTAGGGCTCATGTCATTTGGAACTGCGTTCTAGGCATGCATAGTTCCAAAACCCGGATCCGGGTTACATAGAGCCCGATTTTAATTCATCCTCCATTGTCCCGGATCCGGGTGGTCACGGTTTTTGACACAGAGACCAAAGATGCACCAAGTTGTGTTTTTGGGTCTCAGGGGAAAAAAACGTGACCACCCGGATCAGGGAAAAAAGTGCAAAACTGGACGCACCTGCAAGAGCCTGTGGCCCCATTGAAAGACAATGGGGCCAAAATGGATGTGGGTGCAAACAGTTTTAGCCAGGCTCACAGGGGATGGTGTGAGACCAGTCTTACAATACACTCTAGTATAGCAGCATCTGCAATGTGAACAAGTCCAAAGAAGAGTTTATACTTGCAGCAGATGAAAGGTTAATGGCAGGTCGGAGCCAGAAAGTAAATGCAGATTGTAGACACAGATTGATGAGAAGTGGATGGTGTAAAACCCTAAGGCACGCGGTTACACAAAGCTTATTTAATACTCAGACACACGTGGGCGTCAGAATCCACATTAAAAAGCCTTTGGTGATGATGTGAATGGAGTAAAGTGCAAGTTCACATTGGGGAAGGGAAACCTTGACCTGAGACAGGTGAGCACCGCTCTGACCCTCTCCCACTCACTTCAATAGGAGTTCATCTGCAGTACCGGGAGTGACCACTACACAACGGATGGAGCAATGCGCCCACTGATCGCTGCTGTTAACCATTTAAATGCTGCTATTAATCACTGACAGAGCAGTTCAGATGATCACATGATCACAGGGAGCCAATCAGTTGCTCTGTAAGCGGGGGGAAGGCTAAACGCCCCTGCGTCTGTCATGTGATCTCTCCTGTGATTGGGTGACACCTTCATCTTCATATATAGAGTAATACTGTATATAGTACAGGTGATATACAGGCTCAAGACCCCTAAAGAGACTAATAATAAATTAATAGAAAAACAAAAGTTTAATCCAATTTCTCCAGTAAAAGTATAAAATCTGCAGTTACATTGTGTCGCCGCATTCAGAGTCCGATCTGTCAAGATATAAAGATACATTATAAAAATAATAATTGAGTTAATTGATAAACGCCATAATGAGGAAAAAAAATAAAAACGTTTGTCGCCGCGGTAACGGTAAAAAATGCAATAAAAAGAGATCAAAACATAATGAGTGTCCCGAGATCGTATGAAGAAAAACACCCGCTTTGTCGACTCAAATGATTTTATTCATTTTTTTTACAAATTCTGAATTTTTAAAACTAATAAAATAGAAAAAAAAAACTCTCCTCATCTAATAACTCTTTATTTATACTGATCATATTTCCAGGTCTTTATTCCAGTACAATGAACACCATAAAAAAATGTAAAAACTCGCAAAATTGCAGTTTTCTTCACCGCACTTAGAATGTTTTTTTTTTTTTTACTATTTTCTGTTTCGCATGTAAAGGATGAGGGAAAGGAAACAGGATGGTATAATGGGCAAGGAAACCTGGATATCTAGTCTGGCCCTGGGTTCTCTGATGGTGAGGAGGTCTGGGCCACCACCCTTGCCCTCAGCACCTCAACCAGCCCTGTGCTGCTCCCTCTCACCTCCCACCATGGAAAGGGGTAAACAGCAACTTCCAAAAGAATGTTTAGCTTGAGAGAAACTCTATCAGCGACGTCATCTGGAGGAAGAGCAGGCTATTGAAAGGCCAGGGACGTGGTCACCTGATAAACCTATACATCAACCTACAGAGCCACATAAACAGCAGCTTCAGCATTAACCCCGACTGAACCAGAGGAAATAAACTGGTTTAAACTGCAGCAGGGCAATTCCGTGGACCGAGGAGCCGTCAACACGCGACATTTTCACTTAGTTCATTGTCGTCTTTCAAAAGTACAACAAAAATAAGAGGAAAAATAACATAATGAGTATTTAAAAAGGAGAAGAAAAAAATGAAAACGTAAAATGGCGCCGAGGTAAAAAAAGGGTTAAAGTAAATAAAGAAATATTAATAATCGCTGGAAGGTTTTACTTGCTACAATGTGTCTGTAGTAAAATAGAGAATAAGGGGATAAAGTATCGGCTCATATTCAAGTGATGGTGGCAATTGGGGATGTAACTACACCCGGGCCCTGGAATCTAGGGTGCCCCAAAAGTCTCTTTGGCCTATTGAAAAAGACTATTACTAATAAAGATTTGCAATAACTGGGGGCCCCATTGGAGCTTTTGTATTAGGGCCCCTGAGCTTCAAGTTACACCGTTGAGTGCAGGGCTAGCGCCCGGGCCCTGGGGACTACAGGGGCCCAAAAGTGCCTTAGGCCTATTGAAAAAGACTATTACTAATAAAGATTTGCAATAACTGGGGGCCCCATTGGAGCTTTTGTATTAGGGCCCCTGAGCTTCAATTTACGCCGCTGAGTGCAGGGCTAGCACCCGGGCCACGGAGCCTACGGGGGCCCAAAAGTGCCTTAGGCCTATTGAAAAAGACTATTACTAATAAAGATTTGCAATAACTGGGGGCCCCATTGGAGCTTTTGTATTAGGGCCCCTGAGCTTCAATTTACGCCGCTGAGTGCAGGGCTAGCGCCCGGGCCACGGAGCCTACGGGGGCCCAAAAGTGCCTTAGGCCTATTGAAAAAGACTATTACTAATAAAGATTTGCAATAACTGGGGGCCCCATTGGAGCTTTTGTATTAGGGCCCATGAGCTTCAATTTACGCCACTGAGTGCAGGGCTAGTGCCCGGGCCCTGGTGCCTACGGGGGCCCAAAAGTGCCTTAGGCCTATTGAAAAAGACTATTACTAATAAAGATTTGCAATAACTGGGGGCCCCATTGGAGCTTTTGTATTAGGGCCCCTGAGCTTCAAGTTACGCCACTGAGTGCAGGGCTAGCGCCCGGGCCCTGGGCCCTACGGGGGCCCAAAAGTGCCTTAGGCCTATTGAAAAAGACTATTACTAATAAAGATTTGCAATAACTGGGGGCCCCATTGGAGCTTTTGTATTAGGGCCCCTGAGCTTCAAGTTACGCCACTGAGTGCAGGGCTCGCGCCCGGGCCCTGGTGCCTACGGGGGCCCAAAAGTGCCTTAGGCCTATTGAAAAAGACTATTACTAATAAAGATTTGCAATAATTGGGGGCCCCATTGGAGCCCACAAGCTTTGAGTGGCGATCTGCATCTTTAGACAATTTTCTGCTCTCTGTATTCAGGGTCTCAGATCTCAGATGTGCAGCAGAAAAACTCGTGACAGATTACCTGTTCAGACTACTTTTCCCTTTTTGCAGTAAACCCTGTTGTTCGGGGAGGGGGTGATTCTTATTTTTACTGACCTCATCCTTCACTTCTGCCGCTTTGTGTTATAAAAAAAAAAAAGCAAAAAAAACATTTAAATCCTCATTAGCATTACCTCCACTAAATGTCACACACGGATATTTTGTTAGACGTTAGTAAAACTGGCATGCGGAGGCCACGGGATAATTATGCCCCAACTTATCAAGGGATTTACATAATTTCAGACAGCAATTAAAGAATCCGACTGGATGTATTCCTCCTGCCTCTTTCTCTGCAGTTCCTCGTACAATGAAAGTGTTGGTTTACATTAAGGACTCGGCTCCGAGCGGCTCATTTGCATAAAATGAAAGGTTTCTGTATTGTGAACCAGCGGGAAACCATTTAAAATTCCCTTTTAAAAAACCTCACCTTAAAATAAGGAAATGTTAATATCATTTTGCCGGCTGCGAGGGACAGACGCCGTCTTCAGCCTGACTTCATCCAATGGTCGGGAGGGTTAAGGATTCCAGCACTGGTGCTGATGTGGTTACTGCGCAGGAGCTCATGTTATCACTCGCTTTCTCCTTTCGTCTCCATTTCTTTCCCTCTTTGTTCCTTTCTATGTTGTATCAGTCTTGTACAGAGATCAGCGTTCATCGCCGGCAGGTTCCCGGGTTGTATGGCGCTTAGGCAGGAAAAGCCTGTATCCCCCAGCAATGACAAACTGAATGCACCCACACCTTGTTGCATATTTGCGTCACGCTGGACTAGGGGGATGTCCATCTATCATTCGTGACAGTGGTGCACAGAACAACAATGTCTGGTGCACTACACCACACAACAGAAAGGGGGATACATATATCAGAGGGCCTTGCTCATACAGAACGGGTAACTGTGCCCTGATCTCCCTACTGCCCCTATACGGGTTCTTTCACTCCATCACCGAGCAGGATACCTAATCCCTTGCTGGCCCTGATGATAGCCCTCAATATGGATATGGCCAACAGGAGCACTAGTCCCAACCAATGCAATAACAACAACAAGAAGGAAGAAGAGACGGACAGGGAATCAAAACAGCAACTTCACGCCTGCTGCCACTATCCTATGGCAGTAGTCAGCTTCTCCAGAGAACCTCGTTCACCTCAAGAAACTTGGCCAGGAATGTTTAATCACCTGCAAAGGATGCTGGAACATGTGATCATATAAAGGGGATGGGAGTGATTACAAAGTAGTCAAACCTGGTAAGGAAACTGAGGAGTCTGCTAGCAGCAGAACAGACATTAACTCCTGAACTGCCAAAGGAAAGAAACACGTTTAAAATTAACTCAATACAGGAATGAGACAGAGGCCCCAAACCAGTCACAAGTCTCCAAAGTAACCGAGACCATCGTGACAATATGACGGGTGGGTGGTTCTGTGCATGCGCAGTTCATGAAAAACACAGACCGGAGATCTGGATCCACCACAATCTGGAGTCCGGATGAATCCGTGTCTCATAGACCCCTGTTCAGATTTTACCCTTGGTGCCTTGGATCCACTTTTTTTCACAGAGACCTAATCGCAACAAGATCTAGATTTTATGTCCATGAACAATCGGTGATCACAAGGTTCTTAAAAGTCAATTATTAATAGTAAAAAAACAGATCCAAGATGTCAGCGCTTCTAAGCAACGCAAGATACGAGGTCAGAGGTCAAAATATAGGAATTTATTCATAATAGAGACATATTAAAAGTGTATATACACAGAGCCGGCCTCATGCTGAACGGTGCCCTGTGCGGCCGCTCCACTCGCTCATGGGTAAGGCCGGCCCTGTATATACAACGCGTTTCAGCTATTCAGCTTTTTAGATATTAAATATCTAAACAATTTATATATATATACTTTTATATATACAGTGCCTTCTGAAAGTATTCGGCCCCCTATGTATATATACAGAGCCTTGTGAAAGTATTCAGCCCCCTATGTATATATACAGTGCCTTGTGAAAGTATTCAGCCCCCTATGTATATATACAGAGCCTTGTGAAAGTATTCAGCCCCCTATGTATATACAGTGCCTTGTGAGAGTATTCAGCCCCCTATGTATATATACAGTGCCTTGTGAAAGTATTCAGCCCCCTATGTATATATACAGTGCCTTGTGAAAGTATTCAGCCCCCTATGTATATATACAGTGCCTTGTGAAAGTATTCAGCCCCCTATGTATATATACAGTGCCTTGTGAAAGTATTCAGCCCCCTATGTATATATACAGAGCCTTGTGAAAGTATTCAGCCCCCTATGTATATATACAGTGCCTTGTGAAAGTATTCAGCCCCCTATGTATATATACAGTGCCTTGTGAAAGTATTCAGCCCCCTATGTATATATACAGTGCCTTGTAAAGGTATTCAGCCCCATATATACAGGGTCTTGAGTTAATCCTCTGTAGCGCCCCCTTGTGCTGTGATTACAGCTGCAGTCTCTTGGGGTTTGTCTCATTCTTCCTTGCAGAACAGCTGGAGCTCAGTGAGGTTGGATTGAGGCGTTTGTGATCTGCAGTTTTCAGCTCTTTCCACAGATTCTCCATTGGATTCAGGTCTGGATGTGACTTGGCCATTCTAACACCTGGAGACGGTGATTTTTGAACCTTTCCATTGTAGATTTTGCTTTATGTTTGGGATCATTGTCTTGTTGGAGGATAAACCTCCGTCCCAGTCTCAGGTCTTTTGCAGACTCCAGCAGGTTTTCTTCCAGAATGCTCCTGTATTTGGCTCCGTCCATCTTCCCATCAATTGTAACCATCTTCCTTGTCCCTGCTGAAGAAAAGCCCAAACCATGATGCTGCCACCACCATGTGTGACAGTGGGGAGGGTGTTGTGAGGCCACCACCATGTGTGACAGTGGGGATGGTGTTTTCAGGCCACCACCATGTGTGACAGTGGGGATGGTGTTTTCAGGCCACCACCATGTGTGACAGTGGGGAGGGTGTTGTGAGGCCACCACCATGTGTGACAGTGGGGATGGTGTTTTCAGGCCTCCACCATGTGTGACAGTGGGGATGGTGTTTTCAGGCCTCCACCATGTGTGACAGTGGGGATGGTGTTTTCAGGCCTCCACCATGTGTGACAGTGGGGATGGTGTTCTCAGGGTGATGAGCTTTGTTGCTTTTACACTAAACATATCGCTTTACATTGTGGCCATAGTGTGATTGTGGTTTCCTCTGAGCAGAGCCCCTTATTCCACATGTTTGGGGTCTCCCAGGCGGCTTGTGGCAAACTTCACACCAGACTTTTTATGGATATCTCTGAGAAATGGCTTCTTCTTGCCTCTTCCATAAAGGGCAGATTTGTGCAGTGACGACTGATTGTTGTCCTATGGAGACTCTCCCACCTCAGCTGTAGATCTCTGCAGTGATCCAGAGTGATCATGGGCCTTTTGGCCTCATCTCTGATCAGTCTCCTCCTTGATCCAGATGAAAGTTTAGAGGGACGGCCGGGTCTTGGTAGATTTGCAGTGGTCTGATCCTCCTTCCATTACAATATAATCGCTTGCACAGCGGCTCCTTGAGATGTTTAACACTTGGGAAATCTTTTTGTATCCAAATCCGGCTTTAAACTTCTCCACAACAGTATCTGGGACCTGCCTGGTGAGTTCCTTGGTCTTCATGATGCTCTGTGCACTGGATACAGAACCCTGAGCCTATCACAGAGCAGGTGCATTTATACAGAGACTTGATTACACAGTGGTGGATCCTATTGATCATTACCAGTCATTTAGGACAACATTGGATCATTCAGAGATCCGCACTGAACGTCTGGAGGGAGTTTGCTGCACTGAAAGTAAAGGGGACAAATAATATCACATGCCCCACGCTTCAGTGTTTATTTGTTAAAAAAGTTTAAAATATCCAATAAATTTGGTTCCCCCTCACGATTGTGTCCCGATTGTTGTTGATTCTTCACAAAAAAAATAGAATTTCTATCTTTATGTTTGAAGCCTGAAATGTGGCAAAAGGTTGAAAAGTTCAAGGGGCAGAATACTTTCACAAGGCACTGTATATATGTCTGTATACTCTTATATTCTGTGATCCCTGGCTGTAATGTCTGTATATTCTTATATTCTGTGATCCCCGGCTGTAATGTCTGTATACTCTTATATTCTGTGATCCCTGGCTGTAATGTCTGTATACTCTTATATTCTGTGATCCCCGGCTGTAATGTCTGTATACTCTTATATTCTGTGATCCCCGGCTGTAATGTCTGTATACCCTTATATTCTGTGATCCCCGGCTGTAATGTCTGTATATTCTTATATTCTGTGATCCCTGGCTGTAATGTCTGTATACTCTTATATTCTGTGATCTCTGGCTGTAATGTCTGTATACTCTTATATTCTGGTATCCCCGGCTGTAATGTCTGTATACTCTTATATTCTGTGATCCCCGGCTGTAATGTCTGTATATTCTTATATTCTGTGATCCCTGGCTGTAATGTCTGTATACTCTTATATTCTGTGATCCCCGGCTGTAATGTCTGTATACTCTTATATTCTGTGATCCCCGGCTGTAATGTCTGTATACTCTTATATTCTGTGATCCCTGGCTGTAATGTCTGTATACTCTTATATTCTGGTATCCCTGGCTGTAATGTCTGTATACTCTTATATTCTGTGATCCCCGGCTGTAATGTCTGTATATTCTTATATTCTGTGATCCCTGGCTGTAATGTCTGTATACTCTTATATTCTGTGATCCCCAGCTGTAATGTCTGTATACTCTTATATTCTGTGATCTCCGGCTGTAATGTCTGTATACTCTTATATTCTGTGATCCCCAGCTGTAATGTCTGTATACTCTTATATTCTGTGATCCCTGGCTGTAATGTCTATATACTCTTATATTCTGTGATCCCCGGCTGTAATATCTGTATACTCTTATATTCTGTGATCCCCGGCTGTAATGTCTGTATACTCTTATATTCTGTGATCCCCAGCTGTAATGTCTGTATACTCTTATATTCTGTGATCCCTGGCTGTAATGTCTATATACTCTTATATTCTGTGATCCCCGGCTGTAATGTCTGTATACTCTTATACCCTGTGATCCCGGCTGTAATGTAATCCTGTATAGACGTTGGTTTAGTGTTTCTGTGATCCCGGGCTGTAATGTCTGTATACTCTTATATTCTGTGATCCCCAGCTGTAATGTCTGTATACTCTTATATTCTGTGATCCCTGGCTGTAATGTCTGTATACTCTTATATTCTGTGATCCCCGGCTGTAATGTCTGTATACTCTTATATTCTGTGATCCCCGGCTGTAATGTCTGTATACTCTTATATTCTGTGATCCCCGGCTGTAATGTCTGTATACTCTTATATTCTGTGATCCCGGCTGTAATGTAATCCTGTATAGACGTTGGTTTAGTGTTTCTGTGATCCGCAGTGAGTGATCATCAGCTTAATATATTGTCAGTAATGGAGGTGATCACTTCTTCCTCCTCGTCTATAAACATCTTTATGGGACGACGTTGGTTTCTCATCTTCACGTTGTCATGTAATGATTCTTGTTATAACAGGCGGAGGAGCGGAGGTGAGAACGTTCCTCCTGTCATCGATGGCGTCCTCGCTCCCGAGCGCCTCTCAGCCGATCCGCGAGCTGTTATCCGTGATGTGAAGATTGTTGGCGCCATATGTAGTCAATCTTTTTCAATTTACTGCAGATATCCATCATAATTAGCAGCAATCAAGCATATGCTTCTCCCGAAAAATGATTTCCACTTTGCATTTTTTTTTTTTACATTTTAAAAACAATTAAATTAAGTCAATTAAATGTATCTGCAAATTTATAACAGAAGAATTCACGTCCTGAACGTTGTGTCGTGTGCACGGGCCGAACACAGGGAAAACGGTGTATAAACGTGAAAGACGGGATAATGTCATCATAACACGACCCACTGTGTGATCAGGTCTTTGTGATACACGGATTTATAAAAATATAGATTATAATTGAATTAAAAAATATAAAATTAATAATCCGGCGACATTCACGCTGGTCACTGGAGGTTTCTAAACTCAGAATTCATGTGTTTTCAGGTAGAGTTTTCAGCAGAGTCATTATCATCACAGGCAGGATTACACCTGACATTATCTCTATGTATTTATCTATATCTATCATCTATCTACTAATGATCTAACTATCATCTATTAATTTTTTTTATCTATGAAACTTTATTTAATGATAGATGTCTAAATAGATAGATAGATAGATAGATAGATAGATAGACACAGTAGATAGATAGATGATAGATAGATAGACACAGTAGATAGATAGATACAGTAGATATATAGATACAGTAGATAGATAGATAGATAGATAGATAGATAGATAGATAGATAGATAGATAGATAGATAGATAGATAGATAGATAGATAGATATAGATAGATAGATAGATAGATAGATAGATAGATAGATAGATAGATAGATAGATAGATAGATAGATAGATAGATAGACAGACGCCATCAAGGTGGAGGTCCGGTTCTGCTATCGGCTAGGATTATTAAATATCAGCTGGTTCCTTTTCAGGATGAAGATAAACTCAAAATCAACTCCCAAACCTATTGACGATTTTTAGAAGACACTTAGCATACATTTTGGTCCATCGTAGTGATGGGCGAGTCCTAAATTACTCAGAGTCGCTTATGGACAAATCCATAAAACAATATAAATAAAAGGGACTGCATCTTTATTAACCCCTGGACCATGGGCGAGGGGTTAATAAAGATGCAGTCCCTTTTTTAGGATTGTTTTATTGATTTTTCAGAAAAAAAATGACGTGGGCTTCGCCGTATTTCTGGAACCAGCCGGATCCAGCAGGCAGCCACGGGCTGCCCCCAACCCCCAGGTGCCTATTTGTACCTGGCCGGACACAAGAATATAGGGGAGCCCTTTTTTTTTATTATTTCATGAATTTCATGAAATAATAAAAAAAAACTGCGTGGGGCTCGGCGCAATTTCTATGTCTAGCCAGGTACAGCTAAGCAGCTGGGGGCTGGAATCCGCAGCTCAGGGAGGCCCAAGCTTTCTGGGCACCCCCCGCTGCAAATTGCAGCCCGCAGCCGTCCCAGAAGATGGCGCATTCATTGAAGCGCCATCCTCTGGCGCTGAACCCTGCTCTTCCAGCGGCCCTGGTGGCGGTGGCACGCTGGGTAATAAAGAGGTTAGGGCCAGCTTTGTATTATCAGCTGGCCCTAATCCCGAAATTTATGGCGGTCACGCCAATATTAGACATGACCGCCATGAATTTCTATTAAATTGTTTTAAAAAAAACACAACACAGAGAAAAAATTTTTTATTAGAAATTTAAAAAAAAGCCATTAGGGACTCCATCTTTATTTAAAAAAATCCTCTTCCGTCCGACGTAGTCCAAAACGCGATGTCCTCTCTGCTACATCCCTGTGCATAGATATAGATGTCTATGCACAGGGAGTGAGCAGACTGAGAACAATCTCAGCTCTGCTACATCATCTCTGTGCACAGACATTCATGTCTGTACTCAGGGAGAGCAGGCGGGCTCTAGGACCCTGGAGCTGAGGCAGCCCGCAGGACCCGAGCCCGGCACAAAGCAGACAGCCGGACTCGTTACTGTGCGAGTTTCCCTGCGATTACTTGCACAGTAACGAGTCCAATGCAAGTCAATGGCAATCCTAGTTTTGTCAGAGTCTCAGACTCTGACAAAACTAGGATTGCCATTGATTTGCATTGGACTCGTTACTGTGCAAGTAATCGCAGGGAAACTCGCAGAGTACCGAGTCCTGCGAGTCCCTTACTACTCGCCGAGTAACGAGTCCTAGCGAAATGACTCGCCCATCCCTAGTCCATCGTTACTTTGAACTGCTACATTGACCATGCAGTGTGAACACAGCCAAGAAAGTAACCTTTTGCTATAAAGCATAATGCTGTTTAAATTTTTATACACTAATAATGTAGATCAAGTGATTTTACTTTCAAACATGCTTCATTAAAGAAATCTGGAAGGAAATTATTCATGAACCTTCCACAAGGTGTCCCCACTACACTGTGTGTGAAGCAGACATATGTTCATTATCAGTCAGATCCATCCTCACAGTGAATATGGGGCATGTTACCATATAAGGGAGGGGGCGTGACCTACACTGCTGACTGCAACTGGTGAAGAAACAATGTATCAGATTACTTCAGGCTGCAGCACAGTTGCTAAACAATGTCAGAATAAGAGGATCACTGCAAAATCCTCTTTTCTTGTAACAAGCTTCTGATCTGTCATCTGGCTCCACACAGCTCAGTTAACCCCTTATCTGCTGTCATATCACACTGCTCCCAATCAGCTGCTCTCAGAAGATGTAGAAATACACACACAGTTCAAGCAGACACTGCCCATGTCCACACAGTGCTAGCAGACACTGGTCATGTCCACACAGTGCTGCCAGACTCAGTCCATGCCCACACAGTGCTGGCAGACTCTGGCCATGCCCATACAGTGCTGGCAGACTCTGGACACGCCCACACAGTGCTTGCAGACTCTGGAAACGACCACACAGTGCTGGCAGACTCTGGCCATGTCAACACAGTGCTGGCAGATTCTGGACACTCCCACACAGTGCTGGCTGGACTCTGAACATGCCCATACAGTGCTGGCAGACTTTGGCCACACCCACACAATGCTGCCAGACTCTGGTCATGCCCACACAGTGCTGGCAGACTCTGGTCATGCCCACACAGTGCTGGCAGACTCAGTCCATGCCCACACAGTGCTGGGAGACACTGACCATGCCCACACAGTGCTGGCAGACTCTGGCCATGTTCACACAGTGCTGGCAGACTCTGGCCATGCCCACACAGTGCTGGCAGACTCTGGCCACGTCCACACAGTGCTGGCAGACTATGGACATGCCCACACAGTGCTGGCAGACTCTAGCCACATCCACACAGTGCTGGCAGAATCTGGCCATGTCAACACAGTGCTGGCAGACTCTGGACATGTCCCACACAGTGCTGGCAGACTCTGGCCATGTTCACACAGTGCTGGCAGACTCTGGACATGTCCCACACAGTCCTGGCTGGACTCTGGCCATGCCCACACAGTGCTGGCAGACTCTAGCCACATCCACACAGTGCTGGCAGACTCTGGCCATGTTCACACAGTGCTGGCAGACTCTGGACATGTCCCACACAGTCCTGGCTGGACTCTGGCCATGCCCACACAGTGCTGGCAGACTCTGGCCACGTCCACACAGTGCTGGCAGACTCTGTACATGCCCACACAGTGCTGGCAGACTCTAGCCACATCCACACAGTGCTGGCAGAATCTGGCCATGTCAACACAGTGCTGGCAGACTCTGGACATGTCCCACACAGTGCTGGCAGACTCTGGACATGTCCCACACAGTGCTGGCAGACTCTGGACATGCCCACACAGTGCTGGCAGACTCTGGACATGCCCACACAGTGCTGGCAGACTCTGGCCACACCCACACAGTGCTGGCAGACTCTGGCCATGCCCTCACAGTGCTGGCAGACTCTGGCCACACCCACACAGTGCTGGCAGACTCTGGACATGTCCCACACAGTGCTGGCAGACTCTGGACATGTCCCACACAGTGCTGGCAGACTCTGGACATGCCCACACAGTGCTGGCAGACTCTGGACATGCCCACACAGTGCTGGCAGACTCTGGTCACGCCCACACAGTGCTGGTAGACTCTGGCCACACCCACACAGTGTTGGCAGACTCTGGCCACACCCACACAGTGTTGGCAGACTCTGGCCACACCCACATAGTGTTGGCAGACTCTGGCCACGCCCACACAGTGCTGGCAGACTCTGGCCACGCCCACACAGTGTTGGCAGACTCTGGCCACGCCCACACAGTGCTGGCAGACTCTGGCCACGCCCACACAGTGTTGGCAGACTCTGGCCACACCCACACAGTGTTGGCAGACTCTGGCCACACCCACACAGTGTTGGCAGACTCTGGCCACACCCACATAGTGTTGGCAGACTCTGGCCACGCCCACACAGTGCTGGCAGACTCTGGCCACGCCCACACAGTGTTGGCAGACTCTGGCCACGCCCACACAACTATAAAATGCAGTTTATAAAAGATCACAAAAAAATACAAAAAAATAAGTCATACGGCACAAGAAAAACATTACCTTAGCTGCTCTGTGACCCATGATTAACGGTTGTCCAATGCAGAATTGGGTTTTTGCTTTTACACTTTAAGGTATAAATATTGGTGTAAACTATTGTGTAATTTTTTGGCAAAACTTGTGGATGTGATTTATTCTGGACACATTTTGAGTTTAGGAGTGATCTGCTCCTGTGTGATGAATACAGATGAATTCTGCACGATGTAACGTAGCGGTGATATATGACGGGATACAATGTTTACACTCAGGGTTTTCACTATTATCTAAAAGGAACAATTAATATTATTGAAAAATAAGTTTTTGGAAAATGTTGACAAATGGAGCCGACAAGAGACAGAAACAATGATAAATGTGACTGTCCGGGGAATAGAGGAGTCCTGAACGAGAGAAGGAGTCACATCGGAGGAGGCGAAAACACTAACACGTTCCGGAATAACATCCCGACTCCAAACTGCATTACTGCGAGCCGATACATAAAACATCTAAACTGCAGAAGAGCAGAGAATCATCCCCATCTCACGGCAGATTCATCGGCTCCGGCGATCTTCACGGTCTTCAGGACACATTTCTCGGGTCTTCTTCTTGCAATGAACTGCAATGCAGGTCAATAACTCCTGATGGCGGATAATGGCCGCGGCTTGGACAGAGCTGCAGATTCGGAGGAAACCTTCCCCTCTCCGGGGGATTTGTTTAGTGATATTTTCAAGGATTGCAGTAAAGAGATATTTTAGTATAAGGTAAAATAAGCCAGGAATGGACAAGGACCTACGGTATATCGTATAAGCCCCACATAGGCAAACAATGGAGCTGGAGGAGAGAGGAACACTCCTCTACTAACACTGAAAAAACCTTTTCTCAATGCATGGGGTGGGTACAATCTTCTTAATTTGGCCAGACGCATTGGTCTTTTGCTTCTTATCTCATGTTTGCTAAGACAGTATTTCTTTCCAGACTATGCAAAGCCTTCATTGTTCTGGGTATGTGTATTTCTAAACTAATGTAAATCACCTCTTCCCATGCAGATATCGGCTTGAAATGCCAACCAATGAGAGTACAGCCTCATTCCACCAATCCTGGAAGAACACGATATACACTGAGATGAGTAATCGGGATACATGAAAGGACTTGGTTCATGTGCCTGCCGAAAGAGGGGTGCTGCTGGATTGGAGTAAATTTCCCTGGAAGCCTCGAAGACACGAACATACTAATCCCTGGCGGCCAGCAGAAGGGCGAGACTCTGCTGCCTGTTACATTGTGTGTTGTGCTTGGTTATGTGTTAAATGCCTTTGACTGTTGAAGATCCAATAAAGTCTGACCATGGTTCCCTCACCCGGTGTTGTCTGAGAAGTGTTCTGCCCATGAAAAAGGAGTTTCGGCGTTCAGTGGCATGAACCCTCATCCATGCGGTCTTTCTAAAGGCAGCCGGGCCGGGGGACGAGAGCACCAATGACCCCCGTGTCTCCACAGAGGAGATCACCCACTGACCCCCGTGTCTCCACAGAGGAGAGCCCCCACTGACCCCCGTGTCTCCACAGAGGAGAGCACCCACTGACCCCTGTGTCTCCACAGAGGAGAGCCCCCACTGACCCCCGTGTCTCCACAGAGGAGGAGAGCCCCCACTGACCCCCGTGTCTCCACAGAGGAGAGCACCCACTGACCCCCGTGTCTCCACCGAGGAGAGCCCCCACTGACCCCCGTGTCTCCACAGAGGAGAGCACCCACTGACCCCCGTGTCTCCACAGAGGAGAGCCCCCACTGACCCCCGTGTCTCCACAGAGGAGAGCACCAATGACCCCCGTGTCTCCACAGAGGAGAGCCCCCACTGACCCCCGTGTCTCCACAGAGGAGAGCACCCACTGACCCCCGTGTCTCCACAGAGGAGAGCCCCCACTGACCCCCGTGTCTCCACAGAGGAGAGCACCCACTGACCCCCGTGTCTCCACAGAGGAGGAGAGCACCCACTGACCCCCGTGTCTCCACAGAGGAGAGCACCCACTGACCCCCGTGTCTCCACAGAGGAGAGCACCCACTGACCCCCGTGTCTCCACAGAGGAGAGCCCCCACTGACCCCCGTGTCTCCACAGAGGAGAGCACCCACTGACCCCCGTGTCTCCACAGAGGAGAGCACCCACTGACCCCCGTGTCTCCACAGAGGAGATCACCCACTGACCCCCGTGTCTCCACAGAGGAGAGCACCCACTGACCCCCGTGTCTCCACAGAGGAGATCACCCACTGACCCCCGTGTCTCCACAGAGGAGAGCCCCCACTGACCCCCGTGTCTCCACAGAGGAGAGCACCCACTGACCCCCCGTGTCTCCACAGAGGAGAGCACCCACTGACCCCCGTGTCTCCACAGAGGAGAGCCCCCACTGACCCCCGTGTCTCCACAGAGGAGAGCACCCACTGACCCCCGTGTCTCCACACAGGAGAGCACCACTGACCCCGTGTCTCCACAGAGGAGAGCCCCCACTGACCCCCGTGTCTCCACAGAGGAGAGCACCCACTGACCCCCGTGTCTCCACACAGGAGAGCACCCACTGACCCCCGTGTCTCCACAGAGGAGAGCACCCACTGACCCCCGTGTCTCCGCAGAGGAGAGCACACACTGCCCCCCGTGTCTTTCCTGTAGTGTGTAAGCTCTTATGGTCAACAGGGTCCTCTCTCTCCTGTAGAGTGTAAACTCTTATAGCCAGTGAGGTCCTCTCTCTTGTAGAGTGTAAGCTCTTATGGTCAGAGGGGTCTCCTCTCTCTCCTGTAGAGTGTAAGCTTTTATAGTCAGCGGGGTCCTCTCTCTCCTGGGGAGTGTAAGCTCTTATGGTCAGTGGGGTCCTCTCTCTCCTGTAGAGTGTAAGCTCTTTTGGTCAGAGGGGGTCTCCTCTCTCTCCTGTAAAGAGTAACCTTTTATAGTCAGTGGGGTCCTCTCTCTCCTGGTGAGTGTAGGCTCTTATGATCAGCGGAGTCCTCTCCTGTAGAGTGTAAGCTCTTATGATCAGCGGGGTCCTCACTCCTGTAGAGTATAAGCTCTTATGGTCAGTGGGATCCTCTTTCTCCTGTAGAGTGTAAGCTCTTATGGTCAGCAGAGCCCTCTCTCTCCTGTAGAGTGTAAGCTCTTATGATCAGTGAGGTCCTCTTTCTCTCACTCCTGTAGAGTATAAGCTCTTATGGTCAGTGGGATCCTCTCTCTCTCCTGTAGAGTGTAAGCTTTTATGGTCAGCGGGGTCCTCTCTCTCCTGTAGAGTGTAAGCTCTTATGATCAGTGAGGTCCTCTTTCTCTCTCTTCTGCAGAGTGTAAGCTCTTATGGTCAACAGGGTCCTCTCTCTCTTTTGTAGAGTGTAAGCTCTTAAGGTCAGTGGGGTCCTCTCTCTCCTGTAGAGTGTAAGCTTTTATGGTCAGTGGGGTCTTCTCTCTCCTGTAGAGTGTAAGCTCTTTTGATCAGTGAGGTCTTCTCTCTCCTGTAGAGTGTAAGCTCTTATGATCAGCGGGGTCTTCTCTCTCCTGTAGAGTGTAAGCTCTTATGATCAGTGGGGGCCTCTCTCTCCTGTAGAGTGTAAGCTCTTATGGTCAGTGGGGGCCTCTCTCTCCTGTAGAGTGTAAGCTCTTTTGGTCAGTGGGATCCTCTCTCTTCTGTATAGTGTAAGCTCTTTTGGTCAGAGGGGTCTCCTCTCTCTCCTGTAAAGAGTAACCTTTTATAGTCAGTGGGGTCCTCTCTCTCCTGGTGAGTGTAGGCTCTTATGATCAGCGGGGTCCTCACTCCTGTAGAGTATAAGCTCTTATGGTCAGTGGGATCCTCTTTCTCCTGTAGAGTGTAAGCTGTTATGCTCAGCAGAGCCCTCTCTCTCCTGTAGAGTGTAAGCTCTTATGATCAGTGAGGTCCTCTTTCTCTCTCTCCTGTAGAGTGTTAGCTTTTATGGTTAGCGGGGTCCTTTCTCTCCTGTAGAGTGTAAGCTCTTATGATCAGTGAGGTCCTCTTTCTCTCTCTTCTGCAGAGTGTAAGCTCTTATGGTCAACAGGGTCCTCTCTCTCTTTTGTAGAGTGTAAGCTCTTATGGTTAGTGGGGTCTTCTCTCTCCTGTAGAGTGTAAGCTCTTTTGATCAGTGAGGTCTTCTCTCTCCTGTAGAGCGTAAGCTCTTATGATCAGCGGGGTCTTCTCTCTCCTGTAGAGTGTAAGCTCTTATGATCAGTGGGGGCCTCTCTCTCCTGTAGAGTGTAAGCTCTTATGGTCAGTGGGGTCTTCTCTCTCCTGTAGAGTGTAAGCTCTTATGGTCAGTGGTGTCTTCTCTCTCCTGTAGAGTGTAAGCTCTGTGGTCAGTGGGGTCCTCTCTCTCCTGTAGAGTGTAAGCTCTTATGATCAGCGGGGTCCTCTCTCTCCTGTAGAGTGTAAGCTCTTATGATCAGCGGGGTCCTCTCTCTCCTGTAGAGTGTAAGCTCTGATGGTCAGCAGGGTCCTCTCTCTCCTGTGGAGTGTAAGCTCTGATGGTCAGCAGGGTCCTCTCTCTCCTGTAGAGTGTAAGCTCTGTGGTCAGTGGGGTCCTCTCTCTCCTGTAGAGTGTAAGCTCTGATGGTCAGCCGGGTCCTCTCTCTCCTGTAGAGTGTAAGCTCTTATGATCAGCGGGGTCCTCTCTCTCCTGTAGAGTGTAAGCTCTGATGGTCAGCAGGGTCCTCTCCAGTGGCGTAACTACAAACTTATGGGCCCGCGTGCGAAGTTTCAAATGGGGCCCCCCCCCATACCAAAATATTATCAACTCAAATTCACAATTTCTCTATTCATTTAGCACGCTATAGTATTGTTGTAATGTTTTATAGTGTAATATTTAATCAATATAGGTATAGTTAACTAATCCAGCATTTAAAGAAATAAATATTCAGATTATACAGGTAGGTACGCCACTGGTATGTACACAGTGACTGCACCAGCAGAATAGTGAGTGCAGCTCTGGAGTATAATACAGGAGGTAACTCAGGATCAGTAATGTAATGTATGTACACAGTGACTGCACCAGCAGAATAGTGAGTGCAGCTCTGGAGTATAATACAGGAGGTAACTCAGGATCAGTAATGTAATGTATGTACACAGTGACTGCACCAGCAGAATAGTGAGTGCAGCTCTGGAGTATAATACAGGAGGTAACTCAGGATCAGTAATGTAATGTATGTACTCAGTGACTGCACCAGCAGAATAGTGAGTGCAGCTCTGGAGTATAATACAGGAGGTAACTCAGGATCAGTAATGTAATGTATGTACACAGTGACTGCACCAGCAGAATAGTGAGTGCAGCTCTGGAGTATAATACAGGAGGTAACTCAGGATCAGTAATGTAATGTATGTACACAGTGACTGCACCAGCAGAATAGTGAGTGCAGCTCTGGAGTATAATACAGGAGGTAACTCAGGATCAGTAATGTAATGTATGTACTCAGTGACTGCACCAGCAGAATAGTGAGTGCAGCTCTGGAGTATAATACAGGAGGTATCTCAGGATCAGTAATGTAATGTATGTACACAGTGACTGCACCAGCAGAATAGTGAGTGCAGCTCTGGAGTATAATACAGGAGGTAACTCAGGATCAGTAATGTAATGTATGTACACAGTGACTGCACCAGCAGAATAGTGAGTGCAGCTCTGGAGTATAATACAGGAGGTAACTCAGGATCAGTAATGTAATGTATGTACACAGTGAGTGCCCCAGCAGAATAGTGAGTGCAGCTCTGGAGTATAATACAGGAGGTAACTCAGGATCAGTAATGTAATGTATGTACACAGTGAGTGCCCCAGCAGAATAGTGAGTGCAGCTCTGGAGTATAATACAGGAGGTAACTCAGGATCAGTAATGTAATGTATGTACACAGTGACTGCACCAGCAGAATAGTGAGTGCTGCTCTGGAGTATAATACAGGAGGTAACTCAGGATCAGTAATGTAATGTATGTACACAGTGAGTGCCCCAGCAGAATAGTGAGTGCTGCTCTGGAGGATAATACAGGGGGTAACTCAGGATCAGTAATGTAATGTATGTACACAGTGACTGCCCCAGCAGAATAGTGAGTGCTGCTCTGGAGTATAATACAGGGGGTAACTCAGGATCAGTAATGTAATGTATGTACACAGTGACTGCACCAGCAGAATAGTGAGTGCAGCTCTGGAGTATAATACAGGAGGTAACTCAGGATCAGTAATGTAATGTATGTACACAGTGACTGCACCAGCAGAATAGTGAGTGCAGCTCTGGAGGATAATACAGGAGGTAACTCAGGATCAGTAATGTAATGTATGTACACTGTGACTGCACCAGCAGAATAGTGAGTGCAGCTCTGGGGTATAATACAGGAGGTAACTCAGGATCAGTAATGTAATGTATGTACACAGTGATTGCACCAGCAGAATAGTGAGTGCAGCTCTGGAGGATAATACAGGAGGTAACTCAGGATCAGTAATGTAATGTATGTACACTGTGACTGCACCAGCAGAATAGTGAGTGCAGCTCTGGAGTATAATACAGGAGGTAACTCAGGATCAGTAATGTAATGTATGTACACAGTGATTGCACCAGCAGAATAGTGAGTGCAGCTCTGGAGGATAATACAGGAGGTAACTCAGGATCAGTAATGTAATGTATGTACACAGTGACTGCACCAGCAGAATAGTGAGTGCAGCTCTGGAGGATAATACAGGAGGTAACTCAGGATCAGTAATGTAATGTATGTACACAGTGACTGCACCAGCAGAATAGTGAGTGCAGCTCTGGAGTATAATACAGGAGGGAACTCAGGATCAGTAATGTAATGTATGTACACAGTGACTGCACCAGCAGAATAGTGAGTGCAGCTCTGGAGTATAATACAGGAGGTAACTCAGGATCAGTAATGTAATGTATGTACACAGTGACTGCACCAGCAGAATAGTGAGTGCAGCTCTGGAGTATAATACAGGGGGTAACTCAGGATCAGTAATGTAATGTATGTACACAGTGACTGCACCAGCAGAATAGTGAGTGCAGCTCTGGAGTATAATACAGGAGGTAACTCAGGATCAGTAATGTAATGTATGTACACAGTGACTGCACCAGCAGAATAGTGAGTGCAGCTCTGGAGTATAATACAGGAGGTAACTCAGGATCAGTAATGTAATGTATGTACACAGTGACTGCACCAGCAGAATAGTGAGTGCAGCTCTGGAGTATAATACAGGGGGTAACTCAGGATCAGTAATGTGATGTATGTACACAGTGACTGCACCAGCAGAATAGTGAGTGCAGCTCTGGAGTATAATACAGGAGGTAACTCAGGATCAGTAATGTATGTACACAGTGACTGCACCAGCAGAATAGTGAGTGCAGCTCTGGAGGATAATACAGGGGGTAACTCAGGATCAGTAATGTAATGTATGTACACAGTGACTGCACCAGCAGAATAGTGAGTGCAGCTCTGGAGTATAATACAGGAGGTAACTCAGGATCAGTAATGTAATGTATGTACACAGTGACTGCACCAGCAGAATAGTGAGTGCAGCTCTGGAGTATAATACAGGAGTTAACTCAGGATCAGTAATGTGATGTATGCACACAGTGACTGCACCAGCAGAATAGTGAGTGCAGCTCTGGAGTATATGTGCAGTACAGGGAGTGCAGCTCTGGAGTATATGTGCAGTACAGGGAGTGCAGCTCTGGAGTATATGTGCTGCTGTGCAGTACAGGGAGTGCAGCTCTGGAGAATATGTGCTGCTGTGCAGTACAGGGAGTGCAGCTCTGGAGTATATGTGCTGCTGTGCAGTACAGGGAGTGCAGCTCTGGAGTATATGTGCTGCTGTGCAGTACAGGGAGTGCAGCTCTGGAGAATATGTGCTGCTGTGCAGTACAGGAAGTGCAGCTCTGGAGTATATGTGCTGCTGTGCAGTACAGGGAGTGCAGCTCTGGAGTATATGTGCTGGCTGTGCAGTACAGGGAGTGCAGCTCTGGAGTATATGTGCTGGCTGTGCAGTACAGGGAGTGCAGCTCTGGAGTATATGTGCTGCTGTGCAGTACAGGGAGTGCAGCTCTGGAGAATATGTGCTGCTGTGCAGTACAGGGAGTGCAGCTCTGGAGAATATGTGCTGCTGTGCAGTACAGGGAGTGCAGCTCTGGAGTATATGTGCTGCTGTGCAGTACAGGGAGTGCAGCTCTGGAGTATATGTGCTGCTGTGCAGTACAGGGAGTGCAGCTCTGGAGTATATGTGCTGCTGTGCAGTACAGGGGAGTGCAGCTCTGGAGTATATGTGCTGCTGTGCAGTACAGGGGAGTGCAGCTCTGGCTCTGTGTGGTGTGTACATATATCGATCTCCTCAGTCCTCACCCTCCGGTGTCTCCAGTGCTCCCCTCGTGCTGTCAGGGGACCGGGGGTGGGGGGTGCTAGGCTAGCGGTTTTGTCTGCTGCAGTGCTGCTAGTCACACTCACCACTGTCCCGCCGCGGTCCGCAGTGAGGAGGAGAGGAGGGGCGGGCACAGCAGCAGGAAGTGAGCTTTCTCACTTCCCGTCCTCCCTCCTCTCCGGCCGGGGATATCGCGGTCGCAGCGGCCGGCTGTCAGGACGGGTCACGGGGCCACCCGGGGGGGTGCGGGGCCCCCCAGGGGGGCGCGGGCCCCCCCTGGGGGCGGGCCCGGTCGCAGCCGCGACCCCTGCGACCGCGGTAGGTACGCCACTGGTCCTCTCTCTCCTGTAGAGTGTAAGCTCTAGAGGCTGGTTATTAGATTAAAGAGCAAAAATGAGAATTATTCCAACAATAGGTCAAGACATGGAAGGTCAGAGGTCAGGACCGGAAGCCGCTTCACAAATCAATAATGGTTCTAGCTCTGATACAAAGAAACTAAGTCAATAAGTGCAATCATCTGCTGTAGATCTGGCGCTCAGTGTATGAGGACAAAACCCCACGAGCAAGAGGATGATACAGAACATTATATACCTAATACATTATATACCTAATACAGCAACACTGCACATAACATGATCTGATCAACACAATATAATCAATACATAGAAGACTCAGGATGACTATATACAACTGTGTGACATTGTGATCTCTGGTCACACATAAAGGACAATTTAACATTTTAGCAAAATGTTTTGAGAGAGTTTTACATTATGGCAGTCAGGAATTGTACAGCGGCATGGAAAAGTTTGTGCACCCCTGGTCAAAATGACTGTTATTGTGAACAGCCGAAGATGAAATCATCTCTATGAGGCATAAGGTTACAGATGACACATCTCATTTGTATTTTAGGCAAACAAATTATATATATTTTAATATTTTACATTTTAAAAGGTACAAAATGGAAAATGGGCGTAAGCAAAAAATGTATTCACCCTGCGGGGTTTGTGCCTAGTACCGGTAGCACCTTCACTTACAAGTATCACAGCTTGTAAAGGGCTTTTTGCCGCAGCCAAGAATCTTTCAGGTCTTGTCTGAGGGATTTTCCTCCATTCTTTCTTGGAAAAAAGCTTCCAGTTCTATGAGATTTCTGGCTCATCTTCCAGTTCTGTGAGATTTATTGCTCATCTTTCAATTCTGTAAGATTCCTAGATCATCTTCCAGTTCTGTGAGATTCCTGTTTCGTCTTCTAGTTCTGTGAGAATTCTTGCTTTTCTTCCAGTTCTGTGAGATTCTTGGCTCGTCTTGCAGTTCTGTGAGATTCCTGGCTCGTCTTGCAGTTCTGTGAGATTTCTGGCTCATCTTCCAGTTCTGTGAGATTCCTGGCTCGTCTTCCAGTTCTGTGAGATTTCTGGCTCATTTTCCAGTTCTGTGAGATTCCTGACTCATCTTCCAATTCTGTGAGATTTCTGGCTCATCTTCCAGTTCTGTGAGATTCCTGGCTCATCTTCCAGTTCTGTGAGATTCCTGGCTCGTCTTCCAGTTCTGTGAGATTCCGGGCTCGTCTTCCAGTTCTGTGAGATTCCTGGCTCGTCTTCCAGTTCTGTGAGATTCCTGGCTCCTCTTCCTGTTCTGTGAGATTCCTGGCTCATCTTCCAGTTCGGTGAGATTCCTGGCTCCTCTTCCAGTTCTGTGAGATTCCTGACTTGTCTTCCAGTTCTGTGAGATTTCTGGCCCATCTTCCAGTTCTGTGAGATTCCAGGCTCATCTTCCACTGCTGTGAGATTCCTGGCTTGTCTTCCAGTTCTGTGAGATTCCTGGCCCATCTTCCAGTTCTGTGAGATTCCTGGCTCATCTGCCAGTTCTGTGAGATTCCTGATTCATTTTCCAGGTATTTGAGATTCCTGGCTCATTTTCCAGTTCTGTGTGGTTCCTGGATCATCTTCCAGTTCTGTGAGATTTCCGGCTCATCTTCCAGTTCTGTGAGATTCCAGGCTCATCTTCCAGTTCTGTGAGATTCCTGACTTGTCTTCCAGTTCTGTGAGATTTCTGGCCCATCTTCCAGTTCTGTGAGATTCCAGGCTCATCTTCCACTGCTGTGAGATTCCTGGCTTGTCTTCCAGTTCTGTGAGATTCCTGGCCCATCTTCCAGTTCTGTGAGATTCCTGGCTCATCTGCCAGTTCTGTGAGATTCCTGATTCATTTTCCAGGTATTTGAGATTCCTGGCTCATTTTCCAGTTCTGTGTGGTTCCTGGATCATCTTCCAGTTCTGTGAGATTTCCGGCTCATCTTCCAGTTCTGTGACATTCCAGGCTCATCTTCCAGTGCTGTGAGATTCCTGGCTTGTCTTCCAGTTCTGTGAGATTCCTGGCCCATCTTCCAGTTCTGTGAGATTCCTGATTCATTTTCCAGGTATTTGAGATTCCTGGCTCATCTGCCAGTTCTGTGTGGTTCCTGGATCATCTTCCAGTTCTGTGAGATTTCCGGCTCATCTTCCAGTTCTGTGAGATTTGCAGCTCATCTTCCAGTTCTGTGAGATTTGCAGCTCATCTTCCAGTTCTGTGAGATTCCTTGCTTGTATTGCAGGTCTGTAAGATTCCTGGCTCATCTCCCTGTTCTGTAAGATTCCTGCTCATCTTCCCATTCTATGAGATTCCTGGCTTGTCTATCTGTTCTGTGAGATTCCTGGCTTGTCTATCTGTTCTGTGAGATTCCTGACTTGTTTATCTGTTCTGTGAGATTCCTGGCTTGTCTATCTGTTCTGTGAGATTCCTGACTTGTTTATCTGTTCTGTGAGATTCCTGGCTCATGTTCCAGTTCTGTGAGATTCCTGGCTCATGTTCCAGTTCTGTGAGATTCCTGACTTGTTTATCTGTTCTGTGAGATTCCTGGCTCATGGTCCAGTTCTGTGGTACTTGTAGAACAGACTCCTAGCTGTTTTCACATACTCTGTTCTTTTGATGTCTCTCCACAGATTTTCATTGATGTTCAGATCAGGGGATTGTGAGGCCTTTGTAAAACCTTCAGCTTGTGTCTTTTGAGGTCGTCTATTGTGGATATTGATGTGTGTTTAGGATCATTATCTATTTGGAGAAGCCATTCCCCTTTCATCTTCAGCTTTTTTACAGATACTTTTACGTTTGCATTAATAATTTGGTGAAAATTCATTGAATCCATTCTTCCCTTTACCCATGAAATGCTCCCCTTGCCATTGGCTGCAACACAACCCCAAAGCATGATTGGTCCACCTCCATGCTTAGTGGTTGGTGAGATGTTCTTTTCCTGAAATTCTGTGCCCTTTTTTCTTCACACATACCTTTGATCATTGTGACCAAAGAGATATATTTTAACCTCATCCGTCCACAGGACTTGTTTCCAGAATACATCAGGCTTGTTTAGATGTTCTTTTGCATACTTCTGAAGCTGAATTGTATGGTGTCTCTGAACAGCAGAACAATGTACCACAACTCCAGAGTCTGATCAATCTTCCTGAAGGTCTTTTGTAGTCAAGGCAAGGTTCTGATTTGCCTCTGTAGCAATCCTATGAGCAGCTGTCATTGATATTTAGCTTGGTCTTCCAGACCTTATCTTGACCTCCACTGTTTCTGGTAACTGACATTTCTTAAATACATTTCAAACTGATGAATGGACACTTTGCTATCTTCTTACAGCCTTCTCCAGCTTTGTGGGCCTCCACCGTTTTCATTTTCAGAGTGCTCAGCTGCGGCTTATAAGAACGCATGGCACAAGGTTAGAGGAGGTTTCTATAAAGCTGTGAAATTTTCATCATCTAAGAGGATAAGGTTCCTTAAACGAGTTGTCCATGTTAGTTTGGGATTTAAATGCGTATATGGGGTTAAAAATATATTTTTTCATTTGGATCACATTAAAAATGTTGCACCGTTTTTCTTCCACACCCTTTTTGCTGCGCTGTCTATTGCTGGCTGCATAACGAGTTAACTGAGGATCCATCAGTGAGCTCGCTATGGTGGTCCGACTGGGAGTTTGTAACCCTTATCTGTCTTTTTCCGAGCTCTTCTCTACATTAAAGCTGAATGTGCAGAAAAAGAAAGAACCTGTGAACGCCAAATTGTGCAAATGTTTTCAAGTAACCCACTTGCAAATCACCAAATGCAGAGGTGTAACTACAACGGGTGCAGGGGTTGCAATTGCACCCGGACCCTGGAGCCTAGGGGGGGGTCAAAAGTCCCTTTGTCTTATAGAAAAAGACTATTGCTATTAAAGTATTGCAATAATTGAGGTCCCCATGGAGCTTTCACATCGGGGCACTAAATTACATTTTAGTGCAAACATTGGAGGAGACTTTTGTCCTGCAATTAGTATCAGAAGTCTGAGGGTACCATTACACATCGCAACATTGCATGCAATTTCTCTTGCAACTCACTGGTTGCAGTGAAATTATGGACACATTGTTCTATTTTGTTGCCGTGTACAAATGTAACAATGTGTCCATGATTTCACTGCAACCAGTAAGTTGCAAGAGAAATTGCATGCAATGTTGCGATGTGTAACGGTACCCTGAAACTATGAATAGTTTCGCATTATTTCCCTGTATTCCCAGGTGCACAATGACTCCATATCTCCAGAGTCGCCCCCGCCGCCCGTTCCTCCGGTTCACATTGTCTCCTCCTGTTGCATTAAATATTACTAAAGCATAGGAGCATCCCTGATAGTATGAAGAGCTGCGAGAGGCAAAGAGCAAATGTGAGGGCAGATGTGCGAGACTGCAAGAGAGCGGTGACGAGTGTGAGCGCTGCCACTCACTGACACAACTCCGACATGTGACAATAATAAGTGTCACCATAAAGATGACAGGATCAGCAACTCCAGGGAAATGCAGGCTGTCATCTGGAATGTGGAGCATAAGTGACAGCAGATGTAGCAGCCACCCTGAGGCATGGACGAGCCTTCTAACCTCCCCTCCGTCACTGCAACATGTAACCAATTCCCTGTATGTGAGGCGACGGCAGGTGTGCGGCCGCAGCGTGCCGCGTCCTGGAATCCGCACCTATTAATAGGAGGAAGTATTTGTATCCGTCTGCAGGAGACGTGACGGAAAGTGTCCCAGGTGATCGGAATGTTCTTAATCATAAAGATTGTTCTTTTATAGAAAATCAGGGAAAGTCAGTGGGAACGGGAAATGCTTGAAATTTGACATAAAGTTGGGCCAATTCTCAAATCCACCGAGAGGAACGGACGTAGACCAGGGATGAACCTCAGGGGGGCGCTACTCTCCCTCAATTTTGTAAGAAAAACTAGCAAATGAGGAATAGGCAAAAAGTCAATAGTTGGGTTTAAAGGGGTCTGATAACTCTTGTTTAATATAGACTTGCAACGTTAATAACCAGTTATCACAGGAGTCCGTGCTACGCGGATCGGGTCATCTGTAATGAGGAGCGGCACCCCCAAGTCAACAAGGGGGCCTCCGAATATGAAAAGCCTTGCCCATACATGAGAATTGAAGAGGGCTGACGTGGACAGCTGTATGTGGACTGGTAGAGGCTGGGTGCAACTAATCCCATAGTAAGGAAGAAGAGGATGTAGCAGAGTCTGGCTACCAGAGGGGACCGCTACCGAGGAGACTAGTTCTGGGGGTGGTGGACAAGTGAGGAGGCGGTATGAGGTGGCTCCGCCACTAGAGAAGACATCACTATTTGGACACTGCGCCAAGAGCTTTTTGGAATTTTTGGACCTGTTTCCCATGGGGATTAGAAACTAACCTTAAGTCCTGAGCTCGGCCCCCGCCTATGCAATACTTTAAGCAGGAAAGTGGGAACTCTGTATTAGGCGCTGAAGAACTAACTTGTACCCTGCAGCTGATCTCGCAGGTCTGTGTCAGTAACCTGGCTATTCCTTCCGTTAGAGTTTGTGTAGATATGTGTGCATAGGGTCACGTTTTGACTACTTTGCAAATTTTAAATTTGAGTTTATTTCCTTTGGCACATCCAGAGTTAATGCCAGAATCCTGCTGTGTGCGGCTGTGCAGGTGGAGGTGGAGGGGTGTGTCTTTGCATTCAGATCTCCACTCCCTCAGCCTTTACGTAGTTCCACTTCCCTTCACCAGGTGTCACAGTTCAGTCTCTACTTGGACCCCGTGCAGCGAGGACGTGTTGTTCCCTTCCATAGGAGCTGTTGGGTTTTCCTGGTCTGTGGGTGGAGGTAGGGGCTCTTAGTCTAGGGCTGAGCAGGATCAAAGGGCAAGGTTGGCAACCCAGACCTCCTCGCCATCTGAGGTCCATCTGTGAGCAGGGTGAGCCAGGGACTCCCGGTCTAAGGGTCAGACTAGTTCTTCAGTTCACCTTTGCTCATCTTACCTCCTGATTCCCTATCTGCTATACCACCCTTTGACATATAGTGTGATAAGATTATGAATCACTGTGCTATTCCAGGGGCTCACACTATTGTGCACTTACTGGATTTACATAGACTGTGTAGTTGATTGACAATTGATTCCGGGTTCCTCATTCATTGCAGAGAGTCCTTGGACTAGCACTGTGATCCCAGTTTGCGGAGCTGGGTGTTTGTGACTATTACAGTGGTTGGAATTGATGGTTGCACAGCATCACCATTTTATTAACCCATTTCTCTTATTCCCTAAGTAAAGACCTCATTTGGTTGCATCGGTTTCTGGATTTGTTTCTATGTCACCGATGAATTGTAGCAAAACCCCTCAGGTTCTCACAAGCGACTCCACCATATGTGGGTGTTCAGTACTTGTACCGAGCAATCACACCCTCAGATTGGCATGAATCATATGACCGAGTATAATGAAATCAATGAGGAACTTGAGTATATTTCCGGTAGAGTTCCCCATTGACATTCATTATACTGCGGTAACATATACCGGAGTTTGGCAGCGCTCACTCATGATCAGTCACCTGTCAATGAGCAAAAATATAAATTATTAAGAACAAGGCATGGAAACCAATAGCGGAGCACAGAACCTAATGTCAAGAATCTTTTAAATATTAAAGGGGTTGTCCACTACTTTGACAACCCCTTCTCATCCCCCATGTTTGCCCCCAGTGAAATACAAAAGCTTATACTCAATGAACGTGCCAGTGCCATCCGGCAGAGTCAGCACTCGCATTCCCATAGCTCATGTGAGGTTATAATGTCACGCCAGCCCCATGCCCAATCCTCACCAACTTCACTCTCCGTGTCTCCAGATATATAAAACATAAATAGGGAGTGAGCAGCACCCACCGCTCTGACTTACTGTTGATGCTTATTCATCCGAACATGGGTAGGGAGAAGCCTGTGGCAGCCTGTCTATGCTGGAGTGTGTTCCATATTTAATTTTTCTTCTCCCACAAGGAAACAGAAGAAAACCTTAGACTGGAAAGTTTAGGTATTTCTGTTATTGTTCCCAATTTATTTTATAACTCTTCTGCATATTTGTGTGTTATGTTTATCTTTTATGCCATTATATTGTAAGTACTGTGTCTTTTATATAAAAAATTACAATTTTAATAAGTTTGATCCTTGTATGCTCTAAAAATCCATAGCCTTAGAGTGTGCGAAGATATTGTTTGCTAGACAGTAGTATATTTTAGTGACTCGTCATCTTTTTCCATTTTGTTTGAAGAGTGGTGGCAGCATGTTGTGTAGCTGGGGTGTGTGGACTGCGTCGGGATGTGATCTATAGTGGAGTTTGAGTGCTGGATTGAGATAAAGGAGAATAATTAACGCTTGCAAGTTAAAATGTGTACATGACGGGGCCATTACATTTTTCCCAATACTTCCAAACTGCCCCAAAATTTATATTAATATGCCAAAATATAAGGAGATTGCTCTGATATTCCTTGTCAATTTTCTTTTCATGATCTGATCTTTGTCTAAAAATTATCCTTTAAAATCCTATCAATATTATTCATGGTTGAAACGTGCCATAGTTCCATGAAAACCATAATGGTTGGCAAAAAGAATCCCCAAGATCGCTATCGTCGTGGAAACCCTTGTTTAGGGAGAGCTTTTTGGAGTGGGCACAAACTGCACGTTACCAGTGAGGTTTGCATTAAAGCAGTCATCAATGAATGCAGACAAGACATGAGACACCATGTGTGTGCAGATAGAGGCTTGTCCGACTGCAACCTTCAAGGTCTGAACCGATTATTTGGTTTGAGAAAACGAAACTACAGATGCTTACAAAAAAGTAAGGAACTTAAAGGATCTATCATAGATAACGCACTTCTGTAGCCCAATACAACTCAACTGCCAGGAAATCTGCAAAGGAAACCATTGTCCTGGTCAGACTCCCTCCATGACGCAGCCTTTATGAATGCTACATTCAGATGGTGCGCTAGTGCACCGTCAGTGCTGCGTTTCTGACCGATCCGTTTTGTGCAGTGACGTTGGCCATCCCAGCCAATTCAATGCGTTTCCACATTTTGCAACGTTTTGTACAGATCCATTCCAGGGCTCAAGAATGAGCATGTCAATTTCTGGGCATTTTTGCAAATCCACTTTCTCTATTCCCGCCATTGTCTAATATGGTCCAGAAAATGGATCCGTCCAACGCAGCACTAGCGCACCATGTGAATGGGTGCTGCGCTTTGGAAGAAGCGGATCCCTTTTTGCAGTGTCAAGATGGATCTGCAAAAACCAGTGCATGAATGCACTTTCTGAATGTAATCTAAAATCCATTATCATACGGTAGATAACACTCTTCTGTGTGCAAAGGAAACCATTGTCCCGGTCAGACGTCCTCCATGACGCAGCCTTTATGAATGCTACATTCAGATGGTGCGCTAGTGCACCGTTAGTGCTGCGTTTCTGACTGATCCGTTTTGTGCAGTGACATTGGCCATCCCAGCCAATTTAATGTGTTTCCATATTTTGCAATGTTTTGAACAAATCCATTCCAGGGCTCAAGAATGAGCATGTCAATTTCTGGGTATTTTTGCAAATCCACTTTATTCCCGCCATTGTCTAATATGGTCCAGAAAACGGATCTGTCTAACGCAGCACTAGCGCACCATGTGTATGGGTGCTGCGCTTTGGAAGAAGCGGATCCCTTTTTGCAGTGTCAAGATGGATCTGCAAAAACCAGTGCATGAATGCACTTTCTGAATGTAATCTACAATCCATTATCATAGATAACACTCTTCTGTGTGCAAAGGAAACCATTTTCCTGGTCAGACTCACTCCATGACGCAGTCATTAAGCAATAATAAGACATATGGAAATACAAATTGTTTCTAAATTATAATCAAGCCAGATATAAAATATTAACCATAACACTATATTGGAGATTGTCATTTACGATAAATCTTTATGGTGAAGAAAGAAAACTTGTTTAGTCTTTTTGCAGCCAATAGAATACTTTTATTACTTTTATTGTTACTTTGAGAAATATTCTAAGACTTTTGAAGAACTTTAGAAAAGAACAAGTGTGATTTCTTTAGTAATGGATGGACATCGGCAAGGAGTTAGATTAGGCGTTGCTGGCTTGACTTCTCCCCGATCACTTAGATCCCGCGGGGTATTAGAATACACCGTGACAAATCTGCTTGTTTTCTTGAACAGCGTGAAAAGCTCCTATTGTTTGAGGGGAAAAAATAAATGAAATAAACTATTTTTTTCATGTTGCTAGAAAGAAAAGTTTTGGCTGGCGCCTCCGCCGGAGCGCTGACAGACTGGGCCGTTTGACAAGACACCACTTCATTTGCACAAAAAGGGCAGGAATTTGAAAGATTAACTTGTTTATTCTTAGTAACAAACACTTTCCTTGTGTTTCTGGTAATTTCAGGGCTGTCACCAAGCAGGATTGAGCAGTACAAAAAACTTCACAGGGAAAGAGAAGGGGGGACTGTTTTAATGCACCCCCCACGCTGATAAAAATGCACAGGTCTAATTACCCTGTCCATTGCCGACTCTGGTGTTATTTTTTTCTTCTTCAGATATAATTTAAATGCTTTACATGTTTTTGAAAAGTTATTCACTAATGTATATCTGGCAGGAAGCGTTACATTTCACCGGGAAAAAAACACACTTCCAACGGCATACTTACCGGAGTAAATATATTCAGCCAATTGATTTAATGATTATATACAAAAAGCTCCATGAAAAAAAAGAAAGAACAGAGTAAACTGTGTTGTTTTAAAAGCCGTAAACCGTTTGGTGCATTAGGGCCGAGCAGCCTCAAAGCAGTCGTCATGAATGGAGACAAGACATGAGACATCGTCCGACTGCAGTCTGCAAGGTCTGACCGATTTATACTACAGACACTTAAAAATAATACGAAACTAAAAGGAGGTAGAGGCTCGTCCGACTGCAGTCTGCAAGGTCTGACCGATTTATACTACAGACACTTAAAAATAATAAGGATCTATCATAGATAAACACACTTCCGTAGCCCAACACAACCCAACTGCCAGGAAACCAGCAAAGGAAACCATTGTCCTGGTCAGACTCACTCCATGACGCAGAGACTGAAATAATAAGACCTATGGAATTACAAATTGTTTCTAAATAATAAATTGGGTTGGGACGTTCCTTCCCAACCCATAGTGTATGAGATTATATTCAATTAATTTACTTAAAGCCTCCCCCCGTCCAAATTATTTAGAAATGCTGATAATAAAACAACTAAAAAGTTGTCAAGGGCACAGTTAGGGGCTCAGCTGTTGAGGTGGATTCTCTGAGATAAGTCTTTCAATAAAGAGGAGACGGCACTCACCCATACGATAATCGGTCCTTTTATTCAGGGAGCTTTAGACATTCGGTAGCAGGGAGGGGAGGAGGGGGCTGAGATGACGACGGCACCGTTTCGCGCTCAGTGCGCTTCCACGGGTCACCACGGGTGACGGGACCCATGGAAGCGCACTGAGCGCGAAATGGTGCCGTCGTCATCTCGGCCCCCTCCTCCCCTCCCTGCTACCGAATGTCTAAAGCTCCCTGAATAAAAGGACCGATTATCGTATGGGTGAGTGTCGTCTCCTCTTTATTGAAAGACTTGCTGCTGTTTGTTTGCCTAGTGACAGGCACCCCTACGGACCGCTGATTGCTCTATATATCATCCGCCCATAAAGCGGCGTGCAGTGGTGCCCTAACCTTCCTGCTGTTTGATTGATTGACATTGGATTCTCTGAGATGTAGATCAGAGTGAATGGCATGGACCAGAGGCGATGGTGCGGTGGAGCAGGTCTTGACAGATGGCATGTGGTTACCCATATGTAGTAATATATATAGTACCATTCATTTCACAACACTTTACAAACATCACAATCACAGGCCCCATTGGGACAATCTGGGAGGAAACCTGAGAACCCGGAGGAAACCCACGAAACACGGAGAGAACATACAAATATCTTGTAGATGTCGTCCTTGGTGGGATTTGAACCCTGGACCCAGCACTGCAAGAGTACAGTGCTAACCACTGAGTGTGGACAGCCTCAGGAGAGCACTAGGACCCAGCAGTTTCCTGCCTGAGGAGAGACAGCATGGAGCCCGGGAAACCCTGGAGGCAGAGCTGCAGGCTGAGAAAGGTAAAGGGAAGGGCAGTGAGGAAACTGATGTTAGGAGGAGGAAAAGAGTTCACTGCTCAGCAGTGTAAAGGCAGGAGTTGTAGGAGACTTCCTCTGCAGGCTGCTCAGTGGGAGTCCATAGTCCCTTGCCCTGATAAAGCTGTGTCTCTGCATTAGGATGAGTGCAGAGCATGTGAGATGTGTGTGACTCTTTGTGAGTTCTGTGGAGGTCCATGCTGGATGGACTAGAGACTTTGTGCTGAATGGACCAAGTGGCCAGCACCAAGAAGAGGACAGAGGACATCTTCCCCGGGAAGAAGCAGGTGGACTGATGCCAGGAGAACTGTGAACTAGTGCTAGAGAACTGACTGGATTCTGTGTCATCCCTGATGAGAAGATCCTGACCAGCCCTGATGTAGCGTCTCCCCCTAAACGTACTCTGAGGCTCCAGAACCGTAAGTCCCCGGCGTATGGGCTCGGCATCTGCCAACAAAATATGAACCCATTTTGTTTTAGTTATAGGTGTTTTTGGCGCTGAAGATTCTTGGGACTGGCTGCAGGCAAAGGGAATTACAGGCCTCTGTGGAACTCCACCAGAGGTTAACGGTACCATGACCTTAGATACCCAGGTATCCCAAAGCTAGGTGTATAATAAAAATGGTTGTATTTTCATGCCTTGGTATTATTAGTTTTGTTACGTTTGTACTCAGTGTGCTATTCCAGGAGTTCCCACAGAACACCCTCACCTGACTTACACCTGTTTTATATTCAGCTAATTGGAAGTCTTTGTTTTGGGTAGTTGTTTGGAAATTTGTTCCTGTTCCTCAGGGTAATACATATAAGCCGGGAAACTTTGGAATTGGCACCCTGATTTTAGCTTTACACTGAATGCAGTGCCGTAACTTCAGGCTCAGGGGCCCCGATGCGAAAGCTCCAACAGGGCCCCCAATTATTGCAAATCTTTGATAGTATTAGTCTTTTTCTATAGGCCAATGGGACTTTTGGGGCCCCCTTAGGCTGCAGGGCCCGGGTGCGATCGCAACCCCTGCACCTATTGTTGTTACGCCCTGGCTGATTGAGTGTAACTAACAGGAATAGTAGTACTAGGGGAACCTGACAGCATTTTATCTTATCCTGTGTCTTACTCAAATCCCTTTCAGTAAACAAAGTGTTTCTTTTTTCTGCCTTGGTCTCAGTTTGTGACTAACTTTATCTTATTCGGTCCTCCAGTCATTACACCGCCATATAGTGCTAACCACTGAGCCACAATACAGTGCTAACCACTGAGCCACAATTACAGTGCTAACCACTGAGCCACAATATACAGTGCTAACCACTGAGCCACCTTATACAGTGCTAACCACTGAGCCACCATATACAGTGCTAACCACTGAGCCACCATATACACTGCTAACCACTGAGCCACCGTATACAGTGCTAACCACTGAGCCACCATATACAGCGCTAACCACTTGAGCCACCGTACAGTGCTAACCACTGAGCCACCGTATACAGTGCTAACCACTGAGCCACCGTATACAGTGCTAACCACTGAGCCACCATATACAGCGCTAACCACTGAGCACCGTACAGTGCTAACCATGAGCCACCATATACAGTCCTAACCACTGAGCCACCATATACAGTGCTAACCACTGAGCCAACCATATACATTTGCTAACCACTGAGCCACAATACAGTGCTAACCACTGAGCCACCATATACAGTGCTAACCACTGAGCCACAATATACAGTGCTAACCACTGAGCCACCGTATACAGTGCTAACACTGAGCCACAATACAGTGCTAACCACTGAGCCACCATATACAGTGCTAACCACTGAGCCACCGTATACAGTGCTAACCACTGAGCACATATACAGTGCTAACCACTGAGCCACCATATACAGTGCTAACCACTGAGCCACCGTATACAGTGCTAACCACTGAGCCACCGTATACGTGCTAACCACTGAGCACACGTATACAGTGCTAACCATGAGCCACAATATACAGTGCTAACACTGAGCCACAATATACAGTGCTAACCACTGAGCCACATTATACAGTGCTAACCACTGAGCCACCTTATTACAGTGCTAACCACTGAGCCACCATATCAGTGCTAACCACTGAGCCCCCATATACAGTGCTAACCACTGAGCCACCGTATACAGTGCTAACCACTGAGCCACCATATACAGTGCTAACCACTGAGCCACCGTATACAGTGCTAACCACTGAGCCACCATATACAGTGCTAACCACTGAGCCACCATATACAGTGCTAACCACTGAGGCACCATATACAGTGCTAACCACTGAGCCACCATATACAGTGCTAACCACTGAGCCACCGTATACAGTGCTAACCACTGAGCCACCATATACAGTGCTAACCACTGAGCCACCATATACAGTGCTAACCACTGAGCCACCGATATACAGTGCTAACCACTGAGCCACCGTATACAGTGCTAACCACTGAGCCACCATATACAGTGCTAACCACTGATCCACCATATACAGTGCTAACCACTGAGCCACCATATACAGTGCTAACCACTGAGCCACATATACAGTGCTAACCACTGAGCCACCATATACAGTGCTAACCACTGAGCCACCCTATACAGTGCTAACCACTGAGCCACCGTATACAGTGCTAACCACTGAGCCACCATATACAGTGCTAACCACTGAGCCACCATTACAGTGCTAACCACTGAGCCACCATATACAGAGCTAACCACTGAGCCACCATATACAGTGCTAACCACTGAGCCACCATATACAGTGCTAACCACTGAGCCACCGTATACAGTGCTAACCACTGAGCCACCATATACAGTGCTAACCACTGAGCCACCGTATACAGTGCTAACCACTGAGCCACCATATACAGTGCTAACCACTGAGCCACATATACAGTGCTAACCACTGAGCCACGTATACAGTGCTAACCACTGAGCCACCATATACAGTGCTAACCACTGAGCCACCATATACAGTGCTAACCACTGAGCCACCATATACAGTGCTAACCACTGAGCCACCATATACAGTGCTAACCACTGAGCCACCGTATACAGCGCTAACCACTGAGCCACCGTATACAGCGCTAACCACTGAGCCACCATATACAGTGCTAACCACTGAGCCACCGTATACAGTGCTAACCACTGAGCACACATATACAGTGCTAACCACTGAGCCACCATATACAGTGCTAACCACTGAGCCACCATATACAGTGCTAACCACTGAGCCACCGTATACAGCGCTAACCACTGAGCCACCATATACAGTGCTAACCACTGAGCCACCATATACAGTGCTAACCACTGAGCCACCATATACAGTGCTAACCACTGAGCCACAATACAGTGCTAACCACTGAGCCACAATATACAGTGCTAACCACTGAGCCACCATATACAGTGCTAACCACTGAGCCACAATATACAGTGCTAACCACTGAGCCACCATATACAGTGCTAACCACTGAGCCACCATATACAGTGCTAACCACTGAGCCACCGTATACAGTGCTAACCACTGAGCCACCGTAAACAGTGCTAACCACTGAGCCACCATATACAGTGCTAACCACTGAGTCACCATATACAATGCTAACCACTGAGCCACCATATACAGTGCTAACCACTGAGCACCAGTATACAGTGCTAACCACTGAGCCACCGTAACAGTGCTAACCACTGAGCCACCATATACAGTGCTAACCACTGAGCCACCATATACAGTGCTAACCACTGAGCCACCGTATACAGTGCTAACCACTGAGCCACTGTATACAGTGCTAACCACTGAGCCACCATATACAGTGCTAACCACTGAGCCACCATATACAGTGCTAACACTGAGCCACCATATACAGTGCTAACCACTGAGCCACCATATACAGTGCTAACCACTGAGCCACCATATACAGTGCTAACCACTGAGCCACCATATACAGTGCTAACCACTGAGCCACCGTATACAGTGCTAACCACTGAGCCACCATATACAGCGCTAACCACTGAACCACCGTATACAGTGCTAACCACTGAGCCACCATATACAGTGCTAACCACTGAGCCACCGTATACAGTGCTAACCACTGAGTCACCATATACAGTGCTAACCACTAAAGCCACCGTATACAGTGCTAACCACTGAGCCACCATATACAGTGCCAACCACTGAGCCACCATATACAGTGCTAACCACTGAGCCACCATATACAGTGCTAACCACTGAGCCACCATATACAGTGCTATCCACTGAGCCACAATACAGTGCTAACCACTGAGCCACCGTATACAGTGCTAACCACTGAGCCACCATATACAGTGCTAACAACTGAGCCACCGTATACAGTGCTAACCACTGACCCACGATATACAGTGCTAACCACTGAGCCACCATATACAGTGCTAACCACTGAGCCACCATACACAGTGCTAACCACTGAGCCACCGTATACAGCGCTAATCACTGAGCCACCATATACAGTGCTAACCACTGAGCCACCATATACAGTGCTAACCACTGAGCCACCATATACAGTGCTAACCACTGAGCCACCGTATACAGTGCTAACCACTGAGCCACCATATACAGTGCTAACCACTGAGCCACCATATACAGTGCTAACCACTGAGTCACCATATACAGTGCTAACCACTGAGCCACCATATACAGTGCTAACCACTGAGCCACCGTATACAGTGCTAACCACTGAGCCACCGTATACAGTGCTAACCACTGAGCCACCATATACAGTGCTAACCACTGAGCCACCATATACAGTGCTAACCACTGAGCCACCGTATACAGTGCTAACCAATGAGCCACCATACAGTGCTAACCACTGAGCCACCATATACAGTGCTAATCACTGAGCCACCATATACAGTGCTAACCACTGAGCCACCGTATACAGTGCTAATCACTGAGCCACCATACACAGTGCTAACCACTGAGCCACCGTATACAGTGCTAACCACTGAGCCACCATATACAGTGCTAACCACTGAGCCACCATATACAGTGCTAACCACTGAGCCACCATATACAGTGCTAATCACTGAGCCACAATACAGTGCTAACCACTGAGCCACCATATACAGTGCTAACCACTGAGCCACCATATACAGTGCTAACCACTGAGCCACCATATACAGTGCTAACCACTGAGCCACCATATACAGTGCTAACCACTGAGCCATTGTATACAGTGCTAACCACTGAGCCACCATATACAGTGCTAACCACTAAGCCACGTATACAGTGCTAACCACTGAGCCACCATATACAGTGCCAACCACTGAGCCACCATATACAGTGCTAACCACTGAGCCACCGTATACAGTGCTAACCACTGAGCTACCATATACAGTGCTAACCACTGAGCCACCATATACAGTGCTAACCACTGAGCCACCGTATACAGTGCTAACCACTGAGCCACCATATACAGTGCTAACCACTGAGCCACCGTATACAGTGCTAACCACTGAGCCACCATATACAGCGCTAACCACTGAGCCACCATATACAGTGCTAACCACTGAGCCACCGTATACAGTGCTAACCACTGAGCCACCGTATACAGTGCTAACCACTGAGCCACTATATACAGTGCTAACCACTGAGCCACCGTATACAGTGCTAACCACTGAGCCACCATATACAGTGCTAACCACTGAGCCACCGTATACAGTGCTAACCACTGAGCCACCGTATACAGTGCTAACCACTGAGCCACCATATACAGTGCTAACCACTGAGCCACCGTATACAGTGCTAACCACTGAGCCACCATATACAGTGCTAACCACTGAGCCACCATATACAGCGCTAACCACTGAGCCACCGTATACAGTGCTAACCACTGAGCCACCATATACAGTGCTAACCACTGAGCCACCATATACAGTGCTCACCACTGAGCCACCATATACAGTGCTAACCACTGAGCCACCATATACAGTGCTAACCACTGAGCCACCATATACACTGCTAACCACTGAGCCACCGTATACAGTGCTAACCACTGAGCCACCGTATACAGTGCCAACCACTGAGCCACCATATACAGTGCTAACCACTGAGCCACCATATACAGTGCTAACCACTGAGCCACCATATACAGTGCTAACCACTGAGCCACCGTATACAGTGCTAACCACTGAGCCACCATATACAGTGCTAACCACTGAGCCACCATATACAGTGCTAACCACTGAGCCACCATATACAGTGCTAACCACTGAGCCACCGTATACAGTGCTAACCACTGAGCCACCGTATACAGTGCTAACCACTGAGCCACCATATACAGTGCTAACCACTGAGCCACCATATACACTGCTAACCACTGAGCCACCGTATACAGTGCTAACCACTGAGCCACCATATACAGTGCCAACCACTGAGCCACCATATACAGTGCTAACCACTGAGCCACCGTATACAGTGCTAACCACTGAGCTACCATATACAGTGCTAACCACTGAGCCACCATATACAGTGCTAACCACTGAGCCACCGTATACAGTGCTAACCACTGAGCCACCATATACAGTGCTAACCACTGAGCCACCGTATACAGTGCTAACCACTGAGCCACCATATACAGCGCTAACCACTGAGCCACCATATACAGTGCTAACCACTGAGCCACCGTATACAGTGCTAACCCACTGAGCCACCGTATACAGTGCTAACCACTGAGCCACTATATACAGTGCTAACCACTGAGCCACCGTATACAGTGCTAACCACTGAGCCACCATATACAGTGCTAACCACTGAGCCACCGTATACAGTGCTAACCACTGAGCCACCGTATACAGTGCTAACCACTGAGCCACCATATACAGTGCTAACCACTGAGCCACCGTATACAGTGCTAACCACTGAGCCACCATATACAGTGCTCACCACTGAGCCACCATATACACTGCTAACCACTGAGCCACCGTATACAGTGCTAACCACTGAGCCACCGTATACAGTGCCAACCACTGAGCCACCATATACAGTGCTAACCACTGAGCCACCATATACAGTGCTAACCACTGAGCCACCATATACAGTGCTAACCACTGAGCCACTGTATACAGTGCTAACCACTGAGCCACCATATACAGTGCTAACCACTGAGCCACCATATACAGTGCTAACCACTGAGCCACCATATACAGTGCTAACCACTGAGCCACCGTATACAGTGCTAACCACTGAGCCACCGTATACAGTGCTAACCACTGAGCCACCATATACAGTGCTAACCACTGAGCCACCATATACACTGCTAACCACTGAGCCACCGTATACAGTGCTAACCACTGAGCCACCGTATACAGTGCCAACCACTGAGCCACCATATACAGTGCTAACCACTGAGCCACCATATACAGTGCTAACCACTGAGCCACCATATACAGTGCTAACCACTGAGCCACCGTATACAGTGCTAACCACTGAGCCACCATATACAGTGCTAACCACTGAGCCACCATATACAGTGCTAACCACTGAGCCACCGTATACAGTGCTAACCACTGACCACCGTATACAGTGCTAACCACTGAGCCACCATATACAGTGCTAACTACTGAGCCACCGTATACAGTGCTAACCACTGAGCCACCATATACAGTGCTAACCACTGAGCCACCATATACAGTGCTAACCACTGAGCCACTGTATACAGTGCTAACCACTGAGCCACCATATACAGTGCTAACCACTGAGCCACCGTATACAGTGCTAACCACTGAGCCACCGTATACAGTGCTAACCACTGAGCCACCATATACAGTGCTAACCACTGAGCCACCATATACAGTGCTAACCACTGAGCCACCATATACAGTGCTAACCACTGAGCCACCATATACAGTGCTAACTATTGTCTATAATACATTCTTCCTATATACAGTTGTGGCCAAAAGTATTGCCCCCCTGCAATTCTGTCAGATAATCCTCAGTTTCTTCCTGAAAATGATTGCAATCACACATTCTTTGCTATTATTATCTTCATTTAATTTGTCTTCAATGAAAAAACACAAAAGAGAATGAAGCAAAAAGCAAAACATTGATCATTTCACACAAAGCTCCAAAAATGGGCCGGACAAAAGTATTGGCACCCTCAGCCTAATACTTGGTTGCACAACTTTTAGCCAAAATAACTGCGATCAGCCGCTTCCGGTAACCATCAGTGAGTTTCTTACAATGCTCTGCTGGAATTTTACACCATTCTTCTTTGGCAAACTGCTCCAGGTCCCTGATATGTGAAGGCGCCTTCTCCAAACTGCCATTGTTAGATCTCTCCACAGGTGATCTATGGGATTCAGGTCTGGACTCATTGCTGCCACCTTAGAAGTCTCCAGTGCTTTCTCTCACACCATTTTCTAGAGCTTTTTGAAGTGTGTTTTGGGTCATTGTCCTGCTGGAAGACCCATGACCTCTGAGGGAGACCCAGCTTTCTCACACTGGGCCCTACATTATGCTGCACAATGTGTTGGTAGTCTTCAGACTTCATAATGCCATGCACACGGTCAAGCAGTCCAGTGCAGAGGTAGCAAAGCAACCCCAAACCATCAGGGAGCCTCCGCCATGTCTGACTGTAGGGAGCGTGTTCTTTTCTTTGAATGCCTCTTTTTTTCTCCTGTAAACTCTATGTTGATGACTTTGCCCATAAATCTCTACTTTTGTCTCATCTGACCAGAGAACATTCTTCCAAAACGTTGTAGACTTTCTCAGGTAAGTTTTGGCAAACTCCAGCCTGGCTTTTTTATGTCTCGGGGTAAGAAGTGGGGTCTTCCTGGGTCTCCTACCATACAGTCCCTTTTCATTCAGACGCTGACGGATAGTACGGGGTGACACTGCTGTACCCTCGGACTGCAGGGCAGCTTGAACTTGTTTGGATGTTAGTCGAGGTTCTTTATCCTCCATCCGCACAATCTTGCGTTGAAATCTCTAGTCAATGTTTCTTTTCCGTCCACATCTAGGGAGGTTAGCCACAGTGCCATGGGCTTTACACTTCTTGATGACACTGCGCACGGTAGACACAGGAACATTCAGGTCTTTGGAGATGGACTTGTAGCCTTGAGATTGCTCATGCTTCCTCACAATTTGGTGTCTCCAGTCCTCAGACAGTTCTTTGGTCTTCTTTCTTTCCTCCATGCTCAATGTGGTACACACAAGGACACAGGACAGAGGTGGAGTCAACTTTAATCCATGTCAACTGGCTGCAAGTGTGATTTAGTTATTGCCAACACCTGTTAGGTGCCACAGGTAAGTTACAGGTGCTGTTAATTACACAAATTACAGAAGCATCACATGATTTTTCTAAGGGTGTCAATACTTTTGTCCACCCCCTTTTTTATGTTTGGTGGAATTAAATCCAATTTGGCTTTAGGACAATTCTTTTTGTGTTTTATTCATTGAAGACAAATTAAATGAAGATAATAATAGCAAAGAATTTGTGATTGCAATCATTTTCAGGAAGACACTGAGGATTATCCGACAGAATTGCAGGGGTGTCAATACTTTTGGCCAACACTGTATACTGTATATTGTGTATAGTGCATTCTTCCTCTATATACTGTATATCGTCTATAGTGCATTCTTCCTTATATATATATACTGTATATTGTGTATAATGCATTCTTCCTATATATATATATACTGTATATTGTCTATAGTGCATTCTTCCTATATATACTGTATATCGTCTATAGTGCATTCTTCCTATATATATATACTGTATATTGTGTATAATGCATTCTTCCTATATATATATATATACTGTATATTGTCTATAGTGCATTCTTCCTATATATATATATATACTGTATATTTATCACAAAAAGAGTGCAAAAAACGTCCAAAAAATGTATCACTGCTTCAAGAGTAAAAAAGCAAGTGCAAAATAGTATCAACAGCAGGGTTCTTAGTTAGTACGTTTTTTGCAAAAAAAGTACGGAAGCCGTTCTACCACTCCACGGTGACCCCTATCAGAACGGTCCTAGACTAACGTATTTAAAACCTGATCTAGTTTTGCAAAAAACGTACTAACTAAGAACCCTGCTGTTGATACTATTTTGCACTTGCTTTTTTACTCTTGAAGCAGTGATACATTTTTTGGACGTTTTTTGCACTCTTTTTGTGATATATATTCTTGGTGGAGTGAACACGGTTTACAGCCCTGTTCACATTGTGATCTGGCTCAGTATCAGTTTTTTCATATACTGTATATTGTCTATAGTGCATTCTTCCTATATATATACTGTATATTGTCTATAGTGCATTCTTCCTATATATATATATATACACTGTATATCGTCTATAGTGCATTCTTCCTATATATATATACTGTATATTTTCTATAGTGCATTCTCTATATATATATACTGTATATTGTCTATAGTGCATTCTTCCTATATATATACTGTATATTGTGTATAATGCATTCTTCCTATATATATATATACTGTATATTGTGTATAATGCATTCTTCCTATATATATATATACTGTATATTGTCTATAGTGCATTCTTCCTATATATATATACTGTATATTGTCTATAGTGCATTCTTCCTTATATATATATACTGTATATTGTCTATAAGGTCATCGCTGTTTGTATATTTGAAGCTTTCTGTAATTTCAGAATTGTGAACGTTCAATTAGCCCCAACCCCCTGGATGTGTAAAGTATTCGTCCATTAACCCCTCGCCCCCCATCCATCAGCCGCCGTCCTGCCCCGGATCTGCCCCCAGAGCACATTAGTGTAATCAGGCCGGAGGGTGTTAATACTGTATTGATTGAGCACGCCGCTCCCCTGCCTTCGCCCGGGCTCCATATTCCTCCTGCTTGTGACATTCAGGTACATGTGAAAAATTATACCAATTATGAAATCAGCCACTTACTGCCTTAAAGTGCAGCGGAGTGTCACCGTGTAAAGTGCTGCCACCACATAATACGAGCCGGATCCCGAGCTCCGGGGAAAGTGCGCAGAGGAAAAGACTTTAACCAAAGGGCAATTGCATGAAATTTACTTAGAAATGGCTCTTTATCACCCTGGATTTCCTGCTGTTCACATCCGATGTCGACACTTTATGGAATGAAGCAGCCATCCAGCCGGTGGAACGCCGCCATTGTGAGACGCCGCGCGTCATTCCACTACGCTGACATTCAATGAAAAATTCAGAAGTCATTTTAACAGCTTAAAGACGCATTATCCTTTGTGATGTGCCATTACAGCTGCACATAAAAACCCAAATAAAATAACCCCACAGAAATAAAAGGAACTTTAGGAAGTTTTATGACTCTGCGTTCAGCGCACCTCCCTCTCCTCTCTCCCTCTTTCTCCCTCTCCTCCTCCCTCTCTCCCTCTCCTCTCCCTCTCTCTCCTCCTCCCTCTCCTCTTTCTCTCTAATTCTTTCTTTCTCTCCCTCAGATTTCAGACTTTTGCTCTTCCTCATTCAATGTCAGAGCGCCATCAAATTATTCCCACCTGTCACGCTGGACGTAGGGAGACACTCAGTGCAGGATGACGAGGGGGGAAAGGAGTCCCTGACATTAAGGGCAAAGGGGAGATGGTGAACCCTAGAAACACTAGCACTGACACCTGGCTCCCCTAACAACCCTATAGAGTCTCTGCAACTGTCGCCAATCAGAATACCTCATCCCTGTCTGTCCCTCAACTAAGACGACATAGGAATCAGACAGTGTGGACACTGGTTATCCAAACTAACAGATAAAGTAAAAACACCGGGGATACAGACAAAGGGTAGATGGTGAACCCTAAAAATACTAGCGCTGACACCTGACTCCCCTAACAACCCTATACAGACTCCACAACTGTCGCCGAGCAGGATACCTCATCCCTGTCCCTCAACTAAGACGACATAGGGATCAGACAGAGAGAACACTGGTCATCCCAGCTAACAGAGAAAGGAAAAACACCAGGAAAACAGACAAAGGGGAGAGAGAGAAACAGTTAGCTTAAAGGAAGAGAGCAAACTACACCGGAAGTCCACAATGTGCTGCAAAGCCAGGAAGCAACACCAACTCCAAACACACTATCACCAGCAATGCATCATGTGAGTACTAATTTTATCTGACTGCCGGGCACCAGGTATGAGACCTGCTGGGGCCTAGGGACCTCCAGCTATCACCAAACAGAGAAATACCTCTTAAAGGGACAGAATCACAATTCAGGATTTTGTCTGTTTGGCCAGACGCTGCCACCTTCTGTGAGTGACCCCAAAAGCCTCGTCCATGGCTCCTGATACATCCGAGACACCACCTGTGTCATTACGCAACTTTCACTGCCAGGGTCCTAAATTGAAACATTTTCTCAAAACCCATGAAACTCTTTGGCTTATGGAGATTGCCCACTCTTTTATTATTGCACGCCTATCATTCTGATAAGTTATCAATATCTGAAGGTGGAAGAGCAACACACAGCAACGACAATAATCAGTCATTCCAGGCAGCATACGGGAGTTCTTGGACACTGCAGCGCCATCAGACTATAGTGGCCATAGATGGGTACTGCAGGTCCACCCCCTAGTTATGTCAATAGGGTTTGGATCTGTAATAATTTAGAGCTGCTGGATCCGAAGACTTTAAAAAACCGGATCCGGCAACGTTGTGTTCTGAACAATGCCTTCTGAATGGCGTTCTAGAAATGTGCCGTGAAACGCGGTGTTATGCGGAAAATCCGACACTTCAGGCATTGGAAGAAAACCGCTACTACTGTGATTTTAAAGCCCCCGTCACACCAGACGACGGGGCTGGGGATGTCAGCGGCGACTGGCGGGTGTGCGCACGTTTTTGGCGCCCCGACAGCGTCGCCGTCCCCCGTTTACACGGGGCGACACCTCCAGCCCCGCGCCGGCGAGCTGATAGGCGGCATTACCGTTGGGGTGTCTCAAAGCCCCAGTGGTGATGCAGGACAATGAGAGCCTATGGCTCCCATCGCCTGACAGGTCGCCGGCGGCCAGTTACATGGGGCAATGTGTGCACATCGCCCCATGATGGTCACTTGGTTTCAGAGCACTGCCCACCGACATCGCCCCTTTACATGAGGCGACGTAGGGGCGATGACTCCGGTGTTAGGCCACGCCCCCACGTCGCCTCTGTTATGGGCGGCAATGTCGCCCCGTGTGACGGGAGCTTAAGACAAGTTGGAAGGGCTACGGATGTGCCGGATCAAGAACAGCGACGCCCATAGAACCGGACCATGAGTATAATTAAAGGACTCTTATGTTATGCAGATCATCCTGGGGCCTTATATACAGTATACTAGAATGAGGTATATAAGGCTAGGGGTGGTAGCAGCTTATTGGGGACACTTTAATGTGCATGTACCTGAAGGAGAGTGGCCCCCAGCTGCGCACTTGCCTGGGTGCACCAGCCTTAGAGCTTAGGCAGGGCTGGACTGGGGGTGGGGCCCACCAGTGGTTTCTCCGCCGTCCCGATGTTCCAGTCCGACCCTGACTTTCTTTATTGTAAATCTTCTTAACCTCTGAATTCTTCGTCCTTCTTCTGTTAGTTGCCGGTACATGTTATTTTCTTGCCGTTCTCCTCCGTCGCTTCCTTTCAAGTTTTCACTTTGATTATTTTCATAAAAGGACGTTTCGGAGTTGATCTGTAGTTTGCGGTCCGGACGCCGGTGTATTACACCCGCTGTAAAACCTTCACGTGTAATATTTTTAGGACGTGCGGCAAGTTAAGAAGCGACGGCTTAGCAGCGCCATAAAATGCGCGTAAGGACCTCGGCTGAGGGTAGAAGACGCTGAAGTGTAGTGTGAGATGTTCCACGCACCGCGGCCCCGGCCCTCCCTCTTGTCTGTAAATGAAATGAGCTGAGACCGGTAATACAGTTTGCTGGGTGTGAGTGACAGGCCTGTTCCTTAGGAGTGCTGCCATTAAGTAGACAAGACAGCGAGCTGCCCCGAAAATATAATGAAAGAACAGTGTATGTGGGGCAGAGCCGGGCCCATGGGGGCACCCAAGTGAGGAATTGAATTTCTGGCCATTCTGGGGCTCGATGGCTCGTGACGATAGCAATCTCCTGTCACCAGGGGGGTCGAAGGCACCGGAGAAGGGCTGGACAGCCCCGGAATTGAATATAATTACATTTCACCGCCATGGTTCGCAGGACGCCGCCGCGGACATTGCTGTGATCTCAGGATTAATCGGGGCGTTCAGACTTGGCAATCAGTATGCAGATCCCTCTCAATGAAACGCCGCTGTCAGCTTTCTAATTTAGTTGTAGAGCGGCACCGGCTCCGTTCATTGACTTCCCGCCAACACGTTTCTGGATCATTCTGAGGCATCATGGAGAGATTTCATACTTGGGAATCCAAATTAAATAAAAGAAAACTGTCGATAGATCCCTCTGTGTGTAATGACTCTAAATAATCATCAACATTAACAGAAATAAACACATGACCTAGATCCCTCTGTGTGTAATGACTCTAAATAATCATCAACATTAACAGAAATAAACACATGAAATAGATCCCTCTGTGTGTAATGACTCTAAATAATCATCAACATTAACAGACATAAACACAAGAAATAGATCCCTCTGTGTGTAATGACTCTAAATAATCATCAACATTAACAGACATAAACACATGAAATAGATCCCTCTGTGTGTAATGACTCTAAATAATCATCAACATTAACAGACATAAACACATGAAATAGATCCCTCTGTGTGTAATGACTCTATATAATATATGTGCATCACTTTATGGATTGAATTACTGATATAATTGTTATTTTAATGATCTTCTCATTCATTGAGATGCAGCTGGGCCAGGGGTTGAGGTTCACAGAGCTGTAGCCCTGACTTACATTGAAAAGGGGAAAACAAAAATGGGGTAAAACAAATAAAAGAAAAACAATAATAGTTTGTGACGCCAGTTGGAGTTTCCAGCCAGTAGGTGGTCGGTGCTGGAGGATTATCCTCAGGTGATTGGTGTTGTAGCAGTGAGATGTTTAACCCCCTCCAACCTGGGCTGGCTCTTGAGGGATGAGGAGGGTGAGAGTGATAATAGATGTGGTAGTAGGAGCCTGTGTGCAGGAGGAATTAAGGCACAGTAGACAATTACTGAGTTCTTACTATTACTGTTATCACAGATCCAGGGTGCATGCACTACAAGGTACGTGGTCCAGCCAGTCTGGGAAGAACTGAAGTCCACTCTGCTGAAGTGAGGTGTAATGACAGTGTCTTAACTTAAAGCTCATGAGCCCCACTGCGAAAGCTCCAATTGGGCCCTCAATTATTGCAAATCTTTAATAGCAATAGTCTTTTCTGTAGGCCAAAGGGACTTTTGGGGTACCCTAAGCTCCAGGGCCCGGGTGCAACCCCTTCACCTATATTAGTTACACCCCTGTATTATGTCCATCCTGCTGACTTTGGCGTTAAACATTTCTACTTGACTTGAAGTTCTGTAAGTGCAGTGCACACCCTCCAGCCAGGCAGGTGATGTGGACCCTGCGAGCAGCTGCTTTGCCTCACAGTTCTCTGGCCCTCTTTGTTACTGTGTCTCAGAAAGTCCCAGTAAGGTGGGTACGGGGCATAAAGTCCAGTAACCTCCAGATTCTGCTGCCAGGTCATGGAAGCCTGGCAACCAGAGGTGTAACTACCACAGGTGCAGGGGTTGCGATCGCACCCGGGCCCTGCAGCCTAGGGGGGCCCCAAAAGTCCCTTTGGCCAATAGAAAAAGACTAATACTATTAAAGATTTGCAATAATTGGGGGCCCCATTGGAGCTTTCGCATCGGGGCCCCTGGGCCTGAAGTTACGCCACTGCTGGCAACCTACGGCCTAGTGCCCTAAATGAAGCTGGTCCTCCTATCAACCTCCTGGCCCTACACAGACTGAACCTCTCCTCTTGCCTACCTCACCCTTCCTACCCTAACTCCTCCCTTTAACCCGAAGCTGGGGTCTGCCCTATGTGGGACATTTCCACTCTCAACTTCCTGGTTAGCGTTTGGAAAGTGTTGGACGCTTTGGGTTTCCAGCAGAGTGCGCCTCAATTCTCCCCAGTCATGGTATTACAATGATGTATACATGGCCAGAAAATAATATGTTCTGAGACTAGAATAAAGTTTGCACCAAATAAGAAGAATGGCCATCCAGTTAGGTGACAACTAGGAGACAAACTGTGGAGTCCATGATGAATATATTGTACAACAGATCCTAGAGATTTCTTAAGAACCTGTAATGTACTATAGGATTACTCAGGGATCTATTAGCACACAGGAGCACAGAAAGACTGAAACCAGGTGAAAAAGTCTACATTAAACACACATCACAGTTAACAAAAGTGAGATGCAGCACATTCATCAAATAGCAACAATAGGAAAGTCTCTTTAGGAGCAATTCTCATCAGAACCAGTCTATGAGTTTGATAACTTTCAGGAAGGCCTTGGAAGGTCATCACAAAAACAAGTCCTGAAAAGTCCCACAAGATCCAGCAAAAGTCCAGAAAAACTATAATTGCACAAAACTAACAGGGAATCTGCAAAGCTTACAGGCACACAGGGCTTACATATCGCAGGGCAGGCAGGCTGAAGCAGACGGCACAGAGGCAGGTTTGCAGGAGAAGCACTGAGCAGGTGCGGAAGGTGCAGACACAGGAACAGCCGGAGTGTAATGCTAGAGGAGGTTCATTTGGGGATCACAGGAAGCAGGGAGCCAGGGACTCAACTGAATACTCAAGCATGGCTAGACGGTAGGCTGAGGTTTATAAATGCAGAATGGAGGATCACATGAAGCAGCGGACACCATCTTGAAAAGGGGCAAGAGGCACAGAATGCCAATAGAATATACAAAGTGTTAACAAGGAGGTCCCTTCGCACAATGACCCAGGAGTGTAAATTATTGTAGGATTACTAAGGGATCTAATGGCAGATGGGAGCACAGACAGGCTGAAACCAAATTAAACATGAACAAGTCTATATTAAAAACACCTGTGACAGTTAATAAACTTGAGATGCAGCAAGTGAGGAAGATCATCAAACAGCAACAAACAGGAAAGTCTCTTTAGAAGCAATTCTCATCAATAACAGTCTATGAGTTTGGTAACTCACAGGAAGGTCTGGGAAGGTCGTCACAAGAACAAGTCCTGAACTGGAAACTGTGCAGTGTAATATAAGAAAAGTCCCACAAAGTCCAGAGAAACGTCAACTGCACTAAATTATCAGGGAAGCTGTAAAACGTCTAGGCACACAGGGCTTACATACCATAGAGCAGGCAGGCTGAGCAGAATATGAAATACCCGGCACAGAAGCAGGTTTGCAGGAGAAACACTGAGCAGGTGTGGAAGCTGGAGGAGGTGTGCAGGTACAGGAAAAGTGGAATGCCAGAGGAGGTTCACTTGAGTACGCCGGAAGGTGGTAGCCAGGGATTCAATGGAATACTCGAGCATGGCTATACAGTAGGCTGAGATTTATAAAGGCAGAGAGGAGCATCACATGAAGCAGTGGACACCATCTTGAAAAGGGTCAAGAGGCACAGAATGGCAATAGGGAATCCAAAGTCCTAACATTACTCCCTCCCTATATGGTAGGCTGAGATTTATAAAGACAAGGATCACGTGAAGCAGCGGACACCATCTTAAAAAGGGGCAAGAGGCACATAATGCCAATAGGGAATCCAAAGTCCTAACATTACTCCCTGCCTGTATGGTAGGCTGAGATTTATAAAGACAAGGATCACGTGAAGCAGAGGACACCATCTTAAAAAGGGGCAAGAGGCACAGAATGCCAATAGGGAATCCAAAGTCCTAACAGAGTCCCACTGGGGTGGTCAACATCTCCCTCACTTATGGTTATTGCTCCTATTCATATATGTTTCTTCCATTGGATGCCTGATGATGAAGTTGTGGGTCCTGCAGCCCCCATGTAGGTGGTTATCCTCCTTTCTACATAGGAGTCTTTCATCTTGTATGATGTCGGGGTTTTTGTTTCTTCTTCGGGTACAGACAGGCTGCGGTAATTAGACGACATTGTTAATTCTTGTACTCTGAGGTTCGGCCTTGGGTATAAATTACTGCGGAGACGACGGCGGATTGTGCATTTGCTTTTAAATTAACGGCAGTAATACAAGTAAGAAAAAAATATTCTAATACATTGTAAAGCCGCTCTTCATACTTAAACAAAGCGTAATGATATCTGGGCGCCGTCACCCTCTGCCACCGCGTGAATTACATGTTTGCATATTGTCTTCTTCTAAATGACAACAGAGGGGTAATTGCTTTTTCCACATCTGTCACTTGAGTTATAAAACTTTGAGAAATATAATTAGGTTTGAACATCCCAAACGCAACGTCAATGGGTTTTTTTTTTTTCCTTTTTAGAGCAGGGAGACGAAATGAAGAGATCCACAATGAGAATGAACCCGCTCTACACAAAACACTCAGATATTTTCAATTATAATCAGGAACGGCTGAAATGTCGGCCTCAGTGTCCACAGCAATGCGAGGCCTGGGCCCCCGTCCTGGAACGTTACCCGACGCGGCTCCAAATCACCAATGTGTCAACCGCTCCCAAATTAAAACTGTCTGATAGAAAGAAAGGCGCTTTACGGCCCGGTTAAATGAATATGTCAATTTCCTCTTACTTTATTACTCTTCCTTCATATACAGTAAGTCCGGACCGATCAATCTGAAGTGAGGCTTCCATCATCATAAACAGCGGCAGGAGCCTGGTGTTACCGCACATTGATTTTTGGGGGGTTTCATCATTGCTGGTAACACTCATCACTTTCCCTGACTTAGCTCCAGTCATAGGGACATTTCATATCTAATAATAATAATAATCATTTTATTTCTATAGCGCCAACATATTCCGCAGAGACAATACAGATAACAAAATGCACCAGATGCAGGGGGAGTGAGGGCCTGGTCACAAGAGCTTACAATCTATGGGGAAATAGGGGAGGCCCAAAAGGTAAATGGTAAAAAGTGCCGTCACATATGGTCCAGCTATCAATATAGGTAATACATAGGGGATTCACATAACGCTGCATGATCCAGTCACCAGCCAGAATCTGTACAAGAATGGATAAAGTGCATCTACATCTATGGGTTGATATTGTAAACCTTATGATTGGTCGTTAAGATTCAAACTATATGCAGAAATTTTTTTTTTTTTTTTCGTTATTAATGTTTAAATATTATTTTTTTTTAAGATGTTGGTAGGAACCCATTGGAAAATGGAATCAACAATATACTGTAACAATTCTGTCTTACTTTTATGGAATCCTGTTCGCCTACCTTGTTTCTCTATTTATATGTCATTCATTTTTGTTTTTATAAACTTCAATAAAAATGATGGTTCAAAAAAAAAAGCCTGGAAGAGAGGGGGGGGGGGTGTCCGGTTGCGCTGCCGGGGTGGCCGCGGGAGTCTTCGTCTGTCTGTGGGCGTTTGTAGACGCGTGTCAAGGTGGTTGTGTCCTGATGAAGAAGAATGCTGTAATAGGAACAAATGCCGAAATGCCCGCGCTGCCAAACAGGAATCACCAGGAAACGAAGAGTTAACTGGGCAGATTTTTCTTTATTTCATCCTACGCGTTTCGGAGCCTCTATCCGAGCTCCTTCTTCAGGTTATCCCTGAGGAAGGCTCCGAAACGCGTAGGATGAAATAAAGAAAAATCTGCCCAGTTAACTCTTCGTTTCCTGGTGATTCCTGGTGGCAGCGCGGACATTTCGGCATTTGTTCCTATTACAGTATTCCTGTTTCCACGTTTATCGTGAAGGTGCGGCCCTGCAGCAGCCATCTTATAAGCCATCTTACAGGCGATTATACCGCTTGTGGGTGACACAACTGAATCAGGTGAGCAGTTCTCAATTTACACCGATATAACCTTTAAAAAAAGGATAAGACCCTGTGCGCATTTATCTCACGTTTGCTGATGAAGAAGAGGCACGCATTGGGGTGCGTCAGCGGACGTTTGCGGGCAGGTGGGGACTCCTGTGATCACTCTGGCGGCGCAGTTGGACCGTTTTTTTTCTTGTTTTTTTATGCATCAACTTCTGAATCCTGAAAAAAAAAAAAAAAAAAAAAGGTACCGTCACACGCGGCAATTTGCTGGTTGCAGTGAAATCATGGACACATTGTTCTTAGTGATGGGCGAATCCTAAATTACTCGGAATCGCTTGACTCTAGCGAGTCCGAGCCCAGGACTCGCTACTCGTTGCGAGTCTAACGAGTCCAATGTTAATGAATGGGGAAGCGAGTAATAGCGAGTAGTATGAGATTTACAAATCGCAGATGTGTCTCGGAAGCTTCAGCCTGAAGTAATCCTAGTTTTGCCATTGATTTGCATTGGACTCGTTTACTGTGCAAGTAATCGCTGGGAAACTCGCACAGATAAGAGTCCTGCTGTCTGCTCTGTGTACAGGCTGCCGCAGCTCCAGGGTCCTAGAGCCCGCCTGCTGCCTGATGTAGCAGAGCTGAGATTGTTCTCAGTCTGCTCATTCCCTGTGCATAGACATCTATATCTATGCACAGGGGATGTAGCAGAGAGGACATCGCGTTTTGGACTGCGTCGGACGGAAGAGGATTTTTTTAAATAAAGATGGAGTCCCTAATGGCTTTTTTTTTATTTTCTAATAAAAATTTTTTCTGTGTTGTGTTTTTTTTAAAACAATTTAATAGAAATTCATGGCGGTCATGTCTAATATTGGCGTGACCGCCATAAATTTCGGGCTTAGGGCCAGCTGATAATACAAAGCTGGCCCTAACCTCTTTATTACCCAGCGTGCCACCGCCACCAGGGCCGCTGGAAGAGCGGGGTTCAGCGCCAGAGGATGGCGCTTCAATGAACGCGCCATCTTCTGGGGCGGCTGCAGGCTGCAATTTGCAGCGGGGGGTGCCCAGAAAGCTTGGGCCTCCCTGCGCTGCGGATTCCAGCCCCCAGCTGCTTAGCTGTACCTGGCTAGACATAGAAATTGCGTGGAGCCCCACGCAATTTTTTTAAATTATTTCATGAAATTCATGAAATAATAAAAAAAAAAGGGCTCCCTTATATTCTTGTGTCCGGCCAGGTACAAATAGGCACCTGGGGGTTGGGGGCAGCCCATCGCTGCCTGCTGGATCCGGCTGGTTCCAGAAATACGGCGTAGCCCACGTTATTTTTTTTCTGAAAAATCAATAAAACAATCCTAAAAAAGGGACTGCATCTTTATTAACCCCTCGCCCATGGTCCAGGGGTTAATAAAGATGCAGTCCCTTTTATTTACATTGTTTTATGGATTTGTCAGAAAAAAATTTCACGTGGGCTTCGCCGTATTTCTGGAACCAGCCGGATCCAGATCATCAGCTGTGAGGCTGGAGGTTGGGGCCTGTACTCTGTCCAGATCGTCAGCTGTGAGGCTGGTGGTTGCGGCCTGTACTCTGTCCAGATCGTCAGCTGTGAGGCTGGTGGTTGGGGTCTGTACTCTGTCCAGATCATCAGCTGTGAGGCTGGTGGTTGTGGTCTGTACTCTATCCAGATCGTCAGCTGTGAGGCTGGAGGTTGGGGTCTGTACTCTATCCAGATCGTCAGCTGTGAGGCTGGAGGTTGGGGTCTGTACTCTATCCAGATCGTCAGCTGTGAGGCTGGTGGTTGGGGTCTGTACTCTGTCCAGATCGTCAGCTGTGAGGCTGGTGGTTGGGGCCTGTACTCTGTCCAGATCGTCAGCTGTGAGGCTGGTGGTTGGGGTCTGTACTCTATCCAGATCGTCAGCTGTGAGGCTGGTGGTTGGGGTCTGTACTCTGTCCAGATCGTCAGCTGTGAGGCTGGTGGTTGGGGCCTGTACTCTATCCAGATCGTCAGCTGTGAGGCTGGTGGTTGGGGTCTGTACTCTGTCCAGATCGTCAGCTGTGAGGCTGGTGGTTGGGGTCTGTACTCTGTCCAGATCGTCAGCTGTGAGGCTGGTGGTTGGGCTGTACTCTGTCAGATCGTCAGCTGTGAGGCTGGTGGTTGGGGTCTGTACTCTGTCAGATCGTCAGCTGTGAGGCTGGTGGTTGGGGTCTGTACTCTGTCCAGATCGTCAGCTGTGAGGCTGGTGGTTGGGGTCTGTACTCTGTCCAGATCGTCAGCTGTGAGGCTGGTGGTTGGGTCTGTCTCTGTACAATCGTCAGCTGTGAGGCTGGTGGTTGGGGTCTGTACTCTGTCCAGATGTCAGCTGTGAGGCTGGTGGTTGGGGTCTGTACTCTGTCAGATGTCAGCTGTGAGGCTGGTGGTTGGGGTCTGTACTCTGTCCAGATCGTCAGCTGTGAGGCTGGTGGTTGGGGTCTGTACTCTGTCAGATCGTCAGCTGTGAGGCTGGTGGTTGGGTCTGTCTTGTCAGATCGTAGCTGTGAGGCTGGTGGTGGGGTCTGTCTCTGTCAGATCGTCAGCTGTGAGGCTGGTGGTTGGGGTCTGTACTCTTCCAGATCGTCAGCTGTGAGGCTGGTGGTTGGGGTCTGTCTCTGTCAGATCGTCAGCTGTGAGGCTGTGGTTGGGGTCTGTCTCTGTCCAGATTGTCAGCTGTGAGGCTGGTGTGGGGTCTGTACTCTGTCAGATCGTCAGTGTGAGGTGGTGGTTGGGGTCTGTACTCTGTCAGATCGTCAGCTGTGAGGCTGGTGTTGGGTCTGTACTCTTCAGATCAGTCAGCTGTGAGGCTGGTGGTTGGGCTGTTCTTCCAGATCGTCAGCGTGAGGCTGGTGGTTGGGGTCTGTCTCTGTCCAGATCGTCAGCTGTGAGGCTGGTGGTTGGGGTCTGTCCTGTCAGATCGTCAGCTGTGAGGCTGGTGGTTGGGGTCTGTACTCTGTCAGATGTCAGCTGTGAGGCTGGTGGTTGGGGTCTGTACTCTGTCAGATGTCAGCTGTGAGGCTGGTGGTTGGGTCTGTCTCTGTCAGATCGTCAGCTGTGAGGCTGGTGGTTGGGGTCTGTACTCTGTCAGATTGTCAGCTGTGAGGCTGGTGGTTGGGGTCTGTACTCTGTCAGATCGTCAGCTGTGAGGTGGTGGTTGGGTCTGTACTCTGTCAGATGTCAGCTGTGAGGCTGGTGGTTGGGGTCTGTACTCTGTCAGATCGTCAGCTGTGAGGCTGGTGGTTGGGGTCTGTATCTGTCAGATGTCAGCTGTGAGGCTGGTGGTTGGGGTCTGTCTCTGTCAGATTGTCAGCTGTGAGGCTGGTGGTTGGGTCTGTACTCTGTCAGATCGTCAGCTGTGAGGCTGTGGTTGGGGTCTGTCTCTGTCAGATCGTCAGCTGTGAGGCTGGTGGTTGGGGTCTGTACTCTGTCAGATCGTCAGCTGTGAGGCTGGTGGTTGGGGTCTTCCTCTGTCAGATGTCAGCTGTGAGGCTGGTGGTTGGGGTCTGTCTCTGTCAGATCGTCAGCTGTGAGGCTGGTGGTTGGGGTCTGTACTCTGTCAGATCGTCAGCTGTGAGGCTGGTGGTTGGGGTCTGTTCTGTCAGATCGTCAGCTGTGAGGCTGGTGGTTGGGTCTGTACTCTGTCCAGATCGTCAGCGTGAGGCTGGTGGTTGGGTCTGTCTCTGTCAGATCGTCAGCTGTGAGGCTGTGGTTGGGGTCTGTCTCTGTCCAGATCGTCAGCTGTGAGGCTGGTGGTTGGGTCTGTATCTGTCAGATCGTCAGCTGTGAGGCTGGTGGTTGGGTCTGTACTCTGTCAGATTGGTGGTTGGGGCTGTACTCTTACAGATTGTCAGCTGTGAGGCTGTGGTTGGGGTCTGTCTCTGTCAGATTGTCAGCGTGAGGCTGGTGGTTGGGGCTGTCTCTGTCAGATTGTCAGCTGTGAGGCTGGTGGTTGGGTCTGTCTCTGTACAGATTGTCAGCTGTGAGGCTGGTGGTTGGGGTCTGTCTCTACAGATTCAGCTGTGAGGCTGGTGGTTGGGGTCTGTCTCTGTCAGATCGTCAGCGCTGAGGCTGGTGGTTGGGGTCTGTCCTCTGTCAGATCTCAGCGTGAGGTGGTGGTTGGGGTCTGTCTCTAAGATCGTCAGCGTGAGGCTGGTGGTTTGGGTCTGTTCTGTCGATCGTCCTGTGAGGCTGGTGGTTGGGGTCTGTTCTGTCAGATCGTCAGCGTGAGGCTGGTGGTTGGGGTCTGTATGTAGATGTCAGCGTGAGGTGGTGTTGGTCTGTTCTTCAATGTCGTGAGTGGTGGTTGGGGCTGTCTTGTCAGATGTCAGCTGTGAGGTGGGTTGGGGTCTGTACTCTGCGATGTCGCTGTGAGGCTGGTGTTGGGGTCTGTTCTGTCAGATGTAGTGTGAGGCTGTGGTTGGTCTGTTTGTCAGATGTCAGCGTGAGGCTGGTGTTGGTCTGTTGTAGATGTCGTGTGAGGTGGTGGTGGTCTGTCTCTGTCAGTGCAGCGTGAGGTGGTGGTGGGTCTTCTCTGTCAGATTCAGTGTGAGCTGGTGGTGGTCTGTACTCTGTAGTGTCAGCGTGGGCTGGTGTTGGGTCTGTCTTGTAGATGTCAGCGTGAGTGGTGTTGGGGCTGTACTCGTCAGATGTCAGCTGTGAGCTGGTGGTTGGGTCTGTTGTCAGATGTCAGCTGTGAGGCTGGTGGTTGGTCTGTCTTTCAGTGTCAGCTGTGAGGGGTGGTTGGGTCTGTTCTGTCAGATTCACTGTGGGCTGGTGTTGGGGTCTGTCTTGTCAGATGTCAGGTGAGGCTGTGGTTGGGGTTGTTTTCAGATGTACGTGAGTGGGTTGGGCTGTCCTGTCAGATGTCAGCGTGAGGCTGGTGGTTGGGTCTGTCTCTCAGTCTCAGGTGAGGTGGTGGTTGGGTCTGTCTTGTCAGATGTCAGCGTGAGGCTGGGGTTGGCTGTCTCTTCGATGTCGCGTGAGGCTGGTGGTTGGGGTTGTCTCTTCAGATCGTCAGCGTGAGGTGGTGGTTGGGTCTGTCTGTCCAGATCGTCAGCGTGAGGCTGGTGGTTGGGGCTGTACTCTTCAGATCGTCAGCTGAGCTGGGTTGGGTCTGTACTCTTCAGATGTCAGCTGTGAGGCTGGGGTTGGGGTCTGTCTCTTCAGATCGTAGCGTGAGGGGTGGTTGGTCTGTCTTGTCGATGTCAGGTGAGGTGGTGGTTGGGGCTGTCTCTGTCAGATTCAGCTTGAGGTGGTGGTTGGGTCTGTTTTCAGATGTCAGTGTGAGCTGGTGGTTGGGGTCGTACTCTGTCAGATGTCAGCTGTGAGGTGGTGGTTGGGGCTGTCCTTCAGATGTCAGCGTGAGGCTGGTGGTTGGGGTGTCTCTTCAGATGTCAGCTGTGAGGCTGGTGGTTGGGTCTGTCTCTGTCAGATGTAGCTGTGAGGCTGGTGGTTGGGGCTGTATCTTCAGATTCAGCTGTGAGGCTGGGTTGGGGTTGTACTCTGTCAGATGTCAGCTGTGGGCTGGTGGTTGGGGTCTGTCTCTTAGATGTCAGCTTGAGGCTGGTGTTGGGGTCTGTCTCTGTCAGATTAGTGTGAGGTGGTGTTGGTCTGTCTCTGTCAGATCTCAGCGTGAGGCTGGTGGTTGGGGTCTGTCTTGTCAGATGTCAGCGTGAGGCTGTGTTGGTCTTTCTGTCCGATGTCAGTGGAGGCTGGTGTTGGGGTCTGTTTGTCCAGTCTCAGCTGTGAGCTGGTGGTGGGTCTGTCTTTCAGATGCAGCTGTGAGGCTGTGGTTGGGCTGTTCTGTCATCGTAGCGTGAGTGGTGGTTGGCGTCTTGCAGATCGTCGCTGTGAGGTGTGGTTGGCCTGTCTCTGTCAGATCGTCACTGGAGCTGGGGTTGGGGTCTTCTGTCAGATGTCAGCGTGAGGGGTGGTTGGGGTCTGCCTGTCTGTCAGCTGAGGGGTGGTTGGCTGTTCTTCAAGCAGTGTGAGTGGTGGTGGTCGATGTCATGAGCTGTGGTTGTCTACTTATTAGTTGGGCTGGTGTTGGTCTTACTTGTCCAGATTCAGCTGTGAGCTGGGTGGGTTGTCTCGTCAGATTCAGTGTAGTGTGGTTGGGTGTTGTCAGATGCAGGTGAGCTGGGTTGGGTCTGTATGTCAGTTAGTGTGAGTGTTGGTCCTCTGCGTGCAGTGTGGGCTGTGGTGGTCGCCTGTCGATTAGTTGGTGGTGGCTGTTCAAGTCCGTGAGGTGGGGTGGGGTTGTTCAGTGTCGTGTGAGCTGGGTTGGTGTCTCTTAGCGCGCTGGTGGTGTTGGTCTGTACTCGTCAGTCGAGCGGTGGTTGGGTGTGTCGTGTCTGGTGGTGTGGTTGTTTAGATGTCACTGAGTGTGGTGGGTTGTTGTCGATGTCACTGAGGTGGTGGTTGGGTCTGTATCTACAGATGTAGCTGTGAGGCTGGTGGTTGGGGTCTGTACTGTCAGTCGTCGCTGGAGGCTGGGGTTGGGTCTGTCTCTCTTCTGTACTCTGTCCAGATCGTCAGCTGTGAGGCTGGAGGTTGGGGTCTGTACTCTGTCCAGATCGTCAGCTGTGAGGCTGGTGGTTGAGGTCTGTACTCTGTCCAGATCATCAGCTGTGAGGCTGGTGGTTGGGGTCTGTACTCTGTCCAGATCGTCAGCTGTGAGGCTGGTGGTTGGGGTCTGTACTCTGTCCAGATCGTCAGCTGTGAGGCTGGTGGTTGGGGTCTGTACTCTGTCCAGATCGTCAGCTGTGAGGCTGGTGGTTGGGGCTTGTACTCTGTCCAGATCGTCAGCGCTGAGGCTGGTGGTTGGGGTCTGTACTCTGTCCAGATCGTCAGCTGTGAGGCTGGTGGTTGGGGCCTGTACTCTGTCCAGATCGTCAGCTGTGAGGCTGGTGGTTGGGGCCTGTACTCTGTCCAGATCGTCAGCTCTGAGGCTGGTGGTTGGGGTCTGTACTCTGTCCAGATCGTCAGCTGTGAGGCTGGTGGTTGGGGTCTGTATTCTGTCCAGATCGTCAGCGCTGAGGCTGGTGGTTGGGGTCTGTACTCTGTCCAGATCGTCAGCTGTGAGGCTGGTGGTTGGGGCCTGTACTCTGTCCAGATCGTCAGCTGTGAGGCTGGTGGTTGGGGCCTGTACTCTGTCCAGATCGTCAGCTCTGAGGCTGGTGGTTGGGGCCTGTACTCTGTCCAGATCGTCAGCTGTGAGGCTGGTGGTTGGGGTCTGTATTCTGTCCAGATTGTCAGCTGTGAGGCTGGTGGTTGGGGCCTGTAGTCTGTCCAGGTCGTCCAGAAACTCCATAAAAGAAGCAAATTTTTATTAGAATTAATTAAAATTAGTAAAAAGGTCGACTATATACGGATAGAAATGGGGAGGATAACAGCAATCATTATGAGCACCAATCACTCATCACCAATCAATAGATATTGGATATTCATAAGTAGAACAAAACCCTGATTCCATTGACCACAGAATGATTAAACCACAACAAGGCACAATAAATAGTCATAAAACACGTCATTACCATCAGTTCATTAATAAAGGGTCGTTCACGTGGACATTAATACCATAATATATGTATAATGATTAGACTGGACTATAAACACCGCACTACCATTCTGAATCTATGTATATATCAGACCAAAGAAACATGAAGGACTAAAAATCTGTGGAAATTTACTGTTATTCTAAACTAAAACAGAAATGAGGAGAACAACAAGCACAAAGGTAAAGTATGACGGCAATGTGATCCTCTCAGGTCTTGTGCAAGTTTCGCCTTATTGCTTTCTCTGGGGATCAAAGGACACAATACATTTAGTTTGGGGTTAATGCAGGGAGCGGAGTTTCTCTGTATTATCCTTATACAGGGATCTGAATGTTTGCAGACCCGAAACTGTTACCCCAGCAATAGCGGGAAGAATGTGATGAGAAATGGCTCAGCAAGAAGAAGACATGGACACACGGACAAAGGTAGAACACAAATTAATCAAATGTCATGAAATATGAACAAAATTTCATTCGGTAAAAAAGTCGTCCAAAACATGTAAGGAGCTGAACTACTAATGTTGGGTGTTTACATCGATGTGATGGTGGGGCCACACGTGTAATGATTGCACTCTGATCCTCACGTGTAATGATTGCATTCTGATCCTCACGTGTAATGATTGCACTCTGATCCTCACGTGTAATGATTGCATTCTGATCCTCACGTGTAATGATTGCACTCTGATCCTCACGTGTAATGACTGCATTCTGATCCTCACGTGTAATGATTTCATTCTGATCCTCACGTGTAATGATTGCACTCTGATCCTCACGTGTAATGATTGCACTCTGATCCTCACGTGTAATGATTGCATTCTGATCCTCACATGTAATGATTGCACTCTGATCCTCACGTGTAATGATTGCACTCTGATCCTCACGTGTAATGATTGCATTCTGATCCTCACGTGTAATGATTGCACTCAGATCCTCACGTGTAATGATTGCACTCTGACCCTCACGTGTAATGATTGCACTCTGATCCTCACGTGTAATGATTGCACTCTGATCCTCACGTGTAATGATTGCATTCTGATCCTCACGTGTAATGATTGCACTCTGATCCTCACGTGTAATGACTGCATTCTGATCCTCACGTGTAATGATTTCATTCTGATCCTCACGTGTAATGATTGCACTCTGATCCTCACGTGTAATGATTGCACTCTGATCCTCACGTGTAATGATTGCATTCTGATCCTCACATGTAATGATTGCACTCTGATCCTCACGTGTAATGATTGCACTCTGATCCTCACGTGTAATGATTGCATTCTGATCCTCACGTGTAATGATTGCACTCAGATCCTCACGTGTAATGATTGCACTCTGACCCTCACGTGTAATGATTGCACTCTGATCCTCACGTGTAATGATTGCATTCTGATCCTCACGTGTAATGATTGCATGCTGATCCTCACGTGTAATGATTGCACTCTGATCCTCACGTGTAATGATTGCACTCTGATCCTCAAGTGTAATGATTGCACTCTGATCCTCACGTGTAATGATTGCATTCTGATCCTCACGTGTAATGATTGCATGCTGATCCTCACGTGTAATGATTGCACTCTGATCCTCAAGTGTAATGATTGCACTCTGATCCTCACGTGTAATGATTGCACTCTGATCCTCACGTGTAATGATTGCATTCTGATCTTCACGTGTAATGATTGCATTCTGATCCTCACGTGTAATGATTGCACTCTGATCCTCAAGTGTAATGATTGCACTCTGATCCTCACGTGTAATGATTGCATTCTGATCTTCACGTGTAATGATTGCACTCTGATCCTCACGTGTAATGATTGCACTCTGATCCTCACGTGTAATGATTGCATTCTGATCCTCACGTGTAATGATTGCACTCTGATCCTCACGTGTAGCGGTTTGGGTGGAATGGCTCCAGGCTTTGGCTCTGGAGGGCAGATATAACAAACCTCTGCTACCAAACATGTTAAATCATTTTGAACATTTTTACTAAGCAGATTTGTGCAATAAATCAGACCCAGAACGTGCATAAAATCCCAATTCATCAGCAGCACCAGATGAGCAGACTGATGCTATTGAAGTAATATTTCTGCTTTAATTATGTACGATAAAGAATTATGGTGTTTCTGAGTGAAATCTATTCCCCTTCACACCAAGAATTAATTGTCAGCCTTAAAGAATGAAATCTTCAAACCTGTGACCCTTAAAGACAACAACATTGGCAGCCTTCAGTAGACATCACCAAAGAGGCATCGAAAACATAGAAGGCACGTCAATGTAGTGCGTGAGGGAAAAGAGCAAGAAAAAGAGCAAGTGTTACAGGGGAGGCGCACTATTAGACATCAAAAACGGGGCATGCTGAGTGCTGTCCATATGGTCGTGCGTTTGTGGTGCGTTTTTAAGTGAGTGTGGAGCGAGTGTGGTGCGAGTGTGGTGCGAGTGTGGTGCGAGTGTGGAGCGAGTGTGGTGCGAGTGTGGATGCGAGTGTGGCGCGAGTATTGAGTGAGTGTGGTGCGAGTGTGGTGTGAGTGTGGAGCGAGTGTGGAGCGAGTGTGGTGCGAGTGTGGTGCGAGTATGGAGCGAGTGTGGAGCGAGTGTGGTGCGAGTGTGGTGCGAGTGTGGTGCGAGTGTGGCGCGAGTATTGAGTGAGTGTGGTGTGAGTGTGGAGCGAGTGTGGAGCGAGTGTGGAGCGAGTGTGGTGCGAGTGTGGAGCGAGTGTGGTGCGAGTGTGGAGCGAGTGTGGTGCGAGTGTGGAGTGAGTGTGGTGCGAGTGTGGTGCGAGTGTGGTGCGAGTGTGGAGCGAGTGTGGCGCGAGTGTGGCGCGAGTGTTGAGTGAGTGTGGCGCGAGTGTGGCGCGAGTGTTGAGTGAGTGTGGTGCGAGTGTGGAGCGAGTGTGGTGCGAGTGTGGTGCGAGTGTGGAGCGAGTGTGGAGCGAGTGTGGTGCGAGTGTGGAGCGAGTGTGGTGCGAGTGTGGAGTGAGTGTGGAGCGAGTGTGGTGCGAGTGTGGTGCGAGTGTGGTGCGAGTGTGGAGCGAGTGTGGTGCGAGTGTGGCGCGAGTGTTGAGTGAGTGTGGTGCGAGTGTGGAGCGAGTGTGGCGCGAGTGTGGAGCGGAGTGTGGTGCGAGTGTGGTGCGAGTGTGGAGCGAGTGTGGTGCGAGTGTGGTGCGAGTGTGGTGCGAGTGTGGAGCGAGTGTGGCGCGAGTGTGGTGCGAGTGTGGAGCGAGTGTGGTGCGAGTGTGGTGCGAGTGTGGTGCGAGTGTGGAGCGAGTGTGGTGCGAGTGTGGAGCGAGTGTGGCGCGAGTATTGAGTGAGTGTGGTGCGAGTGTGGTGTGAGTGTGGAGCGAGTGTGGTGCGAGTGTGGAGCGAGTGTGGTGCGAGTATGGAGCGAGTGTGGAGCGAGTGTGGTGCGAGTGTGGTGCGAGTGTGGTGCGAGTGTGGCGCGAGTATTGAGTGAGTGTGGTGCGAGTGTGGTGTGAGTGTGGAGCGAGTGTGGAGCGAGTGTGGTGCGAGTGTGGAGCGAGTGTGGTGCGAGTGTGGAGTGAGTGTGGTGCGAGTGTGGAGCGAGTGTGGTGCGAGTGTGGAGTGAGTGTGGTGCGAGTGTGGTGCGAGTGTGGTGCGAGTGTGGAGCGAGTGTGGCGCGAGTGTGGCGCGAGTGTTGAGTGAGTGTGGCGCGAGTGTGGCGCGAGTGTTGAGTGAGTGTGGTGCGAGTGTGGAGCGAGTGTGGTGCGAGTGTGGTGCGAGTGTGGAGCGAGTGTGGTGCGAGTGTGGAGCGAGTGTGGTGCGAGTGTGGAGCGAGTGTGGTGCGAGTGTGGTGCGAGAGTGTGGTGCGAGTGTGGTGCGAGTGTGGAGCGAGTGTGGTGCGAGTGTGGCGCGAGTGTTGAGTGAGTGTGGTGCGAGTGTGGAGCGAGTGTGGCGCGAGTGTGGAGCGAGTTGGTGCGTGGCGAGTTGGTGGTTGGCGAGTGTGGAGCGAGTGTGGAGCGAGTGTGGTGCGAGTGTGTGGTGGTGCGAGTGTGGAGCGAGTGTGGAGCGAGTGTGGCGCGAGTGTGGCGCGAGTGTGGTGCGAGTGTGGAGCGAGTGTGGTGCAAGTGTGGCGCGAGTATTGAGCGAGTGTGGTGTGAGTGTGGTACTAGTTAGTAGCATGGTTTTCGCCATGCTGCTGAAAGTTAGACTAGACAGTAATGACAGAGAGGTATATAGATGTATAGAGCGACTGGTGCGAGTGTGGTGTGAGTGTGGAGCGAGTGTGGTGCGAGTGTGGAGCGAGTGTGGTGCGAGTATGGAGCGAGTGTGGAGCGAGTGTGGTGCGAGTGTGGTGCGAGTGTGGTGCGAGTGTGGCGCGAGTATTGAGTGAGTGTGGTGCGAGTGTTGGTGTGAGTGTGGAGCGAGTGTGGGAGCGAGTGTGGTGCGAGTGTGGAGCGAGTGTGGTGCGAGTGTGGAGTGAGAGTGTGGTGCGAGTGTGGAGCGAGTGTGGTGCGAGTGTGGAGTGAGTGTGGTGCGAGTGTGGTGCGAGTGTGGTGCGAGTGTGGAGCGAGTGTGGCGCGGTGTTGAGTGAGTGTGGCGCGAGTATGGAGCGAGTGTGGAGCGAGTGTGGTGCGAGTGTGGTGCGAGTGTGGTGCGAGTGTGGGCGATGTGTTACAGGGGAGGCGCACTATCAGACATCAAAAACGGGGCATGCTGAGTGCTGTCCATATGGTCGTTGCGTTTGTGGTGCGTTTTTAAGTGAGTGTGGAGCGAGTGTGGTGCGAGTGTGGGCGAGTTGTGGTGCGAGTGTGGTGCGAGTGTGGACGGTGTGGTGCGAGTGTGGAGCGAGTGTGGCGCGAGTATTGAGTGAGTGTGGTGCGAGTGTGGTGTGAGTGTGGAGCGAGTGTGGTGCGAGTGTGGAGCGAGTGTGGTGCGAGTATGGAGCGAGTGTGGAGCGAGTGTGGTGCGAGTGTGGTGCGAGTGTGGTGCGAGTGTGGCGGTGTGGAGAGTATTGAGTGAGTGTGGTGCGAGTGTGGGTGTGAGTGTGGATGCGAGTGTGGAGCGAGTGTGGTGCGAGTGTGGAGCGAGTGTGGTGCGAGTGTGGAGTGAGTGTGGTGCGAGTGTGGAGCGAGTGTGGTGCGAGTGTGGAGTGAGTGTGGTGCGAGTGTGTGAGTGAGTGTGGTGCGAGTGTGGAGCGAGTGTGGTGCGAGTGTGAGTGTGTGCGCGAGTGTGGGCGAGTGTGGACGGGTGTGAGTGTGCGCGAGTGTGGGCGAGTGTGAGTGGAGTGTGGGCGAGTGTGGAGCGAGTGTGGGTGCGAGTGTGGTGCGAGTGTGGGTGAGTGTGGAGTCGGAGTTGTGGTGCGAGTGTGGAGCGAGTGTGGTGCGAGTGTGGGCGAGTGTGGTGCGAGTGTGGTGCGTGGGTGCGAGTGTGGGCGTGAGCGAGTGTGGTGGAGTGTGGCGCGAGTTTGAGCGAGTGTGGTGTGAGTGTGGTACTAGTTAGTAGTGGTTTGCCATGTGTGAAAGTTAGCTGCAGTATGGGACAGTGAGGCTATATGATGTTGAGGATGGTGCGAGTGTGGTGTGAGTGTGGAGCGAGTGTGGTGCGAGTGTGGAGCGAGTGTGGTGCGAGTATGGAGCGAGTGTAGAGCGAGTGTGGTGCGAGTGTGGGCGAGTGTGGTGCGAGTTGGTGCGATGTGGCGCGAGTATTGAGTGAGTGTGGTGCGAGTGTGGTGTGAGTGTGGAGCGAGTGTGGAGCGAGTGTGGTGCGAGTGTGGAGCGAGTGTGGTGCGAGTGTGGAGTTGAGTGTGGTGCGAGTGTGGAGCGAGTGTGGTGCGGTGTGGAGTGAGTGTGGTGCGAGTGTGGTGGCGAGTGTGGTGCGAGTGTGGAGCGAGTGTGGGCAGGTGTTGAGTGAGTGTGTGGCGCGAGTTGGAGCGAGTGTGGAGCGAGTGTGGTGCGAGTGTGGTGCGAGTGTGGTGCGAGTGTGGCGCGAGTGTTACAGGGGAGGCGACTATCATGACATAAATACGAGGGCAGCGAGTGTGTCCATAGGTGTGCGAGTGTGGTGCGGTTTGTAGTGAGTGTGGGCGAGTGTGGTGCGAGTGTGGTGCGAGTGTGGCGAGTGTGGGCGAGTGTGGTGCGAGTGTGGAGCGAGTGTGGCGGAGTGAGTGGTTGGTGCGAGTGTGGGGGAGTGTGGGCGAGTGTGGTCGAGTGTGGAGCGAGTGTGGTGCGAGTTGGAGCGAGTGTGGAGCGAGTGTGGTGCGAGTGTGGTGCGAGTGTGGTGCGAGTGTGGAGCGAGTGTGTGGAGTGTGAGCGAGTGTGGTGCGAGTGTGGAGCGAGTGTGGAGGAGTGTGGCGATGTGGGTGTGGTGCGAGTGTGGTAGCGAGTGTGGTGCGAGTGTGGTCGAGTGTGGAGTGGGGGAGTGTGGTGCGAGTGTGGGCGAGTGTGAGTCGGAGTGTGGGAGTTTGAGTGTGGGCGAGTGTGGGCGAGGTGTGTGCGAGTGTGGCGAGTGTGGAGTGTGGTGCGAGTGTGGCGAGTTGGCGAGTGTGGTGCGAGTGTGGAGTGTGTGGTTGTGCCAGTGTGGTAGCGAGTATGGAGGTGATGTGTGAGCGATGGTGGCGAGTGTGGATGTGAGTGTGGAGCGAGTGTGGTGCGAGTGTGGAGCGAGTGTGGTGCGAGTGGAGCAGTGTGGGCGAGTTGTGGTGTGGAGTGTGGGCGGTGTGGAGCGAGTGTGGTGCGAGTGTGGTGGATTGGAGCGAGTGTGGAGCGAGTGTGGGCTGAGTGTGGGCGAGTGTGGTGCGAGGTGGAGCGAGGTGTGTGTGCGCGAGTTGGGAGTGTGGTGCGAGTGTGGAGTGAGTGTGGTGCGAGTGTGGTTGCGAGTGTGTATGTGGAGTTGAGTGTGGAGCGAGTGTGTGCGATAGCGAGTGAGGGTTGAGGAGTGTGGAGCGAGTGGTGGATGGCGAGTGTGGGGAGTGGCTGTGGAGTTGATGTGGATGCGAGTGTGGAGCGAGTGTGGTGCGAGTGTGAGGAGTGTGGTGCGAGTGATGGATGAGTGTGGAGCGAGTGTGGGCAGTGTGGGATTGGCGAGTGTGGGTGCGAGTGTGAGTGGAAGTGTGGTGCGATGTGGGAAGTGTGGACGCTGAGTGATGGTGTCGAGTGTGGAGCGAGTGTGGTGCGAGTGTGGAGCGAGTGTGGAGCGAGTGTGGTAGCGAGTGTGGTGTGCGAGTGTGTGCGATGTGAGCGAGTTGAGTCGAGTGTGGTGCGAGTGTGGAGGAGTGTGATGGAGCAGTGAGCGAGGTGGTGCGAGCTGTGGTGCGAAGCGAGTGTGGGCGAGGTGCGGAGTGTGAGTAGGTGGAGTGTGGAGCGAGTGTGGCGATTGGCGAGTAGTGGGGCAGTGTGGTGGGAGTGTGGTAGCGAGTTAGGGTGTGTGGCGAGTGTGGAGCGAGTGGCATGTGGAGCGAGTGTGGGCGAGTGTGGTGCGAGTGTGGTGCGAGTGTGGAGGAGTGTGGTGCAAGTGTGGCGCGAGTATTGAGCGAGTGTGGTGTGAGTGTGTAGGTACTAGTTAGTAGCATGGTTTTCGCCATGCTGCTGAAAGTTAGACTAGACAGTAATGACAGAGAGGTATATAGATGTATAGAGCGACTGGTAGTTATAATAGCGAGATCAGGTTTACTGCTGCTGCTGTCAAAGCAGTGGTGTTTGAATTGCCAGGTTGCCTGCAGATTAGCCAATGCAGTAAACCTGATTTCGCTATTATAACTACCAGTCGCTCTATACATCTATATAGCTCTCTGTCATTACTGTCTAATCTAACTTTCAGCAGCATGGAAAAAACCATGCTACTAAATCACACAGTGTGCTGTATGGGTGCAAGTTTTTCTCGCACCCATATACTTACATTGGTGACTCGCACATCAAAATCATGTTCAATCGCAGCATGCTGCGAATGAAATCGCATTTGACTTGCAATGCGAGTTCAGTGCGTTGAAAATGCACAATTATGACCAGAAAGATTTATTAATACTGGTCTGAGTGCAATGCGAGTTTATCTCGCATTGCACTCACATGATTCTCACTCCAGTGTGCCTCCACCCTAAGATAAAGGATAAGAGCAAGGGTAAGAGCAAGGGTAAGAGCAAGGGTAAGAGCTAAGGTAAGAGCTAGGGTAAGAGCTAGGGTAAGAGAAAGGGTAAGAGAAAGGGTAAGAGATAGGGTAAAAGCAAGGGTAAGAGCTAGGGTAAGAGCAAGAGTTAAGGGCCTGTCACACGTGTCAATGTCGCCCGCAATATCGCTCATGCGCCACAAATAATTAATCGCCTGAGCTATGTGAAATTATCGCAGGTAAGATGTCACACGCGTCAATATGACCCAGCGATGCAGTGATGTCGCCATCTTGTGTGCGATTTTATTTAGTCGCTTGTACAGTGTCAAAATAGAAAATACGTCGCTGAGTTTAGTGTCACACACAGCGATGCACAAGGTCTACTGAGCGATGAGCGACAGGTTTTACGTCTGGCAGTGAAACCTGCGATCGGCGATCAGCGACATGTCGCTGGTTGCATCGCTTGGTCACACGCTTCAATGTCGCTCCTGCGTCACTTTTATGTCGCTCAAGCGACTGAAAATCCGTGACGTACAAGCGACATTGACAGCGATATTGACGCGTGTGACATCCCCTTTAGAGATAGGGTAAGAGCAAGGGTAAGAGATAGGGTAAGAGAAAAAGGGTAAGAGAAAGGGTAAGAGAAAGGATAAGAGAAAGGGTAAGATAAAAAGGGTAAGAGCAAGGGTAAGAGAAAGGGTAAGAGAAAGGATAAGGCTGGCTTCACATTTGCGTATGGGAAGGCAGCGTTTTGCTGCGTTCCCATACGCAGTTAAACGCATGCGCACTGCGTTCCTATGTTTAACATAGGAACGCATGGTGCCTGCGTTTGCTGCGTTCGGGTGCGGATGCGGACGATATCTGCTGCTTCCGGTGTCCAGCATCCGCACCCGGGACGCAGCATGTTGGGTTTTTTTGTGCGTTTGGGGAGCTTGGACAATCAGCAAGCGTCCCAAGCGTACAAAAAAAGCATTGTCTTCAATGGGTCCGCAGTGTCCTCTGCATGACACAGCAGGAGAACGCTGCGGACCCATTGAAAAATCTCCCGGTGGCCGCCGGTGATGTCACAGGAGCTCACCGACGGCCACCGGGAGATCAGCTGACCCTCTGCTGTCCTCCTTCTCCCCGCCGCCTGTAATCTCATAGCGATGTCGGCGGGGAGAACAGCTGATCTGAAAGCTGTTTGAATCTTCCCGCGCCGACATCTCCTCACAGTGTCGGCGCGGGAAGATTCAAACAGCTCTCAGATCAGCTGTTCTCCCCGCCGACAGTCCCGGAGCTTACCGGCGGCCGGGGGGCGGAGATCTCCGGCGCTGATCTCCGCCTCCGGCCCGCCCCCGGACAGCGCCGATTGGCTGCCGGGCTCCATAGTGATGTGTCCGCAGGCGGACATTATCCGCTGCGGACACATCAAAGTGTCCCTGCTTCTGACAGCGTTTGTGTCTGCATGCCATCAGCATGCAGACACAAACGCTAATGTGAAGCCAGCCTAAGAGAAAGGAAAAGAGAAAGGGTAAGAGCAAGGAAAGAGCAAGGATAAGAGAAAGGATAAGAGAAAGGATAAGAGAAAGGAAAAGAGAAAGGAAAAGAGAAAGGAAAAGAGAAAGGGTAAGAGATAGGGTAAGAGAAAGGAAAAGAGAAAGGAAAAGAGAAAGGAAAAGAGAAAGGAAAAGAGAAAGGAAAAGAGAAAGGGTAAGAGAAAGGATAAGAGAAAGGAAAAGAGAAAGGGTAAGAGCAAGGAAAGAGCAAGCATAAGAGAAAGGATAAGAGAAAGGAAAAGAGAAAGGAAAAGAGAAAGGAAAAGAGAAAGGGTAAGAGAAAGGATAAGAGAAAGGAAAAGAGAAAGGGTAAGAGCAAGGAAAGAGCAAGGATAAGAGAAAGGAAAAGAGAAAGGAAAAGAGAAAGGAAAAGAGAAAGGAAAAGAGAAAGGAAAAGAGAAAGGAAAAGAGAAAGGAAAAGAGAAAGGATAAGAGAAAGGGTAAGAGAAAGGGTAAGAGAAAGGAAAAGAGAAAGGGTAAGAGAAAGGGTAAGAGAAAGGAAAAGAGAAAGGAAAAGAGAAAGGAAAAGAGAAAGGAAAAGAGAAAGGAAAAGAGAAAGGAAAAGAGAAAGGGAAAGAGAAAGGAAAAGAGAAAGGGTAAGAGAAAGGGTAAGAGAAAGGAAAAGAGAAAGGGTAAGAGAAAGGGTAAGAGAAAGGAAAAGAGAAAGGGTAAGAGAAAGGGTAAGAGAAAGGAAAAGAGAAAGGAAAAGAGAAAGGAAAAGAGAAAGGAAAAGAGAAAGGGAAAGAGAAAGGAAAAGAGAAAGGGTAAGAGAAAGGGTAAGAGAAAGGAAAAGAGAAAGGAAAAGAGAAAGGAAAAGAGAAAGGAAAAGAGAAAGGAAAAGAGAAAGGGTAAGAGAAAGGAAAAGAGAAAGGAAAAGAGAAAGGAAAAGAGAAAGGAAAAGAGAAAGGAAAAGAGAAAGGAAAAGAGAAAGGGAAAGAGAAAGGAAAAGAGAAAGGGTAAGAGAAAGGAAAAGAGAAAGGAAAAGAGAAAGGAAAAGAGAAAGGAAAAGAGAAAGGAAAAGAGAAAGGAAAAGAGAAAGGGAAAGAGAAAGGAAAAGAGAAAGGGTAAGAGAAAGGGTAAGAGAAAGGATAAGAGAAAAGAGAAAGGATAAGAGAAAGGGTAAGAGCAAGGAAAGAGCAAGGATAAGAGAAAGGATAAGAGAAAGGAAAAGAGAAAGGAAAAGAGAAAGGAAAAGAGAAAGGAAAAGAGAAAGGAAAAGCGAAAGGAAAAGAGAAAGGAAAAGAGAAAGGAAAAGAGAAAGGAAAAGAGAAAGGAAAAGAGAAAGGGAAAGAGAAAGGAAAAGAGAAAGGGTAAGAGAAAGGGTAAGAGAAAGGATAAGAGAAAAGAGAAAGGATAAGAGAAAGGGTAAGAGAAAGGATAAGAGAAAGGGTAAGAGAAAGCCAAATTGCAGATTGTATGGGGAGCTGTCCCTTCAGAAGAGCACAACTCCTCCAACCTTCGTAGAATTACAAAAGCACCAACTTCATCTCCTCATAATAATAATAATAATAATAATAGTAATAAATTCTGTCTTCACTGGATACAGTTTTTACTGATTTTACCAGGTTTTCAGAGTGAAACATCAATCCAGGAGGAGAAAATAGCAGATTTATCTGATAAGTTGTACAGGAGCATCTCAATGAATTAGAATATCATCAAAAAGATTATGGATTAAATTACTAAAATAAATTAAGTGACACACATATATTGTATAGAGTCATTACACACAGAGGGATCTATTTCATGAGTTTATTTCTGTTAATGTTGATGATTATGGGTTACAGCCAATTAAACCGGCCCATGATGGGAGGATGCACCACTCCCTTTGGCATCTCCATGGCACTTGTTCTTTTTGGCGAGTGCCATTACACAGTCCTTTGCATAGTCCTTGGTTGCACGGGACCCGGTGTACCAGGTCGGTGCATCCTGTTCGTGATGCCAAGTTGACACGCCCCAACACCAGGGCAAAGGGGTACTCGGATCCGGGCTGGTCGTTTTTTTTGGAGAATGTCATGGTGGCGTGAACCGGCTCCGTGACCCTGGCAATGTCATAAAAATGGGGGAAGTTTATAAGGGGAATTAATTTGTGACGCCACCCATGGTTTTCAGCAATTGGATGGCCGACGCTGAGGTTCAGATCCACTGGGGCGGTTGGTGATGCAGCAGAGTTGTTATTGCTCTCCATGGGCAGAGCGTGGTCTTAGGGCAGTTATAAAGTCTATTATCTGATGTTATCAATGTAGTGAAGGGCAGGTGACGCAGTAATAATTTGAGGACACAGCAGGGTGCAGTCTTTACGTTTTACTCACAGTTCTCACAGTTTTTCAGATTTTCAACAACCTGCCGGGTGCTGTCCTCTGGGTCAGGGATCCAGCTAACTCTGGGATAACTTAGGTTTCCTTTACCGGGACCCCCTTCTGGTGTACCTTCCCGGGTCGTCTCTCTGCGCTGGCTCTTGCCCTCCTACCCTGCGCCTCAAACTCAATGTCCCAAGCCAGCAGCTGCGGGCCCTGTCGGGCAAGGTCCTCTCAGTCCCCTTGGCTTCCTTTTCAGTGATTAAGTGTGGCTTTGGCTGCTGCACTTGAAGATGCCGCAGCCTCCGGTTAGCTAGCTGAGTCCTACAGTCTCTTCACTACTCTGGAGCCGGTCCCCTCTGCGGCCCACTCCCTCCACCCGACTCTGATCTCGGTCAGCGTGGATATGGGCACCACGGGTGGATTCCTCACTTCCCGTACTCCTGGGACCCCTTCAGTGTCTCTAGAGCCCCTCACTGGCTCCTCCATCCGTCTTCACCTTTCCTTGTCCTGGGATGAGCTCCCATCAGCTCCAGTCCCCAGGACCAAACTCTCCGACACTCCACTCGTGACCGACTCCTGTCACCAACTGCCTGACTTCAAGATTGTTCTACACGTTTTCTCACGTCAGTCAAGTTCTTTACATCCTCTACGTTGTCACCACTCCCTTCACTACTTCCTGGTGTGCTCTGCTATCTATGTCCTCCACCCACACCCTCTACCTAGTTCCCCCGCCAGCCTGAGATGGGGCCCTCCCTAAATAGGGTCTGCCTAGATCCCCTGGCCTGGAGTGGTGTGGTGTTGGATGCTAGTGTGTGGGTACAGGGTAATGTCCCCTCCTTACCCGAGAGTGGGGTACCACACTTCTGGCTAAGGTGCAGTTCCTCTGTGGCACCTGGACCCTCAGTGGCGCCACAAACTTGTTTCAGGGCTCCCAGAAACATAGCAATATGATATTGACTAGAAATAGGCTAGGGAGCCCTGAAACACGATGACTAATAAATCCATATTATATTCACCCTATGATGTCTGGTGGAATATGGCAGTGCGCTGTTTAACCCTTCATCCTCCCTACTTTAATTTTTTGAGGTAATGACCTTTGGGTTCTCCTAATCATCAACATTAACAGAAATAAACACATGAAATATATCCCTCTGTGTATAATGACTCTATATAATAGATGTGGTCACTTTATGGATTGAATTACTGATATAAAGTCACTTTTTAATGATCTTCTAAGTCATTGAGAAGCTCCTGTATTACAAAGTTGCTTATAAGGCGGTTGACAGAGGATGGGGTACTTGGGGTATGGCGGCTTTGATGGGGAATCACGGCTGGTTGATCCCCAGTCCTGTGCCCTGGATCCTCAATGGCGGGGAACAGTGGGGGGATAAGGGGATTGGTAACGTGACGCCACCTATGGTACCTGGTAACGGGTTATAGCAGCGCTGCAGTCGGCCGCTGAGGTGATGGTGGGTGCAGCAGAGTGTGGTACGGCTCCCCACAGGTGGAGCTTTACCTCAGGGCAGTGGGGATGGATGAGGGGAGTTGTAGTTATGTCTTTGCAGACAAGGCGATGAATTGCAGCGGGTAGACAGGCACACAGACACACAGGGATTGTTGTTTCGGTACCTTTTAGGCCACATGCATACACTGAGTATTTGGTGAGTTGTTACCTCAGTATCTGTAAGGTCTCGTGCACACGCTGAGTATTTGGTGAGTTGTTACCTCAGTATTTGTAAGGCCTCGTGCACACGCTGAGTATTTGGTGAGTTGTTACCTCAGTATCTGTAAGGTCTCGTGCACACGCTGAGTATTTGGGGAGTTGTTACCTCAGTATCTGTAAGGCCTCGTGCACACGCTGAGTATTTGGGGAGTTGTTACCTCAGTATCTGTAAGGTCTCGTGCACACGCTGAGTATTTGGTGAGGTTTTACCTCAGTATATGTAAGGCCTCGTGCACACGCTGAGTATTTGGTGAGTTTTTACCTCAGTATCTGTAAGGTCTCGTGCACACGCTGAGTATTTGGTGAGTTTTTACCTCAGTAAGTGTAAGGCCTCATGCACACGCTGAGTATTTGGTGAGTTGTTACCTCAGTATCTGTAAGGCCTCGTGCACACGCTGAGTATTTGGTGAGTTGTTACCTCAGTATCTGTAAGGTCTCGTGCACACGCTGAGTATTTGGGGAGTTGTTACCTCAGTATTTGTAAGGCCTCGTGCACACGCTGAGTATTTGGTGTTTTTACCTCAGTATCTGTAAGGCCTCGTGCACACGCTGAGTATTTGGTAAGTTATTACCTCAGTATCTGTAAGGCCTCGTGCACACGCTGAGTATTTGATGAGTTGTTACCTCAGTATCTGTAAGGCCTCGTGCACACGCTGAGTATTTGGGGAGTTGTTACCTCAGTATTTGTAAGACCTCGTGCACACGCTGAGTATTTGGGGAGTTGTTACCTCAGTATTTGTAAGGCCTCGTGCACACGCTGAGTATTTGGTGTTTTTACCTCAGTATCTGTAAGGCCTCGTGCACACGCTGAGTATTTGGTAAGTTATTACCTCAGTATCTGTAAGGCCTCGTGCACACGCTGAGTATTTGATGAGTTTTTTACCTCAGGATTTGTAGCCAAAACCAGCAGTGGGTGATTAATACAGAAGTGGTGACGTGTTTCTATTATGGTGGGTTTACACGCTGCAATATCGCTTCGATATCGCAACTCAATGGCGCGGGAGCGCGCAATTAGTGCACGTTCCTCCCGCATCGCATTGAATGTTTAGACGCTGCGATATCAGAATACAACGTCCGTGCGATGTCTCCGCCTCCCAACCCAGGATCGCATAGTTAACATGGGAGTGAATGTGTGACGTATCAAATCGCATCGTAATTGGGCGTTTACACAGCACGATCCGGCTTCAATCGCTATGCAATATCGGGGCATTGAATAGCGGCTCATTCCATCCCCGATATCGCATTGACATCGTTCCTGCATCGTATTGGACGTTCACACCGTACAACGCAGGAACGATTTCGCCTCCGACGATTGAACCACGTGACTTTTCATTGAAATTGTACTACGATATCGCGACGTGTAAACCCGCCATTAGACTTTTCCTCTGATTGCTCCACTCCTGGTTTTGTCTACAAATCCTGAGGTAAAAAACTCATCAAATTCTCAGCGTGTGCACATGGCCTTACAAATACTGAGGTAACAACTCACCAAATACTCAGCGTGTGCACGAGGCCTTACAGATACTGAGGTAAAAACTTACCAAATACTCAGCGTGTGCACGAGGCCTTACAGATACTGAGGTAACAACTCACCAAATACTCAGCGTGTGCACGAGGCCTTACAGATACTGAGGTAAAAACTCACCAAATACTCAGTGTGTGCATGAGGCCTTACAGATACTGAGGTAACAATTCACCAAATACTCAGCGTGTGCACAAGGCCTTACAGATACTGAGGTAAAAACTCCCCAAATACTCAGCGTGTGCACGAGGCCTTACAGATACTGAGGTAACAACTCACCAAATACGCAGCGTGTGCACGAGGCCTTACAGATACTGAGGTAACAACTCACCATATACTCAGCGTGTGCACGAGGCCTTACAAATACTGAGGTAACAACTCACGAAATACTCAGCGTGTGCACGAGGCCTTACAGATACTGAGGTAACAACTCACCAAATACGCAGCGTGTGCACGAGGCCTTACAGATACTGAGGTAACAACTCACCATATACTCAGCGTGTGCACGAGGCCTTACAAATACTGAGGTAACAACTCACGAAATACTGAGCGTGTGCACGAGGTCTTACAAATACTGAGGTAACAACTCACCAAATACGCAGCGTGTGCACGAGGCCTTACAGATACTGAGGTAACAACTCATGAAATACTCAGCGTGTGCACGAGGCCTTACAGATACTGAGGTAACAACTCACCAAATACTCAGCGTGTGCACGAGGCCTTACAGATACTGAGGTAACAACTCACCAAATACTCAGCGTGTGCACGAGGCCTTACAGATACTGAGGTAACAACTCACCAAATATGCAGCGTGTGCACGAGACCTTACAGATACTGAGGTAATAACGCACCAAATACACAGTGTGTGCACGAGGCCTTACAGATACTGAGGTAATAACTCACCAAATACTCAGCGTGTGCACGAGGCCTTACAGATACTGAGGTGACAACTCACCAAATACTCAGCGTGTGCACGAGGTCTTACAAATACTGAGGTAACAACTCACCAAATACGCAGCGTGTGCACGAGGCCTTACAAATACTGAGGTAACAACTCACCAAATACTCAGCGTGTGCACGAGGCCTTACAGATACTGAGGTAACAACTCACCAAATACTCAGCGTGTGCACGAGGTCTTACAAATACTGAGGTAACAACTCACCAAATACGCAGCGTGTGCACGAGGCCTTACAAATACTGAGGTAACAACTCACCAAATACTCAGCGTGTGCACGAGGTCTTACAAATACTGAGGTAACAACTCACGAAATACTCAGCGTGTGCACGAGGCCTTACAGATACTGAGGTAACAACTCACCAAATACGCAGCGTGTGCACGAGACCTTACAGATACTGAGGTAATAACTCACCAAATACACAGTGTGTGCACGAGGCCTTACAAATACTGAGGTAACAACTCACCAAATACTCAGCGTGTGCACGAGGTCTTACAAATACTGAGGTAACAACTCACCAAATACTGACCGTGTGCACGAGGCCTTACAAATACTGAGGTAACAACTCACCAAATACTCAGCGTGTGCACGAGGCCTTACTGGTGACAGGGTAACAGGTACAGTCCAGAGAAATAACCAGGTCCCCGGTGCAACTTGGAACTTCCACCTTAGAAAGTTATGAGGCCTCCTCTGTGTCTGTGCTCTGTGTGTGGGGTAAGTCCTGCCTGAGCCTGAACCCAACGCTTCTTCTCCCTCTCAGGGCTTCATTCTAAACTGACTATGAGGTCCTTCTGTGGGGTCCCTGTTTCTCCTATGGCCCCTGGTCCTGTACTTCGTCAGTCTCTTACTTGTTCTCTTCAGGGATGAACTCCTCCTGAGTCTTCAGGGCTTTTGCTGTTCCATTAAAGGGAACCAACCATCAAAAAATCCCTATCTAACCTCTAAATATCTGTCCCTGGAGCCTAAAATTACTATTCTAACCATCCCTGAATGACTAAATCTAACTAACTACATGCACAATAAATCACTTTTTATACTTACCAAATTCTTGTCGGCTGGGCGTTCCTCCACGCACTTTGTCAGTGAGGCGGGTCTCCTCGCTGCTGTCCATCTTCTTCCCAGGATTCAAATTACCCGCCATCGCGTCCTCGCAATGAGCGGGTCACATGCTGCAGGCCCCGCTCTGGAGACCCGGGGGTCAGCGGGTGCTCTCGTCCGCAGGCCCAGCCGCCTTTACAAAGACAACGTGGACCAGGGCTCATCCCCAACTGAACCCCCGAGCTCCTTAACCGTGGGCGGAACACTACTCAGACAACACAGGGTGAGGGAATCACAATATTAAGGCTTTATTGGATCCCCAAACAGTTAACAGCATATAACGCATAACCAGCAAAACACAACAATGTAACAGGCAACAGAGTCTCACCCTTCCGCTGGCTCACCAGGGTTTAGAATATAGCACAGCAAAGTCTGTAGCCAGGTGACTGGATCATCCCAACCTGGGTTGCTTCCTTGTCCTCATGCAGTCTTTATCACAGCCGAATCCGATAATCCGATGCTGAAGTCCTTGCACTTCTATAGTCCGTGTTCTGGTCCCCTTGGTCGGCACCGAAATGCCTAGGCCTGGGGTTATGGCTCGCTAATCGGACCCGAAGACCCTAGATTAGCTGCCTGTATCCAATCTTCAATCTCTCTCTCGGTCAAAGTGAAAAGTCCTCCTTATATACCCGCAGCCCTCATTGCAGGATATTGGGGATGTCACGATTGGTGCAATAACACTGTCTTTGCATTGGCTGGACCTCAATCCTCATTTAACATATTTTAGTAGTATTATACTCCTGACAAGGTAGAGTGACATACTGATTGATATAGTCCTTACAATGGAATGTTAGTAGGGGACATTCAGTCTGCAAACCATGACATTAAAACAATAGTGGCTGGAGCCATGTACATAGAATCAACATTCACAGGGTCATAGACAATGGACGATTAGCATAATTAAGTTCTCTGGCCTTCTATGACAAACAAGTTAGATAATTACATTACCTTGCTAAACTTAAACCACAGTAATCTATGAAAATACTGTAGGAAATTCTCCTTGGCCATTACAAGTTTACAAGCCAATATACAATCTGTCTGCGTTACATAAGAAATCTTCATATGTTCTACATTAAAGGAGTCAATTTCGTCACACCCGCGTCACTTCTGCCCGCCGCGTCGCTGGGTCTATGACGCACCCAGGCCGGCTTCAGCATGCCATCTGCGCATGCTCAGAAGCCGGCCTGGGTGTACCAGTGACGCGGCGGGCGGAAGTGACGCGGGGCCTGCAGCACGTGACTCGCTCACTGCGAGGACGCGATGGGCGGGTCATTTGAATCCTGGGAAGAAGATGGACAGCAGCGAGGCGCGGCGAGGAGACCCGCCTATCTGACAAAGAGCCTGGAGGAACGCCCAGCCGACAAGAATTTGGTTAGTATAAAAAGTGATTTATTGTGCGTGTAGTTAGTTAGATTTAGTCAGTCAAGGATGGTTAGAATAGTCATTTAGGGCTCCAGGGACAGATATTTAGAGGTTAGATAGGGATTTTTTGATGGTTGGTTCCCTTAAAAGCTGGCAGCGTCAGACTCCGGTGTCTGGGTGTAATAGAGGGCAGTAGTAACCGGTTCCCTTTCTTAGTTCCCTGCTTCCTCCGCTTGCTTCCGACCCTTTCCCTAGGGTGCACACAGTGGTCAGTGGTCCCTGGTCCTTGGCCTGGATCCTTCCCAGCGACCAGCTCCTCCGTCTCCTCTCTCTTCTCTCCTCTCTAGACTGACTCTCGGGACTGACTGACTCCTCCCCTTAGGCCTGGATGTTTTAAAGGGGAACTGACTTAAGGCAGCCAGTAGAGCTCCCCCTTCAGGTCTGGGGTGGAAGGTGGTGTGTGCTGTGTGAACCAAGGTGTAACTCCCTCCTTGCACCAGTGGATCCTGTGGCAATCCCCTGCAGGGGTGCCACACTTATCTTCATCTGTACCATTGATTTATGAAATAAATATTAACATAGCAGTAACTCTGGGCTCTTGGGCTCTGTGCACACACACCACCTTTTTATGCATTTTTGGGTGCAGATCTGCATGCCAATCCTCATGCCAAAGTCAATGAGAGTTCTGAAGTTTTGCACATGCGGCTTTTTCTTTCCTTGGAGATTTGGTGCAGAAATTAATATGCAGCATGTGACTTATTGTGGCAGCAGATTTCCAGCCCAAATGCATGAAAAACGCATAGAAAACCTGCATGCCAAAATCGCACTGAAATCCCACATTTTTCCTATGAGATGCAAATTTGGCACTGAAATTTCTGCACTGATATATTCAGCGTGTGCACATTGCCTGACACTCCACTTGTCCATGAGGCTGCCGTAACCCAACGTCCTCTATGACAGTCAGCACTGAGCGCCCCATTGTGTGCCGGCACCATGCTCCCGGTCTCTTCACAGGTAGCGCCCCATCGTGTGCCGGCACCGTGCTCCTGGTCTATTCACAGGTAGCGCCCCATCGTGTGCTGGCACCATGTTCCCGGTCTCTTCACAGGTAGCGCCCCATCGTGTGCCGGCACCATGCTCCCGGTCTATTCACAGGTAGCGCCCCATCGTGTGCTGGCACCATGCTCCCGGTCTCTTCACAGTTAGTGCCCTATCGTGTGCCGGCACCATGTTCCCGGTCTCTTCACAGGTAGCGCCCCATCGTCTGCCGGCACCATGCTCCCGGTCTATTCACAGGTAGCACCCCATCGTGTGCTGGCAGCATGCTCCCGGTCTCTTCACAGTTAGTGCCCTATCGTGTGCCGGCACCATGCTCCCGGTCTCTTCACAGGTAGGCCCCATCGTGTGCCGGCACCATGCTCCTGGTCTCTTCACAGGTAGCACCCCATCGTGTGCCGGCACCATGCTCCCGGTCTCTTCACAGGTAGTGCCCCATCGTGTGCCGGCACCATGCTCCCGGACTCTTCACAGGTAGCACCCCATCGTGTGCCGGCACCATGCTCCTGGTCTCTTCACAGGTAGCGCCCCATCGTGTGCCGGCACCATGCTCCCGGTCTCTTCACAGGTAGCGCCCCATCGTGTGCCGGCACCATGCTCCTGGTCTCTTCACAGGTAGCGCCCCATCGTGTGCCGGCACCATGCTCCTGGTCTCTTCACAGGTAGCGCCCCATCGTGTGCTGGCACCATGCTCCCGGTCTCTTCACAGTTAGTGCCCCATCGTGTGCCGGCACCATGCTCCTGGTCTCTTCACAGGTAGCGCCCCATCGTGTGCTGGCACCATGCTCCTGGTCTCTTCACAGGTAGCGCCCCATCGTGTGCCGGCACCATGCTCCCGGTCTCTTCACAGGTAGCGCCCCATCGTGTGCCGGCACCATGCTCCCGGTCTCTTCACAGGTAGCGCCCCATCGTGTGCCGGCACCATGCTCCTGGTCTCTTCACAGGTAGCGCCCCATTGTGTGCCGGCACCATGCTCCTGGTCTCTTCACAGGTAGCGCCCCATTGTGTGCCGGCACCATGCTCCTGGTCTCTTCACAGGTAGCGCCCCATCGTGTGCCGGCACCATGCTCCCGGTCTCTTCACAGGTAGCGCCCCATCGTGTGCTGGCACCATGCTCCAGGTCTCTTCACAGGTAGTGCCCCATCGTGTGCTAGCACCGTGCTCCAGGTCTCTTCACAGGTAGCGCCCCATCGTGTGCCGGCACCATGCTCCTGGTCTCTTCACAGGTAGCACCCCATCGTGTGCCGGCACCATGCTCCTGGTCTCTTCACAGGTAGTGCCCCATCATGTGCCGACACCATGCTCCCGGTCTCTTCACAGGTAGTGCCCCATCATGTGCCGACACCATGCTCCCAGTCTCTTCACAGGTAGCGCCCCATCGTGTGCCGGCACCATGCTCCCGGTCTCTTCACAGGTAGCGCCCCATCGTGTGCCGGCACCATGCTCCTGGTATCTTCACAGGTAGCGCCCCATCGTGTGCCGGCACCATGCTCCTGGTCTCTTCACAGGTAGCACCCCATCGTGTGCCGGCACCATGCTCCCGGTCTATTCACAGGTAGCGCCCCATCGTGTGCCGGCACCATGCTCCTGGTCTATTCACAGGTAGCGCCCCATCGTGTGCCGGCACCATGCTCCTGGTCTCTTCACAGGTAGCGCCCCATCGTGTGCCGGCACCATGCTCCTGGTCTCTTCACAGGTAGCGCCCCATCGTGTGCCGGCACCATGCTCCTGGTCTCTTCACAGGTAGCGCCCCATCGTGTGCCGGCACCATGCTCCTGGTCTCTTCACAGGTAGCGCCCCATCGTGTGCCGGCACCATGCTCCTGGTCTCTTCACAGGGAGCACCCCATCGTGTGCCGGCACCATGCTCCTGGTCTCTTCACAGGTAGTGCCCCATCATGTGCCGACACCATGCTCCCGGTCTCTTTCACAGGTCAGTGATATATAATAAAGTCATAGAGACTCCTGAATCCATAACGGATCAAAGTATCGTCATGGTAAATGAATGTAGCGGGATCATCCGCTTCCAGTGTCAGATCGGAGCGCGCTCATCATCTGCTGATTAATTCACCTCTCACCGGTATCGAGCCGCCGTGTACAGGTCACTAGCCAAAAAATGACAAAGTAATTGACTTACGTGAGAGTCCGGATCAGTCCTGATGTCGGAGAAGATAAATCTTTACCTGGACGTGCAGACGTTGTGCAATCTGAGATATACGTGTGCCCGGGGACAGGGGGGGAACAGCCAGGGGAGGGGGAAGGGGAGTCCGGGGACGGGGACGGGGGGGGGGGCTGCCTTTTGTACATTATTAGCACAATATGGGGCTATCTTCTGAATTTAATGCTAAATTTACAAAAGGATGAAAAAAAGTCCAAGTTTCCACCATAATTGGCTCAGACACTTTCTGCAGCAGAAACGCCAGAAACTGCACCAAATCCACCACGTGTGCAGGTGTTTTTGGTGCAGATTTTGGTCTTGCGTTTTTTCACTATTTTCAATGGCAGAAAAACGCAGCAGGAATTGACGGTTCGCTGTCACTCATTTTTTCTCTGGACAAAAGAAAGCTGCAAATCTGCAAGGAAAAGAATCATCAATGGCAGCAATTCAGAATTCCCATAGACTTTGCTGGAAGACGTCTATACAAGTGTCTTTGTGTGTTTTTGTTTTCAATTTTCTTTTTGCTGCGTTTTTTTCACCTTTTGCCACAAAAACTCTTGTATAACCTTCCCCCAGTAAAGTCTATGAGAATTCTGAACTGCTGCTAACGAGGCTTTTTTTTTTTGCAGATTTGCATTTTTTTTATCCAGGGGGAAAAAAAATATAAAAAATGAGGCGTCATAGTGAGAAAACGGAAGACCAAAATCTGCACCAAACAAGCGCCAAGGCTCAGTCCACACACCTTGGGTTTTTGTTTTGCAAAAGAGCCGCAAATCTGCAGCAAATCCTAGCGGTGGCTTTGTTCTTGGCAGGAGGTTTGCTGCTTTTTTTCGTGCATTTTTGCTGCTTTTTTTCGTGCATTTTTGCTGCTTTTTTCGTGCATTTTTGCTGCTTTTTTCTGCATTTTTTCTGCAGATTTGGTTTCTGCCTTTTTGCTGTGGATTTGCAATTGCAGCTATAGCAAAACCGCAGAAAAGAATTGACGCTCATTCTTTCAAAAACGCAGCAAAGCCTGGGATGTTTCCACTTTCTGCACCAAAAAACCCCCCAATGTGTGTGGACGGCTTTTCCAGAAATCACATAAGGTTTTATGTTAACCATAAATGCAGGAAAGGATTAGCGTAGATAAGTGTAAAGCCAAGGCAAAGCTGCACCAAAAATGCCCTGTGTGAACTAGGCCTTAGGCTACGTCCACACGTAGTGTAATAGCCGCGTATTTCTGCTTTTGCGCGGCACTTTTCAGCGCTCATGTAAAAACACTTCCAAAGAAAACTGAAAACACCTTCCAGCAAAAGCTCTGGCATTCGCTGAAAGGCGTGCAGACGCCGCGTTTTTCCCTTCGCGCTATCACTGCAAAAGCATGTGCACAAAAAGAAAATAGCCATGGCAATTGTTTGCGCTTTTTTCGGTGCACTTTCCCCATAGGCAAAATGGTAAAATGGCCTTGGGAAAAACGTGGCGTCTACAAGCGCCACAGAAAATACGCCAGGTGCGAACATAGCCTAAACTGCAATGTAGCAGCTGCGCACAATGATCTTTGGCTGCGACCTTGTGTCAAAGCCAAAATCACCCACAAGTCAGCAATCAGGTCCAGGGGAGGAGGAGGAGGAGGATGATTGTCTGCAGCTGCAGCCAGAGGATAATCAGTGACAGAAAGATCCCAGGAGATCTGTCTGCATCCAGGGAGATCCCGGCTGTCAGCTCACATGTAGGTGTATATACGTGTCTATATGTACGTGTTTGTATTTATAAATAGATGGCGGTGTTCTAATAATGTTGCATTATTTATAGTTTACTACATGGAGCAGTTTAATGTTTTTATGCAGCGCGGGTCTATTACTTGTGTGAATGGTACAAGCAGATGTCAGATTACTCAGGTTTGGCAGTTTTAGGGTATGAGCCCACACTTTAGGTTTTTCTGCATTTTTGGGGTCAGCTTTTGCCTTGGTTTTATGTAAATCTATGCTAATCTCATCCTGCGTTTTTGGTTTCCAGCAAATCCTCTGTGATTCAGGGTTCAGCTTTTTTTATTTTTCTGCAGAAAGTGGAAACATCAAAGGTTTTGCTGCGTTTTTTAAAGATTGAGCGTCAAGTCTTTTCTGTGTATTTGCTATAGTTTCTATGGCAAACCTGCAGCAAAACCTGGGGTGTAGACACTTTCTGCAGAGAAATAAAACCAGTGTGTGTGTGCACAGCTTTTCCCTGATCACACAGGTTTTGCTGGAGACCAAAAGTGCAGGATTATATTAGCAGAAAACCAAGGTAAAAACCTGACCTGTGGAGCACAGCAAAACCTGACCTGTGGAGCACAGCAAAACCTGACCTGTGGAGCACAGCAAAACCTGACCTGTGGGACACAGCAAAACCTGACCTGTGGAGCACAGCAAAACCTGACCTGTGGGACACAGCAAAACCTGACCTGTGGGACACAGCAAAACCTGACCTGTGGGACACAGCAAAACCTGACCTGTGGGACACAGCAAAACCTGACCTGTGGGACACAGCAAAACCTGACCTGTGGGACATAGCCTTACAAGAAACCCCTAATGTTTTGCTACAGCAAAACCTTAGGGTATGTGCCCACAGGACGTTTTTGCTGCAGTCCTGAACGCAGGAAAACCTGAGGATCCTAGAGTCCTTGACAGGAGAAATGCTAGAATCTTGTCTGCGTTTTTTGCGCGTTTTTTGCGCGTTTTTACTGGGTTTTTACTGCGTTTTTGGTGCGTTTTTGAAGCTGCGTTTTTCCAGCGTTTTTCCCATTGACTGCACCAAAAACGCACAAAAGAATTGACATGTCCATTCTTTGCTATCTGCACCAAAAACGCAGGTATTTGACAGTTCTTGACACTTGCAAAACTAGTGTGTGGGCACAGCGTTTTTGTAAAACCCATAGGTTTTGCTGGGAAGCCCAACAGCAGGAACAGATTAGCATACATTAGCATAAAACCAATGGTTTTCTGCAAGTGGAAAACGCACCAAAAACGCAGCAAAAACGCCTAGTGGGCACATACCCTTACATGTGGGCACATACCCTTAGGCCAGTTTCAGACTGGTGTTTGCATGCATTGCGTCGGCATGCATGCCAGTGTGTGTGTGTGTACTGTGATCTGCACAACGTCCCTATATATATTACGTGGTTGCGAGTTTTTTCTGTGCAGTAAAAAATGCAACTTGTTGTAATTTGTGTGTTCCAGACAGCATGATTTCTATGCACGCATCCTAATGCGGACAAATACGATGACAAACGCATCTCCCCCTCTCCCTCTCTCCCCCTCTCTGGCTGGAGATTATTTTCCATTTGCATAAACAATAGCAATGTTATTAAATGATCCCATATGGCAGCATCACTTCCCACCATCACTATTTCTGGTGGATTTCTGTTGTCACTTTACCTCCTTTGTCTTCTGTTATTCATTATTAATTTGCACAAAAGTTTTCAAAATGTTACCTGTGTTTCAAGAGTTTTGCACAAAGTAAAATAACTTTTTGTCTTTTAACCCATTTTGCACATTATATTTACAGCAAAAAGTTGCATTTTCTGCTTAAAGTGTTGCAAAACTTGCTGTAAAGTCCTGCACATGGAATCACTGCGGCGGGTGGGGGACATTTGTGCGACAGATTTAGCAACTTTTCAATAGCTTTAAAAATATATATATTTTGGAAACCCCAAACCTTGTCCATGATGCAAATATTAAATGAAAAAAAAGCAAAACCTTTCTAAAGTAGACGTTAAAAGAACAAGGCAGAAAATACAAAGAAACATTGCAAATTCAACATGAATAACTGTTATTAGATGATCACCGAAGCCTTATGGCCACTTTGCACACACCAACTTATCTGTCCAACTTCTGACCAACTTACTGGTTACAGTGAAATCATGGACACATTGTTACATTTTGTTGCCGTGTACAAATGTAACAATGTGTCCATGATTTCACTGCAACCAGTAAGTTGCCAGTGAAATTGCATGCAATGTTGCGACATGTAACAGTACCCTTATAGGGCCGTCACACGCGTCAATGTCGTCAGTGATCTGATCTCTGGTGACATTGACGGCTGATCGCTGGTAGCTGTCACACAGGCAGACTCACCAGCCATCATTTTACCAGCGACATCATGGAAATGATTTCTATATCGTTTCCACGATGTCTGCAGGCTGGTATCCAGGGTAAACTGCGGGTAACTAGGCAGGCGCGCTGCTAGATACCGATGCGTACTTAGATACCAGCCGTGAGCGGAGAAGGCTAGTAACTAAGGTACACATCGGGTATCTAGGCAGCGCGCGCTGCCTAGTTACCCGCAGTTTACCTGGATACAGCTCCCAGCGCTTCCTGAGAGGAGCTGGAGCTGGCTGATCGCGTCTCCTGGAGTCACACGCAGCGATGCTGCGTGTCCACCGGCGACTTCGTCAGGTTTTAGAACAGATTCTAAAACCTGGCGATCATCAACCAGCGATTTATCGCTGGTTGATTGAGCATGTCACACGCGTCAATATCGCGCAACGTCACATGCAGCAGTGATTGTGCACGCGATATTGACGCGTGTGTGACTCAGAGGCAGACTACCACTCTTTGTAAAGACAGTTGAACGCTGTCATACTCTATCGTGAGTCCGGACGGGACGCCTGTCAGTATACTCACCTGTCTCCAGCACTGCTGTCCTCTCTCTTCTGTGTGACATCCAGACAGACACACACAGCCTGTCATTGTAATACCACCTGTCTCCAGCTCTGCTGTCCTCTTCTCTTCTGTGTGACATCCGGACAGCACATGGACAGCCTGTCATTGTATACTCACCTGTCTCCAGCACTGCTGTCCTCTCTCTTCTGTGTGACATCCAGACAGCACACACACAGCCTGTCATTGTATACTCACCTGTCTCCAGCTCTGCTGTCCCTCTCTCTTCTGTGTGACATCCGGACAGCACACATGGACAGCCTGTCATTGTATACTCACCTGTCTCCAGCACTGCTGTCCTCTCTCTTCTGTGTGTGACATCCGGACAGCACACACAGCCTGTCATTGTATACTCACCTGTCTCCAGCACTGCTGTCCTCTCTCTTCTGTGTGACATCCGGACAGCACACACACAGCCTGTCATTGTATACTCACCTGTCTCCAGCACTGCTGTCCCTCTCTCTTCTGTGTGACATCCGGACAGCACAACACAGCCTGTCATTGTATACTCACCTGTCTCAGCACTGCTGTCCTCTCTCTTCTGTGTGACATCGGACAGCACACAACAGCCTGTCATTGTATACTCACCTGTCTCCAGCTCTGCTGTCCTCTCTCTTCTGTGTGACATCCGGACAGCACACACACAGCCTGTCATTGTATACTCACCTGTCTCCAGCAGCTGCTGTCCCCTCTGACTCAATTACTTAGTGTGACATCTCGGACAGCACACACACAGCCTGTCATTGTTTTACTCCCTGTCTCCAGCCTGCTGTCCCTCTCTCTTCTGTGTGACATCCGGACAGCACACACACAGCCTGTCATTGTATACTCACCTGTCTCCAGCTCGCTGTCCTCTCTCTTCTGTGTGACATCTCGGACAGCACACACCAGCCTGTCATTGTATACTCACCTGTCTCCAGCACTGCTGTCCTCTCTCTTCTGTGTGACATCCGGACAGACACACACAGCCTGTCATTGTATACTCACCTGTCTCCAGCACTGCTGGGAGCTCCCTCTCTCTTCTCAGCTGCTGTCCATCTCCTTCTGTGACAGCCCACACAACACAGCCTGTCATTGTATACTCACCTGTCTCCAGCACTGCTGTCCTCTCTCTTCTGTGTGACATCTGGACAGCACACACACAGCCTGTCATTGTATACTCACCTGTCTCCAGCACTGCTGTCCTCTCTCTTCTGTGTGACATCTGGACAGCACACACACAGCCTGTCATTGTATACTCACCTGTCTCCAGCACTGCTGTCCTCTCTCTTCTGTGTGACATCTGGACAGCACACACAGCCTGTCATTGTATACTCACCTGTCTCCAGCACTGCTGTCCTCTCTCTTCTGTGTGACATCTGGACAGCACACACAGCCTGTCATTGTATACTCACCTGTCTCCAGCACTGCTGTCCTCTCTCTTCTGTGTCACATCCGGACAGCACATGGACAGCCTGTCATTGTATACTCACCTGTCTCCAGTACTGCTGTCCTCTCTCTTCTGTGTGACATCCGGACAGCACATGGACAGCCTGTCATTGTATACTCACCTGTCTCCAGTACTGCTGTCCTCTCTCTTCTGTGTCACATCCGGACAGCACACGGGCAGCCTGTCATTGTATACTCACCTGTCTCCAGCACTGCTGTCTCTCTCTCTTCTGTGTGACATCCAGACAGCACACACGCAGCCTGTCATTGTATACTCACCTGTCTCCAGTACTGCTGTCCTCTCTCTTCTGTGTGACATCCAGACAGCACACACGCAGCCTGTCATTGTATACTCACCTGTCTCCAGTACTGCTGTCCTCTGTCTTCTGTGTGACATCTGGACAGCACACACACAGCCTGTCATTGTATACTCACTTGTCTCCAGCACTGCTGTCCTCTCTCTTCTGTGTGACATCCGGACAGCACATGGACAGCCTGTCATTGTATACTCGCTTGTCTCCAGCACTGCTGTCCTCTCTTCTGTGTGACATCCGGACAGCACATGGACAGCCTGTCATTGTATACTCACCTGTCTCCAGTACTGCTGTCCCTCTCTCTTGTGTGTGACATCCGGACAGCACATGGACAGCCTGTCATTGTATACTCACCTGTCTCCAGCACTGCTGTCCTCTCTCTTCTGTGTGACATCTGGACAGCACACACACAGCCTGTCATTGTATACTCGCCTGTCTCCAGCACTGCTGTCCTCTCTCTTCTGTGTGACATCTGGATAGCACACACACAGCCTGTCATTGTATACTCACCTGTCTCCAGCTCTGCTGTCCTCTCTCTTCTGTGTGACATCCGGACAGCACACACACAGCCTGTCATTGTATACTCACCTGTCTCCAGCACTGCTGTCCTCTCTCTTCTGTGTGACATCTGGACAGCACACGGACAGCCTGTCATTGTATACTCACCTGTCTCCAGCACTGCTGTCCCTCTCTCTTCTGTGTGACATCCGGACATCACACACACAGCCTGTCATTGTATACTCACCTGTCTCCAGCACTGCTGTCCCCTCTCTTCTGTGTGACATCCGGACAGCACACGGACAGCCGGTCATTGTATACTCACCTGTCTCCAGCACTGCTGTCCTCTCTCTTCTGTGTGACATCTGGATAGCACACACAGCCTGTCATTGTATACTCACCTGTCTCCAGCACTGCTGTCCTCTCTCTTCTGTGTGACATATGGACAGCACATGGACAGCCTGTCATTGTATACTCACCTGTCTCCAGCTCTGCTGTCCTCTCTCTTCTGTGTGACATCCGGACAGCACATGGACAGCCTGTCATTGTATGGTCGGCACACGTACCAGAGACACGGACATGTGAGAGGCCGGAGGTGGAGGACGGTGGGCAATGCACAGAGGTGAGCGAGGGAGTCTGCGCTAACTCCTTGCTGTCCGGCTGCTCCTCTTTCCACCCCCTGATGCTCCATTGTGGACAGGTCGGCAACTGAGCATCTGCAGTGGAAAACGTCACAAACACCCCGACAGAGGGTGCCAGACACCAGGAAGAAGCCCCTGTGCAGACTGTGAGGTTACGGATGTTTGATAACCCAGGAAGACAATCTGGTGTCCTCATTGATATATGCCACCAGGGGCCCAAACAGTCAATGCCCAACAATATCTAGAGATAGATGCCACCCAGTCCACCTCCTCTCCCGACTGCCGCAGAGTCCAGGACCTGGAGTGACATTGCGGTCACATGATTGGGCATTTTTGAAAGCAGCAATACCAAATGTGTATTTTTTTTTTTTTTTTTTTTTTTTTTTTATTATATTTTAATGGTTTTCTTTTCAATGGGGATTTGAACTTTTAAGTTTTGTTTTTTTTTCTTTCATACTTTATTTTACTTGCCCACTAGGGGGCCTCATCACTGCACAGTGCGATCCCTTCTCCTGTGCACAGATGAGCTGCTGCATGTGTCTGAACAGGAGAAATACTCACTTTCTGTGACTAAAGTCCCCTATATTATGTATTAGTAGCATTTACTTACTGCAGGGTTATATATCTGAGAGCCGCATAATATAGGGCAAGAGAGCCTGATTGTAGGGATGTAAAGGAACCAGAGTACAATGTGGTTTCTACCTGCGCTGCTGGAGGAAAACTCACACGGCCGAAAGCTTTGCCGATAATACCTGAAGGTGGTTTATTTTCCATATTCTTTAGTGATCGGCACTCCTTGGCATTTCACTCTGAAACGTGTAATATAAACCACCTTCGGATATGGTCTCCAAAGCTTTCGGCCGTGTGAGTTTTCCTCCAGCAGCGCAGGTAGAAACCACATCGTACTCTGGTTCCTTTTGTGTTTCTTCTAGGCCTGCGGCAGCTGGCTCTAGGCACTGATCAAGGTTGTATGAGGCACAACCACACTAGATAAGAAAATTCTCTTTTTATCGTGACTATTTGTCTGCAGATAAGGCCCCATTGGTGCTTATTTTTGTCCACAGATGTTTTGATTCCAGGGATGTGTCCCTTACTAGGATGTGTAATATAGTTCCGATACAATCAATGTTTTATCAGCAGGATATTATCATTACAGAATAAGGTCTCATATGCACAGTAGTTTAATCTGTGTAACCCCACCCCCACCACTGATTGGCCGTTTCCTGTGTGGGCGGGGTTATACACAGCCCAGCAGCTTTACTCTACTTTTTGAGAAAAAACAAGGATTCTATGATAACCGCACTAGGCAGTCCAGTAAGTGATACATCACTGGAATCAAGATTTCTTGCCCTATATAATGCTGACCCTCAGATTATATGGTAACAACCTGCTGACAGATTCCCTCTTCAGTACTTTTGCAGAGCATAACGCAATTAAATGAAACATTAGATATATAAATTGCAGCAATATTATTGTCGTCATCATAGTGTTGGGTGTTGGGTTGCCGGTCATACGGGGTCCTGGTAGTCGAGGACGAGGCAGGGTCTCTGACTCCGCTGAGCTTGCCCCAGCCGGTTCCGCTGAGCAAAGATCAGCTGACCGGGGCAAGCTCAGCGGAACCAGAGACCCTGCCTCGTCCTCAACTACCCAAATAGTAGGTTTACTCAAACAATAATTTGGCGCAGATTGATCCCGGCACTCCCAGGCTCTTTCCCACTGCGTTCAGCATCATGGAATGCCATGAATATTCATTAAGTCTCTATTGGCTCCTGTCCACCTCCCCTCGCAGGGATTCACTCCTTAGGAACAGTCAGGGCCGCCTTCTGTACAGTCATTCCTTTGCCACCAGCATCGTGTCACTAGTAGGGTCACCACACCAGTACCAGAGGGGTCAGTCACTTCCCTGGAAGCCGCCAAAGGCAGGGGTTCAGCATCAGGTGAGTGATTCTCGCCTGCCTCCTTGACCCCTTCCCGGCTGCCCACATTCACTGCTCGAGGTGATCCAGAGGGTCAAATAGAATTACCAGAAGGGGCTTTACGTTCCCATTGCTCCTCTTTTTCTCTCCTTACTTGGGGGACTCTCCTGTCTGCAGACATGTGCAGGCTTGTTGTGTTGTATAAACTCCTCCCCTAATGGGTGGACTCGCTATCTAACCTAATTACACTTTTCCTTCCATTTCTAGAGGAAACCCATAACTCCACCCTTAATGGGTGTACCGGCTCTCCAGCTAATCTACCTGTAGTTTACTCGAGGCATCGGGGAGCAGTAGCTCAACCATTACACGCATCAATTTGTAAGATGTCAATATATTTACACAAGGCCATAACACATCAATAATAATAACAATAAAGGGGGGGCTGGAGCCCTATACACTATGCCCACTATCAGGCTCTGCATTACTGTCATCCTCATATCTTCACGGGGCTGGGGGGGGTCTTCCTCTGTCAGGATTGTTTGCATCCATGCAGTCCTGTAACACTCATCTTATTACAAGCCATACCTGTCACATGTTGACTGATTTGCAATCCGCTAGTGCTGCTGCTGCTGTGATTAAAGCTGTTTTGTTTGTTTTTTCCTAAGTCTATGCTGTGTACAGCTCTGCAGCTGTAGGGGTGTGTCATAGTATTCAGATCTCAACTCCCCTAGCCTTGAAATAGCTCAACTTCTCTCCACTAGGTGACGCAGATAGAGCTCATTTCTACTTGTAACCCGTGCTGTGCTGTGATTTTGCTGCAGTTGACTTCTGTTGAAGCTGCTGGGTTTTCCTGGTCCATGGGTGGAGGTAGGGGTTCTTAGTTTAGGGGTGATCAGGAGTGAAGGGCTAAGGTGGCGGCCTGAACCTCCCCACCTTCATGTACCTTTTTAGAGCAGGGCTAGCTCTCTTGAATGCCCATGCCCACTTTACCATCTTGCCTCCTGATTCTTTATCCATTATACCAACCCTGTGACAATACCTGGAACCATGGAATAAAGATGAATGCTATCTATTAAAGGTTTCCATCCTATGTATCTGCGTGTATTGAAAGGTTACTGTATCCCTGGCTCCGGGGTAACAAATCATGAAGGCTATATAATAGATTACAAGGCAAATGCTACTTGTAAAGCACAGTGCTGTAGTAAAGTAGCCCAATGAAGACTCATCTGGGATCATTTATCAGCAGTGTTAATGCATGTGATAACGATAATGTATCAGGCTCGTAAAGGATGCACACATATCGCAAACACCCGCGGACGCCGTGAAATATGCATGTATAAAAAGAGGCGTAAAGCACACACGCAACCCAACAATCACCCGTGTAGACATGTAGACGGAGGAACGCCGTGATAAATCCCCTTAATATTTCAAATTCTCCCCCCCAAAAAAAAGAGAAAACAGGGAAGATCAGAAATATCTGCAACAATGTCATGAATATTTCATCCTCAGCTGAACTTCAAAGCCCAACGTACGAGGACAGGAGCGGAGGAGAAGTGCCGAGAGAGAGGAAGGAAGAGAGAAAGAGTGAGAGAGAAAAGAGGGGGGCGATGATTAAAGAACCTTATTAAAAGGCGGCTTGTAGGACCGGCTACATGAAAGAGAGCGCATCGAAGGGTTTATCCTTCTAAATGACAGCGCGCTCTCACCAACACGCCGAAACCTGATTATACTGACAGGGCCTGAGTGATACTGCAAACTTGTTAATAGCATCAAAATTAGAAGAGCCTCATGCAAAGACGGGAGATTAATTTTCGCTGGGGTAGTTCTCTCGCAAATTGCAAACTTGTGAATATGTTCTCAGATAATGAGCATCCGCAGTCCTCAGCCTGCCTGTCATTTTCTGTAATTAATGTTAAGGAAGACTCTTTCCTGATGCGCAGAATTAGTCATGTAGCAGAAAAATATCTTCAGAGAAATAATTTCCATTTATTACCATCGCCCTGTTTGTGTGCTTTACTCTGTCGGAGGAGGAATTTATAGCGGGGCCGCTCTGCCACCGTCTTTGATTAGTCTGTGATACGTACACATATGTATACTATCAGGATCGGTGAAGTCGAGCATGTAGGAAATGTCGGTTTATAGCAATATTACATTTTTTTAATGAATGTACGGAATGGATACATTGGTAGCCTGTAATTATAAAGGAACGTCACATTTTACCTCCTCGTTTGGTGTCGCGTACATATGAACAGTCTTCACATTGACTTAAAGGGGATTTGTCACTTTCCCGCACATACATATTTTTCTGGCTGGTGTAAATGTCGCCGTTCTCCTGAATCCAGCGATGTCTTTCTTTTGTTCCTGCGCCTCTCCATTCCAGAGATATGGCTGTATATTTCTTGTATGTAAATCTAATCGTGTTTACAAAAGGGGCGTGGTCATCAACAATGACAAACAGAAGAGCTTAGGGTCACGCCCCCTTGACCAGACTAGCTTTATATATCAGGAAGAAGGGCCGTATCTCAGTAATGGAAAGGCGCAGGAACAAAAGAAAAACATCGCTGGATTCAGGAGAACAGGAAATACCAGGTAACAAAGGATTACATATTAATGGCAACTGATAGATCCACTTTAAAGGGGTTCGCCATCTCTGGGATAATTAATTTTTTTTAATGAATGTACGGAATGGATACATTGGTAGTGTGTAATTATAAAGGAACGTGTGAACATCACATTTTACCTCCTCGTTTGCTGTCACGTACATATGAACATTAAAGTCTAAAAAAGACAGCGTCACAGACCTTCGATGGTGAAAATTCAAGGCATCCTTTATTCCATGGTCAACAGAAGCGACGTTTTGACCACTGCTGTGGTCTTTATCAAGCTCCTACATACATATGAACAGTCTTCACATTAACTTAAAGGGGATTTGTCGCTTTCCGCACATACGTATTTTTTTGCCTGGTGTAAATGTCGCTGTCCTCCTGAATCCAGCGATGTCTTTCTTTTGTTCCTGTGTCTCTCCATTCTTAATATACAGCTGTATATTTCTTGTATGTAAATGTACTCGTGCTCCAAAAGGGGCGTGGTCATCACAATGACAAACAGAAGAGCTCAGGGTCATGCCCCCTTAACTTACAAGACTAGCTTTATATATCTGGAAGAAGGGGCTGTATCTCAGTAATGGAGAGGCGCAGGAACAAAAGAAAAACATCGCTGGATTCAGGAGAACAGCGGCGTTTACACCAGGAGAAAAAAATAACACATAGTAATAGCAAGTGACCTGTCCTCTTTAAAGGGGTTGTCCACTTCTGGAATTATGTAATCCTTTATTTCACTTAAAGACAAGTATCTGGGGTTTAAAATAATTTCTCCAGTTTAACTAGAAAGGTTTCCACCATTTTACTTTTTCAGGATCTTGGATGACCTCAGACCACAAAGAAAAACCAGCTGTGATGGGCAAAACACAGAGTGAGGTAGGAGCTATTGTGATGGCAGGGTTTGACTCCGTTTTGGATCTCTGTTCTGTGATCCTCCTCTGTTAGCTTTAAACTCTTATTGGATTGAGAATGCGCTCACTGATCGTGTCTCATTTGACTCATTCTGCAACACAGAAATTAACAAGAGCAAACTGTCATTTTTTTTTTTTTTTAATGCAACTCAATTAGAAAAATATTTATCAAAAACAAAATGTGGGTTTAAGAAAACTAAATCTGGACAATCCCTTTAAGTAGGTCATATATGCTCACCTTGTGCAACAAATGGTGATGCAATGCTGAAAATGTGGACAAATACATTAAATACTATAAATTAACATGAAGATTTACTATAGATAATTCTATATGTTATGGAGACAGACAAAAGCATGGTATAGAGAGAAGCTATAATGTACAGAGACTGAGTGATCTACTGTAGATAAAGGAGATTAATATAGAATATATTGATCATTCTACATACTGAACCACTGAGGTGAGTAAGGCTGCGGGAGCAGGAGGCATGCGCGATCCTCACATGACTCACCCGGCCTTCACCTCTCTAGACGGGACCGTGGAGCTGCATAGAAACACGCGTGGCTCCACACTCCTGTCCAGAGAGGGGGAGGCCAGGTGAGTCATGTGAGGACCTCGCATGCCTCTCGCACCGTGTGTTTCCAGCCTAACCCTGATTATTCTTTGATAACAGTAGCTGGTCTGGTATTATAGGCAGCAGGTGAACAGTTCTTCAAGTTGATTTACTAAAAGCATCAAAAATTGAGAAGTGCAACTTAGAAAAGCACCAAATTGTGATGAGCGGGTCAAAATATCAACAAATTAGTGCCATTTATATATTCCTTGTGGACAGGTGTTATCATCTGAAAAAGGATAGGGAAGGAGAACTGGCAAAACTGAGTTAGAGCACGGCTCATTGATCTGCACATTGCAAGTAAAGTCTAGGTTCACTCATCTGATCCTACATAAGGTACTATTGTGTAAATTTCTGAAAAAGCCATAGATAGGAAGGCAGCAGTATTACGGAGGCAATTATACAGCCCGGCTGAGCTCTCTGGATGTGAATCAGCTCGAGGGTGAGGTGAAAGACTTGTTAGAAAGCTCAGCACAATCTTACTGTGTCTCTATTTGCCTGTCTCCTCTCCCTGCTCTTCACTCCTCCTCCACATTCCCCTTCACACAGAGAATAATGGGCCGAGCCACGTTACATTTGTGGTCCATTTTGTCTGAGAAAGAAGAACGTAAGTGTGTGACAAGTTTAGGAAGCAAGGGAAGGGGAATGTGTATAATAGGTGAGGAAAGAAGTTGATTTTTCAGAGATCCATTATAAATGTTATGTATTCACCTGTATTAATGTATACAAAGTTTGCTTACAGTATTTGTCTTGTCTGATCCCACACAAGATAGTATGGTGTAAATTTATGAAAATGCAATAGATAGGAAGCCAGAAGTAATAGGAAGGCAGCAGTAATATGGAAGCAATTATACAGCCCAGCTGAGCTCTCTGGATGTGAATCAGCTCTGGGGTGAGGTGAAAGACTTGTTAGAAAGCTCAGCACAATCTTTCTGTGTCTCCCTTTGCTGCCTCCTCTCCCTGCTCCTCACTCCTAATCACATTCTGAGTAGATGACAGGAGGGAGAACTACACAATATTAGGCAGGCGATTCCATATAAAGAGATCCAGGTGATAAATTAATTAACTATATGTAGATATACTGTACGTAGCTATAGATGTATAATGGTATAATGTCTAGATAGGAGTTTCTGTGAATAAAAGGCTGATGATCCCAGTCTTTACTGTCTCACAAAAACAATTCTCATTTGAGCTTGATGATTGAACTGTGGCCCCAGGAACTTATAGGGCCGATTAATAACTGACATTTAGCTTCAGTCTCTTTTATTGCCTTGTAGTATTTGTGGTTGTTTTTTTTTGCACCAAATACTTTAAGAATGGTCATGTGGTTCATGATGGCGCATCTACAGAAAGTAAAAATGTTCTTTTGCGTTTTTAAAGTCTTGCAAAGTTTGTGGTAAAATTTTAGGCGTGTGAAAAAGTAAATCCTGGGGGAGGAGCTGAGGCGCGTGGTGGGTGGGGTAAAATTGGAAAGATTTTGTCCTTTTAAAAAGTTGTAAGTGAGTCAGTCAAATACATCTGTAGATGCAAAATCTCACCTAAAATGACTGTATATACTCTCCTGTATGTATATCAATCTCACGATGCAAAGAAAAGAGGGGTAGACAAGAGGCTCAGAATGTAAGTGTGGAGCTCATTGATCTGTACACACCGTATCTGATGAAGGATGCGTAGGCTGAAATGTGGTGAACGTATATTGCCCAAGTAGAGTCTGATAAATTATGTACCAAATCCTCCGAGTGCTGGGTAGTGTTAAACTCTATATATACTAAAAACGCTAAACAGCAACCAAGGTCTAGTCTGAACTGCTGCAAACTGCAATATCACTATTATTATTATTATTATTATTATTATTATTATTTATGTAGCGCCATTATATTCCATGGCGCTTTACATGATAAAAGGGGCAGACTAGGACAAGTAACATAGTAACAATAAATGTGGACAATTCTAACGTACAGATACAAGAGGGGAGAAATCCTGTCCGCGAGGGCTCACACTCTACGAACTGACCAATACACAGAAGAAAGTTCACAGCAGCACAGTCACTGCCAATCGTGTCTATACATATAGGTAGAAGTAAAACACCTATGCATTTCAGAAATAATATAAAAACATGCATTTTTTTTAAGAACAAAAAAAAACTAAATTTTTGGATATTTTGTCTTTGTAAAGTAATTATATATATATATATATACCGTATATATATATATATATATATATATATAAATTATTTTGTACTTTTAGGTGAGATTTTGCATCTACAGATATAAATCAATATAAAAGTAACGGAAAAACAAAAATGACAAGCCCACTTGATTTTCTCCTGATTTTCATTGACTCTCTATTCTTATTTTAAGTTGTTCTATTTTTATTTATATATATAAATCCTTGACACAATCCTTGACGGGTAGGTTATCCATACAAAAGGCAACGCAAGAACACGATATAGCAAACAATCAAAATAGATATTATATTATAGATATAGATATCATATTTCTATATTACATGAGTAGATCTATTTTGCCTGTTCCCTATATTGTGTTGCCTTTGGAGCACATTCCGCTGTGTTCTCTGGCTATATGGATAATCTGCTTGTCAAGGATTGTGTTGAACAATTGTCACATTGAGATAAATTCAGGATCGTCGTCCTATTTCATCTTCCTAAATGTGAAAAAAAAGGTTTTTTTTTTTTTTTTTTTTTTGTTTTTTTTTTGTTGTTTGATTTATTTTTTATTTTTATTGTAAAAATTGTGTTGCGTTGTCCGGAGCCGCCCCCTGGTCGCACACCTTTGATCCTGTTAATAAATGCCGCTGCCTCCAATCTACATGTGGACATGTTGTTACAATGCAGAATAATAAGCGGACCTCTGATGTTCTTTGTTTGCTCTTTCTCTCTCCTCTGCCTTATTTTTGCCACTCGGCACCTCACTTGCTCTACGACAATATTTCATTTTGCTCGTTCCCTTCCTCCTCAGCCTTCGTTCCTTCAGTTAATTAAAGTCACACTCCATCAGTGGGTTCGTGCGGCGCGGCGGCGTGATGAGCTACAAAGTGCCAAGTGTGCTTCACCAAGCCTATTAATGACCCGGCGGGGCCGTCCGGCACCTCGAGGGTTAACCCTTCTCCTTCCTATGAGGACGGCACGTTCTTCACCATTGGAAATATTCTTATTTACCAGTAAATATTTAGACGTATCGGTGATTGACGGTGCATGGATTGTGTCTGGTATCACTGAAGCTGCAGATCGGATGCAGACGTGGAGGAGATTACATCTCCCCGTATAGTAACAATACATTTTGCATAGAAGTAGCTGTTCCTTTGGATTGATAGATATAGAGGCGGATTCACACGTAGCAAACACAAGAGAATCCGCACCACCCTGTGTGTTCTTTAAGCAGGTTTCATGGTATAGGGCAATGGTTGTTTGCAGCATTGTGATGGTAACAGGTGAGGCTCGCTAAAGAAAAACATGTAGCACTTTCACAAAACGGAATAAGTGGCGCTCACCCGAATTGTCTAAAACCAGTCCTTTATTGTGAATTCATAAAATCCAGGCAGGTACAGAAGGAAGAGGATGACGGCTGTTTCTTGCTTGTGCAGCACTTCAACAGATCCTAGGATCAAGCACAAAACAGCTGTCATCCTCTTCCTTCTGTACCTGCCTGGAGTTTATGAATTCCCATCAAAGGACTCATTAATGAACCTTTCATGTGAATGAAGGCTATTAACCTGCAAATATGGGGCCAATCTGCAGGTATGAAGTATTTGGGATCTGCCGGACGCCTGCACCAAGAGCCCCGCTGCCAGTAGGGAGTTAACTTTTTATTCCTCCCGACAGCGTTTGACTTTCAGGGATAGGGGTGACACCGGTGCAGGTTCAGTCACTGCTCTGTGTATAGTGAGTGGTAACTGTAAGAGCGCCCCCTGCAGTCACTGACTGCTGGCTGTAATGATAAGCTCTAATACGGAGCCTGCTGGCACTCGGTGTCGGGGGCATGGTTACAGCCACCGTTTACTATACTCATAATGTACACTGCTTGGAGGAATAAAGTTAATCCTCTCCCGGCAGTGGGGCTCTCAGTCCAGCGGCTGAGCACTAATAAGCCCATGATAACAGTGTTGTGAATGATCCCAGCACCTGCACCAAAAGCCCGGCAGCCAGGAGGAGATTAACTTTATTCCCCCCAGCAGTGTGTGGCTTTTCGTCGTAGGGGCTGTGTTAGTATGGTTCAGTCAGCGCTCGGTGTATAGGGAGGGGTTACTGTAACAGCGCCCCCCGCAGTCATGGACAGATGGCTGTAATGCTCAGCTCTTATTCTGAGCCAGCTGTCAGTCAGTGTCCAGGCACAGTTACAGCCATCGCTCACTATACTCCCACCTCTTTGACTGAAAGCTGACCGCCGCCGGGAAGAATATGGTTAATTTCCTCCTGGTAGTGGGGCTCTCAGTACAGACAATGCTCAGGTTCAGATTGCTATTAACCCCATGTCTGCAGGTAATGGTGTTTTTTCACTTTAACAAATGAGCTACAAATGAAAAACCGGTGAAAACTACCAAAAATTAGACACAAAAAAGGTGCAAATAAACCCGTCCGATAGATTCCCCCCTGTCCTACTTATTGACAATGGTGACCATTAACAGAAAGCATCAGGAATAAAGGCTGGATACAAATGTATCGCGTCCAGTGAGGGCCACAAGGCTCCGTACTTGCGTCTTTGATCAATCTCCATCATAGGCAACTTGTCACTTTCCTGGATAGCGGGACGACTCTCTAGATGTCTCCAGAGGGAGGACTGGATTATCACTATGAAAAACTACAAAAATGGCAATGTAGAGGTGGTGAGGCCCATTAGAAAAACCGGCACATGTAAATGCTCCAAACAGGTTTACCCAACACCAGGGAGATCGGCCAACCGAACCTTGAAGGGTTCACTCCTCTCTATCCATCACCAATCATTTTGTACAAATGGTAATAGCTTAACTCTTGAAAATACAAACCATTACTCACCTGTGACCTCCTCCCCTGAGGCGCTCGTGCTCAGGTGCTCCAAGATTATTGGTTTATTTTTCAGCACCAATGGCGTGCCACAAAGCCATGTAATCACTGGCATCAGCGGTCCTGTGATCCATGATTATGACCGCACAGCATCATTGCGAGGCCAGCGATTGGCTGCAGCGGTCCTGTGCGTGTCTGGCACATTCACTGCCCAGACCATTGGTGCATCAAGGCTGAAGCAAAGGGAAACTAATGTTATGTTCACTGGGGTCCAACCGCTAGGATTCCCATTATTTGCCAGAACAGGAGCCACAAAGTGTCCTGTGTAAATAAAACGGTGCTGCATACGTGATCGATCCATTCATGAGGGTGGGGGTCACTATGCTTTCTTATTACTGACTAAGAGCTCATTTCAATGTCAGGTGTTTTGGTACGATTTTTCCCAGATAGCATTTGTCACGATTCCTTCGCTCTGTGAGTCTTAGATCCAATGAGTGAGAGTTGCTGCACTCTGGAATCAGGGCTGTGCTGAGCTGTCACTTGGTGATTGACGGCTAACCATCCAATCTGGTGCTGGGTGATGCTGAGCTGTCGGTGTGGTGATTGACAGCTTAGCCATCCAATCTGGTGTTGGGTGGTGCTGAGCTGTCGGTGTGGTGAATGACCGCTAACCATCCAATCTGGTGCTGGGTGATGCTGAGCTGTCGGTGTGGTGATTGACAGCTTAGCCATCCAATCTGGTGTTGGGTGGTGCTGAGCTGTCGGTGTGGTGAATGACCGCTAACCATCCAATCTGGTGCTGTGTGGTGCTGAGCTGTCGGTGTGGTGAATGACTGCTCAGTCATTTAATCTGGTGCTGGGAGGTTCTGGGCTTCTTCAGGTGTTCCCTGTTCTGTGATTGCTGCATAGCAGAGCAGTGAGTCCCAGATCTCTGCCAGTTGTAGCATTTCCTCATTGGTGCATGTTGGCCTCACTTACCAGTGCTCTATGTTGGGATGTATTGATGCCACACCTTGGACCTCCTCTCACCATCCATTTGCCTTGTTCCTTATCTGTGATCCGCTACCCTCCTGGTAATCTGACCTCGGGCTGTGAACGGACTACGCCTTTTTCTATCCCCTTAGTCCACCGTAGTCCTCTCCTGGTGTTTGAGATCTGGAACGTTTGATCATCCTGCCTCATGGCTTGTCTGTGTAGTGACTAACGTCGTAGCATTCATACATTATATTATTATTATTTATGAGTTTGTTCACATCTCCAATTTTTTTTCAGTGCTCCGGACCTCGTAGACCTCTGATGACTCTAATTGTGAAAGGTGACCTGTTTTCCAAACTCAGACCAAGAATAACCACTGACGTCTGAACGAGTCGTGAGACAGCGTTGACTCGTGCCACCACCAGGCCACATGACAAATGGCCCTTTAATGCTTCCATATATGAGGCTCCTTTTCACTCTGTTGCCTATTGGGGTTTTGGACAATAATTCAGATCATCGATGGGAACCTTCCCTATAAACCATAATAAAGTACTTCTTCCCCGTCCCGCAGTCTTCACACATCAGGCAATTTGTCTTTCCTAACCGAAAAAAAATGTCTTGTTTTATGGGCGAGTCGGTGTTCAGCAGAAATAAAATCTCTTAATGGCTGATTACTACATATAAGTCCTGGACTAATGAAATGGCAGCTTTCCACTGATTACTGGAACCCGCCTGTGTCTGCAGAGTCACATATCTTGTGTGTCACTCTCCGGAGCGCGGTGCTCTATAGACAGGAGGTTCTGGATCACTCACAGTCTCCAGCAGTCAATCACCGCTCCCGGTTACACGCAGACACCCGCTGCTACTTCTCCATTATTTCGGGTATTGAGTGACTGAGACTCTGCAGCTGCTGCAGAACTTTTATTTTTAGGTTGATCAAGTTGTGCTTTTGCAAAGTGACGACCACTTGAAGGTCACCCGTTAATCGCTCATAATGACGGTTATTTTGAGCTTCATTATAACCTTCTTCATTGATGGAGATCTGATTAAGCTTTTTTTTTATTCCAGAATAAAATCTTTTAACAACGGCCAGAAAAGTTATTGAAAGTGCGGTGGCTCCGTTCACACAATTCATAGTATTTGCTGCAAGGAAAAGGGTTTAAATACTGTGCTGATGTGACAATAACAAAGAGCAAAAGTATTCTTTACTGATCTTTAATATCAACCCGTTTCAAAGTAGAAAACTCCTTCATCCTTTGCCCGTTTTCAAGATGGTGTCGCCTGCTTCGCTCCTGATCATGTAATCCTCCTCTCTGCCTTTATAAACCTCAGCCTACTATCTAGCCATGCTTGAGTATTCAGTGTGAATCCCTGGCTTCCTGTTCTGTATTGGTCTGCTCCACCTCTCCAGTAATCTCACCTGCCTCCTGCTACTCTCCTGCTTCCAGCTGTCTGTGTTTTGCCCCTGTCTCTGCTGCTGTTTCACCTGCCCTGTGTCATGTAAGCCTCATGTGCCTTGCCAGCACTTAATGAACCATAGTTTGTTGTGCAGCTTTCTGGACATTGGGACTCTTTAAAAGCTGCATTAAATAGTGTTTGGACTTGTTTTTTATGGATTCCCCTTCCCAGGGTGCTGAGCGTTTATTATTTGTGAGATCTATGTCTTGAGACTTTCAGTAGCCGCCTGTTGAATGAACTTACTCTTGCCACAATTAACTTTACCTTTCACATGTGAAAATCATAGACTTGTTCACCTTTTTTAAGCTTTGGTTTGTGTGTGTGTCTGTGCTTCCATTTGCAAATAGATCCTTCAGTAATCCCCCAGCAGATTGCACATGGCTTCTTTTCATACATTGGTCACATCATTCGAGATGGATCCATTGAGAAGCCAGTGATTGTCTGCAGAGGTCTTTTGGATGTGTGACACGTCATTGCCCAGAGGAGCATTGTGGCTAAAAGTCTCCTCACTGCTGGCATGCAGGATTGATCTCCATAAGGAGAGGAGCTATTCCCTTGACGCCATCGCCCCTCATACAGCCATATGAGGGTGGCACCGTGGCTCAGTGGTTAGCATTGTGTGCGGTGGCTCAGTGGTTAGCATTGTGAGCGGTGGCTTAGTGGTTAGCACTGTATATGGTGGCTCAGTGGTTAGCACTGTATATGGTGGCTCAGTGGTTAGCACTGTGTGCGGTGGCTCAGTGGTTAGCACTGTGTGCGGTGGCTCAGTGGTTAGCACTGTGTGCGGTGGCTTAGTGGTTAGCACTGTATATGGTGGCTCAGTGGTTAGCACTGTATATGGTGGCTCTCAGTGGTTAGCACTGTATAGGTGGCTCAGTGGTTAGCACTGTATATGGTGGCTCAGTGGTTAGCACTATATGGTGGCTCAGTGGTTAGCACTGTATATGGTGGCTCAGTGGTTAGCACTGCATATGGTGGCTCAGTGGTTAGCACTGTATATGGTGGCTCAGTGGTTGCACTGTATATGGTGGCTCAGTGGTTAGCACTGTATATGGTGACTCAGTGGTTAGCACTGTATATGGTGGCTCAGTGGTTAGCACTGTATATGGTGGCTCAGTGGTTAGCACTGTATATGGTGGCTCAGTGGTTAGCACTGTATATGGTGGCTCAGTGGTTAGCACTGTATACGGTGGCTCAGTGGTTAGCACTGTATATGGTGGCTCAGTGGTTAGCACTGTATATGGTGGCTCAGTGGTTAGCACTGTATATGGTGGCTCAGTGGTTAGCACTGTATATGGTGGCTCAGTGGTTAGCACTGTATATGGTGGCTCAGTGGTTAGCACTGTATATGGTGGCTTAGTGGTTAGCACTGTATACGGTGGCTCAGTGGTTAGCACTGTATATGGTGGCTCAGTGGTTAGCACTGTATATGGTGGCTCAGTGGTTAGCACTGTATATGGTGGCTCAGTGGTTAGCACTGTATATGGTGGCTCAGTGGTTAGCACTGCATATGGTGGCTCAGTGGTTAGCACTGTATATGGTGGCTCAGTGGTTGGCACTGTATATGGTGGCTCAGTGGTTAGCACTGTATATGGTGGCTCAGTGGTTAGCACTGTATACGGTGGCTCAGTGGTTAGCACTGTATATGGTGGCTCGGTGGTTAGCACTGTATATGGTGGCTCGGTGGTTAGCACTGTATATGGTGGCTCGGTGGTTAGCACTGTATACGGTGGCTTAGTGGTTAGCACTGCAGCCTTGCAGTGCTGCAGTCCTAGGTTCAAATCCAAGGACCACATCTTCCAGCAGTCTCCATGTTCTCCCCGTGTTTCGTGTTTCCTCTAGGTTCTCCGGTTTCCTCCCACATTTCAAAACCTGATAGGATGTTTTACATTGTGAGCCTCAATGGGGACAGTGCTGCCAATGTATCTAAAGTGCTATGGAATTAATAGCGCTGTATAAATGAATAATAATAATGATCTCATACTTTGTACTGATGAGAGTTAATCACCCCGAAATGCAGCGTTGCAGATGGGGATTCTGATGTGATATAAATCCTAAGGCTTGTTATAGAGTGAAGTCTGGCTTTTAGGATTGCTCCCTTCAATAGGTGGCGCTAGAGTTCATCATCTTCCTCCCTGGAGTGGCAACGTACGTCATTGCCGTAGACTTGAGGACTGGCGCTGCATTGACTTCTGATCTAGAATGAAGCAGCAGACCACGATGTCCAACACTTTATAAAGCAGCAGAATCACAATGATAATGGACTGTAATGTGAGCAGAACCCAATGCTCCAAGACACCAGACCAAATTAACACAAATGTACGCTTATATAGTAGTAAGATGCTGGACCCTTGGACTCTGTGCTCGAGAAGATGCTTTAGAATAAACTACGTAGCAAGTAAAGCAATAAACTAATTTATAAGCCACATTAAAGGGAACCAACCAGCAGGATTGAGGCCTATAAAGTGAAGCCCGGAGCCTTGCAGGCTTTGGGATGCTGAATGCAATCACTTTACTTGAATGATTTCATGTTTGATTGCAGAGAAAAGTGGCATAAAACTCCTGGAAAACAGGGCAGCAGATGATTGATGTGTGCCGCACTGTATCACTATGTGGGGTTGTTGTTGTTTTTTCCTCCCCTGTGGGCATGCCTTTCTGCTGTGAGCCAAACCCTTCTCCCTCCCACTTATCTACTTTCAGTTCTGGCTCCTGCACACTGTCCCTATACTCCAGCAGTAGGGTGCCTGACAAAAGTGAAAGTAGAGATTAAGGAGGGGGGGGGGGGTTGGCTCACCGCCAAAAGGCATGACCACAGGGGAGGAAGGAAAAACAACAACCCCACATAGTGATGCAGTACTGCACACATCAATCATCTGCTGCCCTGTTTTCCAGGAGTTTTATGACCCTTTTCTCTGCAATCAAACATGGAATGATTCTCGTAACGGTATGACTGCACTCAGTATCCCAGGGTGTGTAAGGCACCGGCTTCACTTAATAGCCCTAAATCTGCTGGTTGGTTCCCTTTAAGTCTAGTTGTAGACTAGAAACTCTCCGGCTCCGGACTTTGCGTAGCCTCCGTCACACATCCAGGTGCAGTCACTATGGAGCCGCTTCCTAAAAGTCACAAAATCATTAGAAATGAATTGTATGTGACATGTTTATTGTTAGTGGCCGCACTGTGGTGACTGCGATTCTTTAGCAGCCGCACCTCAGATACGCGCTGAATAGTAGATGAGACACCGGCCTCCAAATCCGGACAAAGATGAAAATGAGAATTTACACAAAAGTCAATAACTGTAGACTGAAGCCCAGGAATACGGGATCCTGAGTGGCAAATCTACTCCGGACAGTCCAACAATGAATACTTCTTAATGAGGGACTCCAGTCTTGGCCACAGCATGTGTTAGTGGTGTGGCTTACATTGCTTAGACCTCCATCCATTGTCAGAATTGGAGATTTACCCCCCTGTTCTCCTCTGGCTGTTAGACCATAGCGTTGCATTTACCTTTCCACAAGGAGTTATCTAATTTAGAGCAAAAGAATAAACCCTACTTGTCTCTACTCTCTGATGCGCCAGCGCTCCTCCAAGACCATTGTGTAACTGTTAGTGAATCGGGCACAGGACTGGCATCATGACTCTGCACTGGCTGGTGATACCAATAAAGTCCCTGCCTGCAGCAGTGACCTGTCAGGACTATGAATATTTTGATTACCTTTTGGGCATTCTTGACTTCTTCCAAGATGGCGTCCTTTGCTTCTTGTGCCTTTTGTCTTCCTGCCTTTTTAACCTGCACCCCAGACTCTGGACATTGCTAGAGTATTCTGCCTGGTTTCCTGCTCCTAGTAACTTCTCAAGTTCACCGCCTAATTCTGCAAATCCTGTGTGAATCTCCTGATTGCTGCTCATCAGAGGTTTCGCTCCCTGCACCTGTTACCAGCGTTCTGGCTGCTTGTGTTGATCCCTCTACTGCGGCTCTGGCCTCACCTACATTTGCTGACACACGAGCTGGTTGCTTCATTAAATGCTCTGTCACTTTCTACGTTTAAATAGATGCAGAGCACAAGATTGCTCCGGACTCTGGTAATTTGCTCTGTATCTGGTTCTGGACTTTCTAACACTTCTTTTCCCAGGCCTTCCTGGATGGTTTAATGTGTTATGTAGAAGTGCTTATACATCTCTATGTTTGGACTTGCCATAGACTTTCCTTTTACAGCATCTCCAAGTGTAAACTGTGCTTTATAGACTTTCCGCTGCTTCTTTTTCCTCTGAGGTTTTTCAATAGACTTTTTGTTAGGCTTCATTCAGTATCAGCACTGTGTGTTCATGGACCTTGAGTTTTCTGCACTTTGTTGTTTTATCACCGTGTGTTATCATATAGACTTTCTCACCTATAAACTGTGTTGTGTTGTGTCTTTGCTCCACGCAAAAAGACTCCTGAGTTTTCCATTATAATTATTACAGAGAGGTTGTGCATTTCTAGACACTCGTTTGACCGCCTGAGCTTGTGTTCTCGGTCGTAAAGTCGAGGTGACTAGAGCTCATTCTTTTACTTGATATAGATGAGACCGGTGCACCACAATGTTGTCTTTGTACCATTGGTACAACCCTCCGCAAGGTTGTAAGCAATACTGATAAATCCAGGTCTGGTGATCCGGTTCCAGGATTTGTCAGTGTTTATTTTTTATCACATTTATTTCCTTTTTTTCAGAATTTGAATGACTCCTTTTCAAAGAGAGCAGGTGCCAAATGATGATGATGGCCAAGAATTGCAATCTTTCTTTGTGACCAGGGAGAACCTCGTATGAATATTTAATATTTTTACTGTGGTTGCAGGATGATACGATCCATTTGTAGCATCCGCTGCAGTCCAGCCGCCACAGTGTATTCCCTCCCTAACAGGTGGTGGTATCATGTCCAGAGGTAACTTGAGCTCCCTACACTAGGTAACCCATGCATTCACACACAGCCTGATACCTGACCAGTAGGGAGAGCTCAAACCCCTAGCTTTTAGGGTGACTATCTCTTCTGGCTTGGCGGAGGGGTTAGAGTAGTGAGTGAGGAAGGGAAGGAGAAGCACGAGGGGAAGGAAAAAGAACAGGTCTGGAGCTGGAGCTGTGTAAGCTCACTCTAGGACTACACTGAGAGGAGGACACCAGAGTCCTAGGCTATCCAGGGATTGCAAGTGCTGGTAACAGAATCAGGAGGCCGGGGGACTGCAGGTCCTCTGGTCACCCTTGCAGCACTGAATCTGCAGGTTCTCTGGTCACTCTCAGTACCTGCCGCACCACGTTATGGAGAGTTCAGACGGGGACTTTGAGAACCGCTTATAAAAGGGGCTCACAATGCAGACTGGCTGGAGCAGCAACAGCAAAAAAGAAGCAGGGAGACAGATCAGCTCATGAACTGTTGAACCCCCAAAAAGGAGGGCACAGAAGGAAGGCTTATCCAACCCACTTTGTGGATTGGACTTAACTTGCTTCTGGGCAGATTAGACCCTGGACCTGGTGGCAGTATCCTGGATTCAATTTACCACCCTATAGTAAAGGTAAAGACTGCATTCAGCTACCTCCTTGTCTGTCTGCTGTGCCTCACTACAACCCCCATCATCACACCAGGGACTTGCTTCTGCTGAAAGGAGTGCACCATCTTGCTGCATCCCCATCTATCCCCTGGGGCCATTACTAGCACTAGCGGTGCTGGTCACTCCTGACCAGATACCTCAGCTGGCGTCATGTAAAACCCTCTTTCACTTGTCCGGTCAGGGCCATGGAGTTGGGCAATTGCCACCATGATACCCAACAAACTGCCTGAGCACAGAGTACCCCGGCCCGTGCGACAGTCATGGTGGATCCACTTGCCACGGTGGCGGGAGGCGGTGGAGAGCCTCCTTTTCCAATGACTCTGCAATGCTGGCAAAGAATGGAGAGCAAACCATCACAAGGTCCTGCTGTCTTGCTTGGATTTACCAAATCCAGGTCCAATTTGATCCTACACAAAGAAAATACAATAATAAACAGCAACAAGTATAAAGGCGGTGATCAGACTGTTATAATATGAGATATTGGGCAGATCTAAATGAATTACTGGAGGAGAAGCTGCTGGAAGCTGCGCGGCGGCTGCTAATGTTCCTCTTTGTGCCGCGCTCTAGTGATTCTATTGCAATTTCCTTGCATTGAATGGGAATAATGTAGTTTTTTCATTTATTTATCTCCTCCATGCTATTGTAGTTCAGCCCATGGTGAGGAGTATAATGGCTGGTTTTATGGGCCGGGTTCTGGGCAGATCGGCTTTTGTGTGTTCACATTGTGATACCTAACGCATCATTTAGCTGCTCGCACCTCTAGATTGCAACATAGAAAGCAAATGTATCCGCATTGCTGTGTCTTGTGATCGTATTGTACACTATATTTTTTACCAGTTTAATTTTTATTCCTACATATCTAGAAGATTTTAAACACCGACCCCACAGGGATTGACCAAGTTTATCAATTTCTGAAGTTAAAGGGTGACGCAATTGGAAATAATTTATTTTTAAATGGGATCTGTCTATTGCCATAAATATGTACAGTAAGGTCCAGAAACTTCACCTTGTAGTATCTACACCACTGTATCTGCACCTTGCGGTGACTCCTCTGTATTTGCACCTTGCGGTGACTCCTCTGCATTTGCACCTTGCGGTGACTCCTCTGCATTTGCACCTTGCGGTGACTCCTCTGTATTTGCACCTTGCGGTGACTCCTCTGTATTTGCACTTTGTGGTGACTCCTCTGTATTTGCTCCTTATGGTGACTCCTCCTCTGTATTTGCACCTTGTGGTGACTCCTCCTCTGTATTTGCACCTTGTGGTGACTCCTCCTCTGTATTTGCACCTTGTGGTGACTCCTCCTCTGTATTTGCACCTTGTGGTGACTCCTCCTCTGTATTTGCACCTTGTGGTGACTCCTCCTCTGTATTTGCACCTTGTGGTGACTCCTCCTCTGTATTTGCACCTTGTGGTGACTCCTCCTCTGTATTTGCACCTTGTGGTGACTCCTCCTCTGTATTTTCACCTTGTGGTGACTCCTCCCCTGTATTTGCACCTTGTGGTGACTCCTCCCCTGTATTTGCACCTTGTGGTGACTCCTCCCCTGTATTTGCACCTTGTGGTGACTCCTCCCCTGTATTTGCACCTTGTGGTGACTCCTCCCCTGTATTTGCACCTTGTGGTGACTCCTCCCTGTATTTGCACTTTGCGGTGACTCCTCCTCTGTATTTGCACCTTGTGGTGACTCCTCCTCTGTATTTGCACCTTGCGGTGACTCCTCCTCTGTATTTGCACCTTGCGGTGACTCCTCCTCTGTATTTGCACCTTGCGGTGACTCCTCCTCTGTATTTGCACCTTGCGGTGACTCCTCCTCTGTATTTGCACCTTGTGGTGACTCCTCCTCTGTATTTGCACCTTGCGGTGACTCCTCCTCTGTATTTGCACCTTGCGGTGACTCCTCCTCTGTATTTGCACCTTGCGGTGACTCCTCCTCTGTATTTGCACCTTGCGGGGACTCCTCCTCTGTATTTGCACCTTGCGGGGACTCCTCCTCTGTATTTGCACCTTGTGGTGACTCCTCCTCTGTATTTGCACCTTGTGGTGACTCCTCCTGTATTTGCTCCTTGTGGTGACTCCTCTGTATTTGCACCTTGTGGTGATTCCTCTGTATTTGCACCTTGTGATGACTCCTCCTCATTTGCTCTCATTACGTTTTCTTTTTCTAGTGGACTTGGATCCTGAAGCATCATCTTCCCAGAGATTGTTCTTCACTTGGGAGAATGTTGTGAAGGTTTTTCTGAGTCCATCCACCACTCTTTCTTTCTTTGGGGGACATCCTGGCCTCTTTCTGTTCCCCGCTCACCAGTTCACTCTTCTTTATTCTGCAGAATGTACTAAAGTGTTGATTTGAACGCTCCTCACATTTCTGCTCTCTCTGGTTTTTTCCGTTTGTCCTCCCTAATGATGGTCAATTTCTCTTCCATTGCGATCTCCGTTGACTGCATGTTGTGGGCTCACAGTATTATCTTCAAAATACAAATTGCATACCTGGAATCAGCTCCAGACCTTTTACTTGCTTAATTGATAATGGATTAATGAGCGAACTGCCCATGCAAACCATTAAAGAGCCTTTCAGATAGTTGTCCAATTACCTTTGGTCCCTTGAAAAAGAGACAGAGCTACATATTAGAGAGCCAAAATTCCTAAACCTTCCTCCAGTTAAGATGTGAACACCTCAAAATACAGCTGAGAGTCGACCCTTTAAACCCAGATTGATTATAGAACTCGATCTTCAATATATTTTAGTAAAAAATCAAAATGCCAAAACTTATGTAACTGTCCAAATGTTTATGGTCCTAACTTTATAGATTTTCTTATTATGGTGTAAACGCCGCTGTTCTCCTGAATCCGGCAATGTTTTTCTTTTGTTCCGGCTCCTCTCCGTTCCTGAGATCTGGCAAATCTAGTGTTAATACCAAGGGGGTGCTGGTGCCAGAGACGCTCCTGCCCCTGCAGACTGTTACTGCTTTTGTATGTTTTATATGCCCTTTTACACAGGGTGTGTTCATGTGCAGTTAATGTCTAGGTGTATAGTGACAATAATGTACTATTTTCCTAGAATGGGTGCAGTTTTGCTAGTTACGCCCAGGTATCACTAGTTTGTTGCAGGGAAACCTAGGGCTTAGAGAGAGCTGAGTTACAGGAGTTAAAGTGAAGCCGGCCCACTAGGAAGGGGTTTATAAGGTAATATGTTTCCTTGGAGAAGGGGGGAATTAAAGATTCAAGACCAGAGAGTTTCATGTGATTGGAGAAAGTGAAAAAAGACAGGATATAGACCAGAAGGAGATCAGGCCCCCTGCTGTGGAGCAGGCTGAAGGATTAACAGTAAGAGACCAGCGGCTATCCTGTAACTGGCCGGTAAAGAGCAGAGAACGGGAGGATGGTGGTGTGGTTACTCTCTGAAAGGGTTAACTGGAAACTGCTTGTAGGACTGGAACCACAAACCGCGTCAAACGTAGCTGGGTAAATCGACACCTACCGCAGCGAAACACATTGACCTGTGCAGAGGAATAGTCAAGAAAGGGCAGTGCCAACCCTTACCCTCTAGAGCTGGGAGGTCAGCCTGTCATTCAATCCAACAGAACTTTATTGGGGCCAAGGAACTGGAACAGCACACATGAAGAGAATTCTGGAGAGTCTGTAATAAGTCCACAACCAAGGAGCAGATCCGGGGGCGCCACCCGTCAATCCTGACTCCAGATAAACGGAAGAAATAGTCCGGAAAGAAAGTTCACTGAATCCAGCGGATGAGGGACACAAAGTGATCCCCCGTGGCAGCTTCTATCCGTCCATACAGACAACAGGACCTGGCCTCAGCTACTCGATCCTGTCCCTTCAGTAATCTCGCACACTCTGATCTACCAAGAGGCTATTCTCCACTGTCTGTGGATCGGCCCCTGGAGGGGGGATGGGTTCACACCCACTTTTGTGGCTTCAAGAAGATTCCAGAAACTCGTGGCTTCATTGTACCTTACAGGTGATCTATTGGAGTGCCCACTTATAAAATAATATCCCCCTAAGAATCCCCTAAAAAGTAATGACCGGATTGCCCCTCAACAATGTTCCCATAACAAGTAATAACGTCCCCTATGTATGTTGATGAGGCACTCACAGGAGTAAACAGCTGGGGGTCACACATGAAGGGTCTACGAGCCACGGTTGCAAACCCCTGAACTAAATGAAACATTTTTAGAAGTGCGACGACACCAGAACTCAATAGAAGAAAAACTATGGGCAAATCCACAATGAAGTCACTGGACGAGGTCTTCACATCAATGAACATTTCACTGGTGATGAAGACACGGCTCGTACATAGTCTGGTCTACTCTGTAGTAATATTTCACTGGTGATGGAGACACAGCTCGTACATAGTCTGGTCTATTCTGTAGTAACATTTCACTGGTGATGGAGACACGACTTGTACATAGTCTGGTCTATTCTGTAGTAACATTTCACTGGTGATGGAGACACGGCTCGTACATAGTCTGGTCTATTCTGTAGTAACACTTCACTGGTGATGGAGACACGGCTCGTACATAGTCTGGTCTATTCTGTAGTAACACTTCACTGGTGATGGAGACATGGCTCGTACATAGTCTGGTCTATTCTGTAGTAACATTTCACTGGTGATGGAGACACGGCTCGTACATAGTCTGGTCTATTCTGTAGTAACATTTCACTGGTGATGGAGACACGGCTCGTACATAGTCTGGTCTATTCTGTAGTAACATTTCACTGGTGATGAAGACACGGCTCGTACATAGTCTGGTCTATTCTGTAGTAACATTTCACTGGTGATGAAGACACGACTCGTACATAGTCTGGTCTATTCTGTAGTAACACTTCACTGGTGATGGAGACACGGCTCGTACATAGTCTGGTCTATTCTGTAGTAACATTTCACTGGTGATGGAGACACGGCTCGTACATAGTCTGGTCTATTCTGTAGTAACATTTCACTGGTGATGGAGACACGGCTCGTACATAGTCTGGTCTATTCTGTAGTAACATTTCACTGGTGATGGAGACATGGCTCGTACATAGTCTGCTCTATTCTGTAGTAACGTATGGAGGTGACACCTGGATAATAAAGGAACAAGACAGAAGTAGAATCAACACCTTCATAATGTGGAGCTGGAGAACGATGTTATCAATACCATGGATGAGGAGAAGAGCAAGAATCAACCAGACATCACTGGAAGGAAGAATCACCAAGATAAGTCATAGTGGGAAGTATAGAAGGAACAAGGTGAAGCGGAAGACCAGCAACCTGATGGCTTGATACTGTCAAGATAACGGGCAAGAAGACCCAGGTGGAACTATCTAGGCTTGGAAAAAGACCTTTGTGGACCCATCTAGGCTTGGACAAGTACCTGGTGGACCAATCAAGGCTTGGAAGAGATGCTGGTGAACCCATTTAGGCTTTGAGAAGACCCTGGTGGACCAATCTAGATCAATCTTCCTACAAACTCTTCATCCATCAAGTTGCCATGCCTTGAAATCCAGTTGAAGGCCATTAAAAAATAAATAAATAACAAAAAAAAGACCTTTCCATTTCAATGCGTTTTTATTGCCATGTGGTCCTGCATTCTGGGTGCATCAACTCGAACTCTTGTGACCCATTTGGTGAATGATAATCAATTGTTGGGTGAAAGAATTTTGAAGGCCAGAGATCATCATGTGAAAGATTGGATTTCTCAGACTGAAATCTGAATATTGTCTCTTCTTATGTGTCCTCCTCTTGGATTATAGAAAAAGATAAAGGAGACAAGCGAGGCGCAATAGAGCCCTATCAATATGACACTGATTCCACACTCAGATCAGAAAGAGGTGCACTCACCTGGTCTAGTTGTGTGCACCAACAACTAGTTTTTATGGCATGTAGTTTGTAAGCTGCTGCAGGACCTCCACCGCCACGTCGCACGTGTAAAGATGATCAGATCCAGGGATGGTGTAAAGACAGTCCGCGCTGCTTGAAATAATCAGTCAAAAGTCTTTAGGTAAAAGACCCCCCTTCTTTATTTCCACCTACTCGTTTCAGTGCCACTCCGGGCACCGTCATCAGGGTCATTGGATTGTCTCTTTTCTTATGTGTCCTCCTCTTGGATTGTCTCTTTTCTTATGTGTCCTTCTCTTGGATTGTCCTTTCTTGTGTGTCCTCCTCTTGGATTGTCTCTCTTCTTGTGTCCTCCTCTTGGATTGTCTCTCTTCTTGTGTGTCCTCCTCCTTGGATTGTCTCTTTTCTTATGTGTCCTTCTCTTGGATTGTCCTTTCTTGTGTGTCCTCCTCTTGGATTGTCTCTTTTCTTATGTGTCCTTCTCTTGGATTGTCCTTTCTTGTGTGTCCTCCTCTTGGATTGTCTCTCTTCTTGTGTCCTCCTCTTGGATTGTCTCTCTTCTTGTGTGTCCTCCTCCTTGGATTGTCTCTCTTCTTGTGTGTCCTCCTCTTGGATTGTCTCTCTTCTTGTGTGTCCTCCTCTTGGATTGTCTCTCTTCTTGTGTATCCTCCATCCTATCAGGAACATCTTGCTTAACTTCATTTAAGACACAATGAATAGGATAATGGGGCGATAACTGCCTTAAAGTTTGTCGGGTCGGTGATTCACAGAGAACAAGATAGGAAAGTTCTGTTCTAGAATCTCCAGGATAGACATCTGCAGTTTAACCATTTGTCTGCTGTAGACAGATTAATGCAGCTGGCAGTGGCTGGCCTCCGCCGGGCGGGGTGAACGGCTTATTGTATTTTTCTGGGAGTGATTTTATCAATGTCGTTAGAACATTCATTGAAGTAAGTGAGAAATCCATCACCCGCTGACAGCTCCCTGCTCACTAATGGCTGTTAGATGGTAATCATTTTAATATGGTTTTTATTTCACTTAATTTCATATGTGCCTGACAAAAGGTCCTGTATCATCGGGGCGCTGTGTGGAGCCGCTAATAGTCTCCTGTGATGCTCCATTACATCGAGAGTCACTAAAGAGACACAGAGGATGGAAATGTGAGAGAAGGGCCCGCAAGATTCACACAGGAGATGCCCGGCAAGGGTTAAACCAAAAAGAAGCCAATCTACACGGTAACACCAATACACATAATATATCTGAGCATGCGCCATACTCTACACGGTGACACCAATATACATAACATATCTGAGCATGCGCCGTACTCTACACGATAACACCAATATACATAACATATCTGAGCATGCGCCATACTCTACACGATAACACCAATATACATAACATATCTGAGCATGCGCCATATTTTACTCGATTAACAGGAATATATATAATATATCTGAGCATGCTCCATACTCTACACGGTAACACCAATATACATAATATATCTGAGCATGCTCCATACTCTACACGGTAACACCAATATACATAACATATCTGAGCATGCGCCATACTCTACACGATATCACCAATATACAATATATATCTGAGCATGCTCCATACTCTACACGATAACAGGAATATACATAATATATCTGAGCATGCGCCATACTCTACACGATAACAGGAATATACATAATATATCTGAGCATGCTCCATACTCTACACGATAACACCAATATACATAATATATCTGAGCATGCGCCATACTCTACACGATAACACCAATATACATAATATATCTGAGCATGCTCCATACTCTACACGATAACCGGAATATACATAATGTGGCGCCCCTGCGGACCGGTCACCACTAGATGGCGCAGCAGCTGGAATTGGTAAATCGGTCACCCCACATACACACCCAACACATCCCCCGATCAGAAGTCTAAGTTACTCTGTCCAGCAACGGGATAGCAGGAGGAGCCAGGTGGAGGGTGGAGAGTTAGGACAGAACTCGGTAAGGGGTGGAGACGACGCAACAAAAAGGGAACGCACAACACCAAGAAGGAGCCCAGTTAGTTTGGAGAGAGAGGAGAGAGAACAACAGACACCCGTCAGCCAAGTAGTCAGAGAGAGATCAGACTGAAAGAACCCGGACCTAGAGGCCTGTGCCACCCTATGGCAAGCCCAGGTCCCAGGCTGAGAACTGAGGGGAGGCAGAGGGGGGTCCAAGGTGTGTCTTAGTGGGGACACTGAGGGTGCAGGCCGGAACCAGACTGTCGGCTCTGCGGAAGTGGCAGGTAAGTTGCATGCCTTAACCACAAACTCCAGTGGGGTGTTTATGTCCCGAGACCCAACCTCCGGCACAGCGAAAGGAAGGCTGTCGAACTAGGAAACCCGGAAGGGTGCCAACTGAGAGCCCGTGATCTCTGGACCATAGCTAATGTGCAGAATAGAAGGAAAGAGACCCTAAAGGAACTTGAAAGGGAGGGTCGCAGACAAGCCATCCAAGCTGCTGATACCGCAATGAAGCCGCGGTTCTACTGAACTGTGTTGTAACATCTAGTGAGTGAAGAAATAAACCTGGTAAAAGCTCAGAATTGTGTGAGATTTTGTGTGCCTGAGAGGTGGAAATTGAGTCCGTGAGTCAGCAACAGAAGGAGGCCTGAGGATACCGAGAACTTTACACCACACTTACACTTTCTACACGATAGCCCTGGGGACCAGCCCTACACGTGGAGGGTGCAAGATCTCTGCTGCAACCCCTATCATCCCCAGAGGTCCTGACTGCAGTGGGGGCTACCTTTAGCCACACATCATGGGTGGCGTTACGATTCATTTCTATAAAACTGTTTTATGCCTTTTATTGACTCGAACGGGACCACGGACCTGGGTCACGACACCTTCACATCCTGCAGCCCCCAGACGACGAGAAGGTCCGGCTTGGAGTGCCCCACGGGCCCGGTGGGCGACTCCATACCCTATCTTATCATGCTCCATACTCAACACGATAACGCCAATATACATAATATATCTGAGCATGCTCCATACGCTACATGATAACCCCAATATACATAATATATCTGAGCATGCTCCATACGCTACATGATAACCCCAATATACATAATATATCTGAGCATGCTCCATACGCTACACGATAACAGGAATATACATAATACATCTGAGCATGCTCCATACGCTACACGATAACAGGAATATACATAATATATCTGAGCATGCTCCATACTCTACACGATAACAGGAATATACATAATATATCTGAGCATGCTCCATACTCTACACGATAACGCCAATATACATAATATATCTGAGCATGCTCCATACTCTACACGATAACCCCAATATACATAATATATCTGAGCATGCTCCATACGCTACATGATAACCCCAATATACATAATATATCTGAGCATGCTCCATACGCTACATGATAACCCCAATATACATAATATATCTGAGCATGCTCCATACGCTACATGATAACCCCAATATACATAATATATCTGAGCATGCTCCATACGCTACATGATAACCCCAATATACATAATATATCTGAGCATGCTCCATACGCTACATGATAACCCCAATATACATAATATATCTGAGCATGCTCCATACGCTACATGATAACCCCAATATACATAATATATCTGAGCATGCTCCATACTCTACATGAGATCACCAATATACATAATATATCTGAGCATGCTCCATACGCTACACTATAACAGGAATATACATAATATATCTGAGCATGCTCCATACTCTACACGATAACAGGAATATACATAATATATCTGAGCATGCGCCATACTCTACACGGTAACAGGAATATACATAATATATCTGAGCATGCGCCATACTCTACACGGTAACAGGAATATACATAATATATCTGAGCATGCGCCATACTCTACACGATAACAGGAATATACATAATATATCTGAGCATGCTCCATACTCTACACGATAACAGGAATATACATAACATATCTGAGCATGCTCCATACTCTACACGATAACAGGAATATACATAACATATCTGAGCATGCTTCATACACTACACGATATCACCAATATACATAATATATCTGAGCATGCTCCATACTCTACACGATAACAGGAATATACATAATATATCTGAGCATGCGCCATACTCTACACGGTAACAGGAATATACATAATATATCTGAGCATGCGCCATACTCTACACGGTAACAGGAATATACATAATATATCTGAGCATGCTCCATACTCTACACGATAACAGGAATATACATAACATATCTGAGCATGCTTCATACACTACACGATATCACCAATATACATAATATATCTGAGCATGCTCCATACTCTACATGATAACAGGAATATACATAATATATCTGAGCATGCTCCATACTCTACATGATAACAGGAATATACATAATATATCTGAGCATGCTCCATACTCTACACGATAACACCAATATACATAATATATCTGATATATACCGGTACATTTAAATACAAGTTATAGACCTGCGATTCATTCGGCTTTGTAACCTTGATCCCACACTTGTTTACAGTCTGCACTTGGGTAGGAAAAACTTGAATTTAGTTTTGGGGCATTTAAGGACAGTTCCCACGCTGTTGATAAAAATAAACAATAAAATAAATTAAAGTTCTTTTGTTTTATATCAGATTTTAATCAAAATGAACTCTAATCAAATAGTGCTAAGTGTCCGCTCATGATGAAGCTTTACTACCATTGTTCCCCTGAGTATTCCGGTTTTGTATTAGTGATGCAGACCTGTATATTCAGTGCTAATGTTTATAGTCTGTGGGAGGGGCGCTCATGGTAATAATACATAGCAGTCTAGAGACCCGCCCACGAGGATCATTGGGGCTGCACACAATACATAAACACCAGAAAATGATCACTTCATAAT